>JAKWBJ010000498.1:0-222500 GCA_023159175.1 Wohlfahrtia magnifica
TATAATAGCAATCTCTACTATATAGCAATCTCTACTATATAGCAATCTCTACTATATAGCAATCTCTACTATATAGCAATCTCTACTATATAGCAATCTCTACTATATAGCAATCTCTACTATATAGCAATCTCTACTATATAGCAATCTCTACTATATAGCAATCTCTACTATATAGCAATCTCTACTATATAGCAATCTCTACTATATAGCAATCTCTACTATATAGCAATCTCTACTATATAGCAATCTCTACTATATAGCAATCTCTACTATATAGCAATCTCTACTATATAGCAATCTCTACTATATAGCAATCTCTACTATATAGCAATCTCTACTATATAGCAATCTCTACTATATAGCAATCTCTACTATATAGCAATCTCTACTATATAGCAATCTCTACTATATAGCAATCTCTACTATATAGCAATCTCTACTATATAGCAATCTCTACTATATAGCAATCTCTACTATATAGCAATCTCTACTATATAGCAATCTCTACTATATAGCAATCTCTACTATATAGCAATCTCTACTATATAGCAATCTCTACTATATAGCAATCTCTACTATATAGCAATCTCTACTATATAGCAATCTCTACTATATGGCAATCTCTACTATATAGGAATCTCTACTATATAGGAATCTCTACTATATAGGAATCTCTACTATATAGGAATCTCTACTATATAGCAATCTCTACTATATAGAAGATTACTGTATAGTATGTATTAGATTCTTTTATATAAGATTCCTATATAGCGGCTTAGTACGTAAAAGTAGAGAGTGTCTATACAGAGGATTCCTATATGCAGGATTCCTATAGAGACTTCACCCGTAAGAGTCTACAACACCTACTACAGCTCCTATTGTGGGATATAGAATGCTAAATAATACGCTGTGGCATCAACTCTATTCTTTACTAGTATTATATCTGTTGCGTCTACTACATTTACTATATCTGTTAAAGATTTCAATTATAAAAACTTTAGTAATTAGAAAATTTTGCAAATATTTTGGAGGAAGTTACAAAAATGTTTGTTTGTTTAATTTTTTATTTATAATTTCTTATTTTTGTTTTCTTAATTTTTGTTTTATTTATTTTTAATTTGTTATTTTTTATGTTTTTTATTTTTAGATAAATATATTAATATAATAAAACAGCCTAGAGTTGCTAGTACAACGCTTTTCTGGTTTTAACAGATGCCTACAGATCAAGATCCTCTTAAAGCTTTAGAATATAAATTTGAAACACTTCAGCTCTATGTTTCATAGAACCGTAACAGTAGCAACGTCAACAACTGTCACATAGTGGCATGAAATGGAATGAAATTTACTTTTAAAATATATTTTTAGAATTTAATGTTACAAATATATTTTATTTAATAAGTATACATCCCTGATTTAAAGATTACAATATTGAAATTAAACAATATGAAAATAAAACGTAAAATAATAAATAAAAATGGATAATTATTTTTTTATTTAAATATGAGTATTTATTTCAGAACTAAGAGCCATTTACAGAAAAATAATAACAAATTAAAAACTGAAAAAAATCCTGCATTGAATTATTTCCACATAAATTTCAAAATATTTTCCAAGTATCCATCTCTGAAATAGGGCTAATTACTAAGAGAGAGCGACTTTGTAGAAATAAAATGAATAGAAAAAATCAGTGTTGCCAAATTTTTGTGATCAAAACGCGCAGACCTAACACTGAAAAGGCGATAAAGAGCTCTAAATTATAATTTGTGTAACAATGTGTAATCAAAACGCGCTGTGAAAAAATCGTTATAATATCTAAATTCAAAAAAATATAGTGAAATTGTGAAGGAAAATTTCTATTATTCAAATTTCCACTATTATAGGGATTTTTTTTTTTAATAATTTGAACGATTAAAAAATAAAATAAAAAATGATTGAGAACAAAACAACAACTAAAACCCGTTTTCTTAATTTTTTGGTGCTGGTATTAGGCAAGGTTGTTCTTTCTCTACTGCTTTTTAACGTTGTCCTCGATTATGTGTTGCAACGTGGTTTAACCTGGGGACTTAACACAAAGTTGAAAGATCTGGATTACTCAGATGATATACAGTCAGAAGCATACAGAACGAGCTTGTGGACAAAAAACTTCAAAACCAAAATTGTTTGAATAAACCAACGATAATAACAAAACGATCTTCCGAATTCTAAAATATAAATTTCGACTTCCGGCAGTTATAGCACTGCTATTCAGAACAAATTGAACCTATTCAGGTCGACTGATTGCTATAGAGCGTTCTTCTTCCATTCAGGCATTTAAAAACCGATGTCTATGGGTCATTTTGAAAATATTCTTGCCAGAAACGAGATCACACCAAGTTTTTGTAATTAAGGAATTGGGCTGGTTACACTCTGACGAAACCAAACTACGACTTAGCAAAACTACGCATTTAATGGAAGAAAAGAGAGATTGGATAGATAGATTAGGCCCTATTATCACACTTGGAATCTTTAAAGATGTAGAAGCAAATTACAAGCTTAGTATTTTAATTAAATAATTAAAATATTTAGCTTTCTTCTAAAATGACTTATAAGTCTTGAAAAATGGGCTTTTAGATTTGAGATACGTTTCAAAAACACTATTTTTATTCATTTTTACACGAATATTATCTGGAATTACGTAATTCCTACAGCATGAAGCATTTTAAGTCCAAATTTATATGAATCAATGAGTTTATTGAATTTAGTGAATTTGTATTTCTTACAAAAAGTTTGCAAGTGGAAAAGCGCTGGCGTAGCGCGTTTTTGGAAGAAAGCGCTAAAGAGAAAAAATGCGACTTTTCGGTAGTTGTAATGCGCTAAATATAGCGCGAAAGGCAACACTGGAAAAAATAGTCTTTTTTTAATAATGGCTTCGCTTTAGATATGTATGGGTTAGAAACCAACAATTAAGTTTTAATTTAGAGAAAAAAAGAACTTAATACTCTTCTCTTCTCTACTCTTTATCTACTTGAACAGCTTTTTGCCTATAGATGTGCTGGTGTGTAAGCGTAGAGGTTTTTTACAATATTTTCCATGTCTGTGGTTGATTAATTGGGGTCATCATTACTGAAGGATATAAGTGGTTTCCTGAACAATTTTTTCTCTCTCTGTTGTGTTTTTTTTTTTTTGTGTACCCATATCACTTGGTCAAGCACATACAAGTACTGCCTATTTACACATATACGAACATACGTTGTTATGCTTATAGGTAATGCTGTTTTATGATATTTATAGTATAACAGTTAGTATAAGTTTATAAGTGTGTAAAGAGGGAATGCGTATAAAAGAGACCGTTTTAAAGAGGACAGTGGGCAGTAGTTGGGAAAGCAGGGGTAAATATTAAATTTGTCATTAACTCGAGTATGAAATTAGCATAAAAATTGGTCACTATTTTTTTTTCCCCAGTCCTGTTGTATTATTATTTAAGGGCAACCTAAAGGTAATTTAAATTTTCCAATAAAATACACCACACACACAGCTATAAATAAAAATAAATTAAATTACTGAAGTATGAAATTGATATATTTTTCTGCAAAAAACTATAGTTTATTATAGTGTTGGGTTGGTGATGGACAAAAAAGATACTTATTTTCCTGAAAACATCAACAAAACCTGAAACCTTTTTTAAGTTAAGCTAAGTTTCTTTAAAAAACGTTGTTTGCTGGGGACCAAATGTTAAATAAAAGCAAGCGACACTGTTTTTGTGACAAATTTCAATTTGTTTTATTCAAATTTTTTTATACAAAAAACTATAGTTTATTATAGTGCTGCGTTGGTGATGGACAAAAAAAGCCATATTATTTATTTTTAGTACTTATTTTCCTGAAAACATCAACAAAACCTGAAACCTTTTTTAAGTTAAGCAAAGTTTCTTAAAAAAACGTTGTTTGCTGGGGACCAAATGTTAAATAAAAGCAAGCGACACTGTTTTTGTGACACATTTCAAATTTCTATGGTTTTTTTTACAATATCAACAAAGTAGTTGTTTGCTTTTATGTAAGTTTTCATTAGATGTTGGCAGATGGGGGCTTTTTTTGGGGTATTCTTTAAAATTAAATATGAAAATTTTAGACAAGACATTGTTTTCAACATATTTCTAGATGATGCCTCCTTCTAATCCCACTTTTAGAGTGGTGTGGAGGTTCTTCGGTTTGTTTAAGTACATCTACTTTAATAAAATTAAATTGCCCCATAATTTACATAATCTTAAGCAAATCAAATCTCATTATTTGTGTACTGCATTAACAAAATTGCTTTAAAACTAATGTGCTTTCTAAATTATTATGCAGATTTTTGGGATGTTTTCTGACTCAACAAAGCCATAAGAAGTATATTTCCAAAGGTTATAAACCTTTTGTTAAAAGAGAACAAGTAATACAAGCAATTAATAAACTTCTTAAATACTATGAAGTATGTACATATGTACTCGTATGTATGTATGTAAGCATATCTCTATATATTTTAAAAATCAACTAAAAATTTATGAAAATTCTATAAACGAAACTCAAACATAAGGGAATACAGTATATTAGGCAGACAGGGAAGGAAAAGTGAAGAAAAATCAAAATTTTTCGAAATATTTCCATTATAAATTACAAACCTAATGAAATTTGTCTGGCCTGGTGTTTGATTTGAACTGTCTCCTACACAAAGGGAGTTGGTAGTTGTGGGAAAAAGTACTATTGCAAATACTTTGCTTAGGGGCCACAAAAACCACAACAAATGGAGTGTCTTAAAAGTAAAAACCAACTCTCATATACAATATGTTTAAGCGAATATGTATTTTGAATAAACTTAATTAACAAAAAGGAATAAAATGCATTTAAAATGCATGTACATATGCTTTATAAAACAAATAAATTTAATAAACCCAAACCTAGAGCCAGCTAAAGCCTTTTTAAATATTAATATTTTAACAATAATTTATAGTAATTTGCTTAACAAGTTTAACAATAAAATATAGGAATTAAAGACAATAAATATCAAAAGATATCACTCTGTAAGGTTTATAATATTTCAGCTTCAGTTTTTTCTTTTCAAAGCCCCAAGGGTTAACCCTGACTAAGTAAAAGATAAAAAAGAATATTCTCAAAACGAATATTAACAATTTAATGTAATTTGAAAATATTGGTAAGCAAATTGCTAGCAAACAATTTTAATTGAAATGTTTTTGTATAGGGTCCGCCATCTAACGTTTTGTTTTCAACTAGTGCTTATTTCGTGAATGGTAACACTTAGCTCATGTCTGATTTGACAGATAATTAAAATTAATCCTTCCGCTGAACGAACAACGCTGGGAAATATTGCGTGCGATCGACTTACAGAAGATGCCGATTTTGCCAAAAAAAAAAATCATCTTTTGAGATGAAGCTTATTTTGATCTTGGCGGGTATGTAAACAAGCAAAATTGTCGCATTTGGGGCACAGAAAACCCACACGCATACATTGAAAAGTCGATACACCCAAGACGAGTCACTTTTTGGTGCGGATTTTGGTCCAGAGGCATAATTGAGCCATTTTTTTCAGAAATGAGCAAAGAGTGGCCCTTGCAGTCAATGGCGATCATTATCGGGCCATGTCGAACAAAGTTTTGTTCACAAAAATTGAAGAGAAGGATATTAGCAACATTTTGTTTCAACAGGACGGCGCTACGTGCCACACAGCCGAAGCTACACTCGATGTTTTGCGCCCTGTTTTTGAAGATCGCATTATCAGCCGCAGAGCTGATGTCGTTTGGCCACCTCGGAGCTGCGATTTGACACCGTTGGACTATTATTTGTGGGGTGCCGTCAAAGATAAGTGTTACGCCAACAAGCCAGAGACAATTGACGCTTTAAAGGACTATATTCGTGAAGCCATTGGTGAAATACAGCTGCACACAATCGATAATGTGCTTAAAAATTGGGCCGATTGTTTAGGCTACTGCATGGCCAGCCGAGGCAGCCATTTGAATGAAATTATTTTCCATTATTAACCGGAAGGATTGTACTTTCAAATAAAAAAAGAAATTTGAGAAAATATTCAGTAGTTTTTTCTATAGCATTTTCAAAAAAAAAATTATGTGGCGAACCCTTTACTAGACCAAATGCACGATGTTAAGTGTGAGTCAAGTTTTTTGGCCAGCGCGTTAAGATTGTTGAAGCCTTTTATGAAAATGAGCGTTCAAATCATAATGCATTTCGTCAACTTCGATATGTTTTTAGTCAGCACAATTGATTAAATATGTCTAAATTCGGGAGAGTTGTGTGCAAATTTCAGCAAACTGGGCCTGAAGGCAATGTGGAAACACCTGTGCATGCTCGCCCAGTTCTTTCTGGAGAAAACATTGCTGTTGTTCACGATAGTATGGCAGAAGAGCCGTCAACTTCTACTAGTTGTCGTCCCCAAAAATAAAACATCTCACGAACATCACTGATGCGAATTTTTAATACAGATTTGAGTTTACACGCTTACAAGATTCCATTGACTCAAGAAGCCTACTGAAAATTTCAAGCATCGTCAATACGCCGAATAGTTAGTTGAACAGACAGAAGTGAATGGTGACTTTACAACAACAACAACAAAAAAATCATCTTTAGCGACAAGGCACACTTTCACCTCAGTGGACTCGTTAACAAACAGAATTGCTTTATTTGGGCAAATGAAAATCCGATGCCACCACAAAGAGTGACTGTTTGGTACGGTTTATGGACTGGCGGCGTCATCGGGCCGTACTTCTTTGAAAATGAGGTGAATAGCGTTCCCTATCGCCAGATGGTAACGGACTTCTTGCGGCTAAAAATTGAGGAAATGGACCAACAGAATGGTTCCACTTGCCACACAGTCAACGAAACAATAGCTCTTTTGCGTGAGAAATTCAATGTGATTTGACGTTGCTGGACTTCTTTCTTCGGGGATATTTAAAAGAAAAAGTGTACGTCAATAACCCAAGAAAAAACAAAGAGCTAAAGGATGATATAATTCGGTACAGTAAAGACATTGAACCTCAATTATGTCTCACAGTCATTGTTAGAATATAGTTACACCATCGAAGCCGTGGCGATCATTTGGCCGATATTTTGTATCACAAATAATTTTCATGAATCCTTCTATCATAATAAAAAATATTAAGATAATTCTCTGAAAACGTTTTGTTTTATTTACAATTAATATCGTGCGTTTTAGTTGGACCACGCTTTATAAACTTTGTTATGGAAGTTATTTTATTGGCTTATGTTAAGGCAACGATATACCTTCTAAGGCTGTATCTATTTAAACAGTGCCATCAGTTTTGGGTATACAGACTTTTCATTTGAATAAACGTAGCTGGAAGTAGGTTGTGGATTATACTAGAACAGTCGAAACTTTTGTTAATTTACTATAAATGGGCACCACATTCTGCCAATTCTGCTAATTTCTGTATTAAGTGGAAGTTAAATAGTTGGACACTGTTTAAAGCTAAATAAAGACTGTATAAAGGCAATGTAAGATAATTCAAACGCTTAAAACGTAATAAATTATTACAAAAATAAACAATTCCTAAAGCAAGACTAAAACAGCCTTTAAAATTGTATTGTGGGATTTTGGTAACTCTGGGCTGCATCAAGGTTGTTAGTGTTTCACCAATTCGACCATCTTTGTGAAATCAAATAGGAAGAACAAGAACATTCGGAAGTAATGTCAATTGTATATAAAAGGTGGCGCCCAATACATTAGTGAGTTAGTTCTCATTTTGCAGTCATAAAATAAAGTCGTGTTTAGACTAAAATAAAAGTGTTGTATGAATAAATATTAAGATAAGTAAGTTGGAGACTGTATAGTTATAATTGTATGCTGTAAAAAGTGAGAAAATAAAAACTGTAAATCAACAACAAATTGGTGTTTATTTTATTTTGACGCAATTAAGAAGAACTCAAACGTTTTAAAATGCTTGAAACGTAACAATATGTTTGATTCACCTCTTTTTAACAGCTTTAGAAGCTGTTAATACTAAATTTAGTTGTTTTTTGAAAGAAACACTAAAAGTTATGGAAACAATAAAAATATTTTTGGAGATAAATTTTTTTTAATTGTATTAAACTAAGCATGTACTAAAATTGCATTTTTAGTTTTGACAATATTTTTAGCACCAAAATTGTGAATTAAAAGTTTTTGTTGTTTTAAAAATTGTTCTTAAATAATTATTATTTTTTTATTAGTACTAAAAACTTCAATGTTTAAAATTAAAGTTTTTTATTTTACTCCCTTATTTCTGTTCTTCTGTTTTAATTATTATTTAAGTCCTATCTAATGTTTTATAAATTCTTGCCAGTGTAGAAAAATTCTATTGAATTTCAATTTCTATTGTCAGCTTGTCTGCAAAAATTCCAGAAATTTTCGAAATTTTGTTAAAGGATTTCAAAACAAAACTAAATCAGTAGTAATACATAGGTGTGTGCTTTGCCTTACCTTCGTCTATAAGAGCAAATGTTGCCAAATAACATGGTATTAACAAAAATAATAGCTAAAACTATAACAACAAAATTTATAAAACCTTTGATAGACAAATTCAATTTTAAGACTTCAATTCTATTGAAATCGATTTGTAATGCTCCATTTCCCGTGTATCTCTTTTTCTCTCCCTCTCTATCTTTTATTTTTGTATCGTTTTTTGTTTTCCTCACCATTAAAGGATTTTAAAATACAAGAGCATGCGAAAAATTAGTGTGGGTGCTTTACGTGTGTGTGTGTTTTGTGTGCTACAGTGTTTAGGAGTTGGTGTTCATTTTATTTTTAAAACTCCTGCTTTATACATATTTCACACACACACGCACACTTGCAAGCTCCTTCTTACCCTCTCTCTCTCCTCTTTATACCGTTATACTCACTTAGTATGCAAGAGAGTACAGTAAAATCTTGTTTATATCTAATCTGTGAATTTCAAAAGCAATTATTTCTCTTTGAGCGTTAATTTTAAAGAGTACCTACTGTTTATACATACACATTTTTCTAATATACTTGTTGTTGTTTGTTTGTTTGTTTTCATTGCAGGCATATCCCAACAGAGATATTACCAATATAGTGGAATCATCACACTACCAAAAAATTGGTGGCTGGTGTCGCCAGGGTGCATTGAATGCCAATAAATGCAAGGGTGCCCATCGTTGGATTAAGCCATTCCGCTGTTTAGGTAAGTTTGTTTGTTGTTTTTGCTTTTGGCAGCAACAGCAACCATAGAAACACATAAAATACAGTAGAAAAAAAAACAAAAACAAAAAGGGGGACGGGTACCAATCAATACGACACATTACTACTGCAGGGACGGCTAATATTAAATACCTACACATTTTGATATGAATTTGTAACTCGTATGTGTGTGATTTGAAAAATTTTTTTTTGTTTTGGTTTCTTTGTTCTCTTTTTCCGTTTTCTATTTTTATTTTTTCGAATTTCTTGTTTTTTTTAGAAGGACCATTCCAATCGGATGCTTTATTAGTACCCGAAGGTTGTCTATTCGATCATATACACAATGCTTCACGTTGCTGGCCATTTGTTAGGTGGAATCAGACTGGCGCTGCTGCCTGTCAAGAACGTGGCATGCAAATGCGTAGTTTTGCCATGTTGTTGCCTTGTGGCATTTCCTTGTTTTCGGGTGTTGAATTTGTGTGCTGTCCTAAACATTTTAAAAGTGAGTATATGAATCCAAATACAATCTAATCTATTACACATACACTCACACACACACTTGCACACATTTCCTTTTTCAAATTGTTGCACAAACATTGAAAAAATCTAGAGAAGAAAAGTAGACGTGGGCATAGCCTGGCTGCCAACCAAATTTTCATTTTGTTTGTTTTACAAATGGCTTAAATAATGCAATAGATCAGCAACAGCAGCAAGTTTAGCATAAAGAAGGGATTAAGCACAGATATGTATAGCAAAAAAAAGAAGCCCAAGAAATGGGTTAAAAAGTATTAAAAACATATATTAAATGTAACCCAATTCGTCCGTAAAGTAAATGTTTGAAGAACGTGTAGAAGTAATTAAAAAAAAAAAATTCAAAATCATAGAATTTATTAACTAAATTTAACCAAAATAAAGTACCAAATTTAGTACTCTTTAAAGAAATTCTAAGTACTTATTTAAATTTAGTACAAAATATTACAGTACCAATAACTTAATAACAAAAATTTGTGTGTTCAAAAACAGTTCTAAAAAATTTAGGAATATATTATAAAAATAAAAACCAGTTTAGTACTACAACTGTCAAGAATATTTTAATAATATTGTTAAACACAAAGTCTATTGAAATTTTATATTCAAAAAAACGTGCAATCAAAGTACATACATAATTTTTGTATATGATTTTTAAAATTCTATTTCAACACACGTTTATTTCAATTCTAGTACTTAAAAATAATTATAAACTTTAGTTTTTTAATTTAGGTACTAAAATAAAATTGTATTAATTTATTATCTTACATCGGTTTAGTAGCTAAGTACTAAATTTTTAATCACATGTTTAGATATTATCAAAGAATTTGAAAGGCTTTTTTAAAATTTTACTACTTTTACAAGCCCTTATATAAAAAGTACTTTTTTAATAAGTACTACTAAAAATGTTTATATTGTAACGAAAATAAAGATACAACATTGCATTGCGGGATTTCGGTATATTTTGTGTCACCCTGCCAATTCGACCATCTTTACGTTACATCATAATTAACGGATATGGAAATAGAAGATGGTCGATATTTCGTGAACCTTCCAAACTTTAGGCAATTAGGTATATAAAGGGCTGCTTTACTTACACGTCAGTTAGTTATCGTTTGGCTGTCGTAAAATAAAGTCGTGTTAAAGCGGAAATAAAAGTGTTGTATGAACGAATATTAAGTTTTGTATTAAGACAAACAGTATAAAAGTTATTCTGTAGTAAAATAAAAACTGTAAATCAACAAAATAAAGCGGTGTTTATTTTATTTTAACGCGATTTAAACAAACTCAAACGTTTTAAAAAGGTTAAAACGTAACAATATTTTTTAATTCAAGGGTTATCTTTTTTAGTACTTCTTTTTTAAAGTTTTAGTACTTTTACAAACCCTTACATAAAAAGTACTTTTATAATAAGGACTACTTTAGAGGTTTATATTTTTTAATTCAACGGTTATTATTTTAAGTACTAGGGACAGCTTAGTACTCTCTATACCATATTGTTAATAATTTGAATAATTTCTAAAAATATTTTGTTTTTCACAAATTTAATTTCATCATATTGATATCATGCGATTAGTACTTTTTTGTACTTTACTTAGTACAGTAGAATCTCGAAAAAGTTAACTTGCGTAAAAGTTAAACTCTCGGCTACGTTAACAGTACTTTATCATCAATGTGCGACTTTAAATAGATAATTTTTCAGTTAACTTTTCCGTGCGTATGATTTTATTTTTAAAGAAAGATTTTTTCCGGTCATATATGTGGCAATTTTGATACCTTTCAAATAATTTTACTAGTGCATCTCAAGCAATCATCTTAAAAATAAAGAAAAAACGTCATGTAAACTTAGAGTCTGTATCGAATACACAAGAAAACACTTCACAAGCCGAAATATTGAGGCAAACTTGTAAAAATGGTTCTTGAACCAACGACAACCTAACTGGGCAGTAACTAATCTAATTTTTAAATTCGGGCTAAGCACGTATTCGCCAATAATGCACCCTGGAAAGAAATTTAATGCCAGTGCTGGATGGATAACAAATTTTAAGAGAAGACACGATATTTGCCACCTTAAAATTTGTGAAAATGTAAAGAAATGAACATCTCCGACTCCCAACTTTATAACGAATATGAATCTGATAAGATTACGACATACGCCTACCAACCGAAAGGTCCTCGGTTCAATACCAGGCTAAACCATCTGATGAAAAAAGAATAGAAGTTTTTCTCAACAGCGGTATCACCTCATAACATTAGCTAGTAACTGGATATGAGTATTACTACTACTGAAAAACTTCTCTAAATGCATTTGCCGTTCAGAGCCGGCGTTAAACTGTAGGTCCCTTTCAATAAGTCTCAAAATAGAATCGGGTGTCGCTCATTGACTAAGAGAAGTCCCCATGTTCCTGCATGGAGTGTTATGGGTATCAATATATACATGTATATACCCGACAAAACGTTTGTTACTACAAACGAAAAGACCGCACCGGGCCGAAAAATTTTAAAGGGAAGAATAACATCTTTGTTGTGTGCTAACGCAGATGGTACGTAGAAGTCATAACCGTTGGTTGTTGGTAAATCTGCAAACCCGCGTTGTTTTAAGAGATTTAAGAACCCATTCGATTATGTTAATTCGAATTCAAAGATATTCTTCAATTGGTTCCATGATCTGTTTCTCTGGTTTCAGAAAATTTGTTCAGGTTATTGCATGGAAATTTTTTGCAGTTTTGCCAATTTTCTGCTGAAAATAATTTACCACCAAAGACATTGCTGCTATGTAATTGACAATTGTACTGCCCATAAGCCAATTGATATGTTGCAGCAATGCTGCTGCTGGTAAAGTTTTCCAGCCCATGGATCAAAATCCAATTAGTCAAGTTAGGATATCGAAGTAAAATGTTATGCAACATTGTCGCACAAGAAAACATTCCAATAGAAAATATTTCAAAGACGTATACAATCCGTGATGCTATTATGCTACTTAAGTCAGTGTGGTTTGAATAGCCTCAAGCAGTTATAATGAAAGCATGGAATAAGATAAAAAGATGGGATGACAATCAGTACGATTGTGAAAACGACATTCGGCACTCTGCACACAACAATACACGTCGAGAAATTCAATTGTTGATGTCAAAGCTTGGTGCTAATGTTGACATCTGCGTTGATGACATTGAGAACTGCTACAATTATCAAATTTTAGAAGATAACAATGATTCCAAAGTAACCGATGATGATAACGATGGGTCAATTATCGAGCAAGATTTTCAGCAATAAAAAGTGAGGTACTTTGAAAACAATAACGATGCACAACAAGTAGCAGTTCTTGTCAATATCCGCACGAAAATGATAAAGACCTAGTGCATACAGTATTGGACAAAACATATGCACGAACTTCTGATTAATACAAAAACTCTTGATAACAAAAGCAAAAGCTTTTGTATTTTTTTATAAAGTTAATCATCTAAATTCACTAAAAAATACAAAAACGCAAAGAATATTACTGTTTAACTTAGAAAAAGTAATTTCTTTAGAATTTAAAAAACTGCGACAAAAACATAAGTACGTCTTCAATAAATTCACTTAAAATAATAATTTTACTAATATTTGGTTGCAAAGTCAATATTTTTTTTCTTTAGTTCTTTAGATATTCATGTTATGACTCGATTAGATTCGATAATGTTTCACCAGAGATTTCGTCCAATGCAATTTTCACTAGTCAATGAAGTTTATGCTTGTGTCTGCCAGTTATCGCGTTTTATTTCGAGATCTAAAATATTCCATAGATTTTCTGGGGAATTTTGATCTGGCGACTTCGCTAGACATTTCAAAACGTTGATTTGTTTGTTTACAAAGCCCACTTTCACTCATTTATCTGTACAGCTTGGATTGTTGTCCTGGTGATATCTCCAATCAAGTGGCATTTTCTCCTCTGCATGCGGTATCAGTATGCATTCCAGAATATCCTTGTAGACGAATCGATCCAAAAACACTTCCTTCTTTATGTTTTACTGTGCCTTTGGTATACCGAGTATTAATACGTTGTTCTTTTAAGAACATCTCACATAAAACTTAAATTCATTAGGAAAGCGTACGGTCTTTCAATAAAAGTTATCTAAGTTTACTTGCTTCTTTGTAAATTCAATTCTAATCAATCTGTTTTTGGCAGTAGTAAATGGTCTTTTTGCACTTCGAAACATTTAGTTTTCACTGATTTGTAATAGACCTTCCTTATACAAAAACGTAATACCTCTTTATTAAACGGAGTATCGCCTGATCGTTCCGTTTGTTGTCTGTGTATGGTTGCCTATGAGCCTGATGAACGGAAACGGCTTATAATACGGTAGATAATACTGTCTTGAATTCCAAATTTGTTTGCGATTGTCTTCTAATTGCTAGTTACTGTTAGTCATGTTCGTAGAATATTACAAAATATTGTTTGATGGATTCGATACGATCTTAAAGACGTTCAAATTTTCTCCAAATATTATTCTCAAGTTTTGAAATGATTAACTATCTAACTATTACGTGCTATTGTTTTGACGCATGCAAAATAGCGGTTTTGTAACTTTAACACAAATTTTTACTGCTACAAATTTGTTTTTCTTTGTTACTGTCTTTTCTTATATATTTTTTTTCTCTCCGTCACTCCTCTAGGGAGCATATTGGCTTTCCACAAAGCATCTATTGCTTTATTTCAGTTTCTTTAATCAATTTGATATTTCAAGCTAAGTATGAAGATGATTAATCCGCTGTAGCTTCATTCATATGATTTTTTTTTTTGTGTAGTGGTGAAGATTCTTGCTAATTGGTGGTGATCTTTACTTTAGCATTGTAAATTTTTTTTTCCTAGTAAAAGGATTATATTATCGTTATAAATTAATAAATCAAATCAAAATTCAAATGAGCTTTTCTGTGTTTTGAAGATATATGATAGTAAGTGCAAGCTCGTGTTTTTTTTATAGAGGTATAGAACTTTAAGGCGGCCGACTTAACAGCTGTCAAGCGATTTATTCTCAGTTTGATTTGGCAATTCATCATGAATAGACTCACGCTCGGTGTAGATTCGTCGAATGGACCCAAAACGAGATTACCGTTGTTCCCGATTTGCATAAGCGAATTTTGTTTAGCGATGAAGCGCACTTCTGGTTAAATGGCCGCATTTGGGGTCAAGGTAATCCTCAAGTGTATGTGGAAACACCGTTATATTCAGAAAAACTGACTGTTTGGTGCGCTTTATGGGTTGGTGGAATCAATGGTCCGTACTTTTTCAAAAGCGATGGTGGCCAGAACGTTACAGTCAATGGTGAACGGTATAGAGCCATGATAACTAACTTTTTCATTCCTGAATTGAATAACCACGATGTCCAGGAGATGTTGTTTCAACAAGACGGCGCAACATGTAACACAGCTTGTGCCACTATAGATTTATTGAAAGACACGTTTAGTGACCGACTAATTTCACGTTTTGGACCTGTGAATTGGCCTCCAAGATTTTGTGAGTTAACACCGCTAGACTACTTTCTGTGGGGCTATGTAAAGTCATTTGTCTATGCGGTTAAGCCACAAACGCTTGACCATTTGGAAGACAACATTCGCCGTGTTATTGCCGATATACGGCCACAAATGTTGGAAAAAGTCATTGAAAATTGGACTACATCCGCGCCAGCCGTGGCGGTCATATGGCAGAAATCATGTTTAAAATGTAATGCCATAAGATTATCTTTCGTAATCCATCGTTGTTTTATTGCAACTTAAAGTTCTATACTCGCCAAAATATTGAACGGTGACTTTGTACACAGCCGTACACACACACATATTAAATCTAATTTTCTTTTTTGTGGCGATGAAAACTAATTCAATAAATATGTGTAAATTTAATAATTTATCGTTCTTTTTCTTTATTTATTAAATTTTTAAAAATGCTTAGAAATTTTAACAGTTCGAAAAAGCTGATTGTTATTGGAACACTTCGATTAACTTTTTCGAGATTCTACTCTACTATGTTATAACTATTTTGTAAAATTTTTTTATTACTTAATAGCGCACTTTTTTAAATTTTGAATTTCAACTTTTTATTTAAAATTATTAAAAACAAAAAGATAAGAATTATTGTTTTATTACTATAAAAATTAAGCGCCCCTCTCTCTATCCTTTTCTAAATTATTTAAAGACTTTTATCCAGGAAATTGTCCTGTTGTACCCGTCTCCTTTTGAAAGTTCCTTTTCCTTTCTAAACATACTACTTTTTTTTGCTCTTGTAAAAATGCTGTTTTTGTTTTTCGAATGTTAATAATGATTTCTTGTTTCGTTTTAGCCGATGAAATACGCGTTAAGAAAACCGATTTACCCGTTTTACCCCCTGCTGAAATCACCAATCCCATTAGTGATGATTTAGACGACATTAGTAGTGACGACAACGATTCCAATTACTCTAAGGATAATGCAGATGATGTTGATGACACCGATGATGATGAAGATGATTTATTGGCCGATGATGAAGAAGATGAAATGGCTGCTGATGAAGCCGCTGCCACGGGTGATGATGCCAATGCTGAATATGATTCGGTAGAGGATAATTATGAAGAGGATACAGGCGATAATTATGATCAACAGGGTAGCTCTAGTGGTGCTAAGCCATCTGTGAAATCGTCATCATTGGCGAAGGAAGATCAGAAATCATTGGCTGTTGATGTTGTTGTGGGCAATAGCAAAGCGAATGGTGATTTGCCCATGCCACCCACCACCGGACAGCCAACGCCAGATCCTTACTTTACACACTTCGATCCACATTATGAACACCAGAGCTACAAAGTAAGTCAAAAAGTAAGTGTTTTCCCATGCTAAGGCATTATTTTTAATATCAAAACCAAATAAATTCTAAAACAAGGAAGCCCAACAGCGCCTCGAGGAATCACATCGTGAAAAGGTAACACGTGTTATGAAGGATTGGTCCGATTTGGAAGAGAAATATCAGGATATGCGTTTAGCTGATCCCAAAGCAGCTCAGAGTTTCAAACAAAGAATGACAGCACGTTTCCAGGTATGAAGGCATTATTACATTACTGTTACTCTCTCTTTCACTCTATCTCCTTATCGCTCTATTAAGAGAGCATGTAAATATAGAACAAATCTATTTTTCATTCTCCTTTCGATCTATGGCTTTTATACTCTATTTTCATTTCCTACAATTAATTGTTTCTTTTGTTTAAGTTTATCTCCCTCTGTCTATCCCTCTCTCTCTCTCTCTCTCTCTCTCATTTCCTGTTAATATTGTTACTTTATTTTTATTTATTTATTTATTTTATTTTTTGGTTTTTAAATATTTTCCCTATATTTTATAGTATTAGTATGTCTTGTATGTATGTGTAATGTGTAGTCTATTATATGTCGTCTATCGATTACTCTCTTCTTTGTTTTAAGTTGTAGTTGTGCATAATAATGGGAGCGAAAGAATCATCAGATATGAAGCTTTTTTTTAGAACATATTCGTACATATTCTGGTTTTTTTTTTTAATTTGAAAATAATCACATACTCGTATACTCTCGTACAATATATAGACATAATTGTAGTGTCGTGATAATATGATATTTTGATAAAACAAAACAATTAACCATAATGAAGATGATAATGAAATATGAATATACATGCGAAATTACATATTAAAATAAAATAAATTATGGTATAATGCCCCTTTTATTTTGCTAAAATTTTATATATTTTTTTTTAATTTTAAATTAAAGATTCAAAGCTTTTGCTGCTAATTTGAAAGTAATACAAAAATAGTATTATTAGCTAATGAATATGCATTACAATCATATAATAACTATAATAAAATACTATATATTATTAACAAACTTTACAAATTTAATGAAATCAATTCCTTGACAGTCAAAATCTAGCCACTTATTGAGTGTTTGAAATCCAATTAATCTAATGATTACACAGTGCAACGAAAATGAACGAAGTTGAAATACCTTGGAAATGACACTACTTTTCTAATAGGCGCCGTCGAATAGATTAAGGATCTGTTTTTCGAAATACCTACAAAATCTCGAGTTACGTGAAAAAACTAGTGTTTCGGACCTTCATGCACTTATAAGCTAATAATTTAGCTGAATATTACCCGATTTTAAGTTTCTTTTCAGAGATACAGGCCTTTTTTTCATCCAATTTTTTCAAATTTTTCTAGTTAAGAAGTATTTTTGCGCAGTATTTTATATAGGAACCATACTATTGGTGAATTAATTAAGGAATTATATTAATGAATAAAATGACATGAAAAAATATTTTTCTGAAACCCCTAAGGTCTACAGTAGGGAGATCGATTACACAGTGCGACAAACATGAACGAAGTTGAAATACCTGAGATATAATACCATTTTTATGATAGGCGCTATCGGTTAGAACCAGTGTTGGAAAAGTTGGTACAATTTCAGACGTAAAAGTACAATGGTACACCAACAATTTACGAACTTTCTCAGTTTATTTTTTAATGGAATTTCCCTAGTTTATCACTTAATTGTCTTATTAAAACGAAGAAGCCTTCATGTTTCTACAGTTTCCTGTCTTATTCAGACAAAAGATTTGTTAAGGTCATCAAATTCTTGTTGCTTTAGCTCTAAAATACCAAATAATTTGTTAATTAAAACAGTTTGATCTCATGAATAAGTACATACATATATATTTATATCGATAGTCTTAGTATAGTATAGTTGTTTTAAAGTATAAATGAACTTTTAAGTGCAAATGTTAATTTTAAAGGGTCCACCATCTAACGTTTTTTTTTCAAATAGTGCTTATTTCGTGAATGGTAACAGTTAGCTCATGTCTGATTTGACAGATAATTAGTTTTATCCTTCCACTGAACGAATATGGTTGTGTATACGCTTGAACAACGCTAGGAAATGTTGCGACATTACTTTGAAAATCATGGTAATGTTGCAGAATGTGTGCAATGTGTTCAGATGAAGCTCATTTTGATCTTGGCGGGTATGTACACAAGCAAAATTGTCGAATTTGGGGCACAGAAAACCCGCACGCATACATTGAAAAGCCGATACACCAAAGACGAGTCACTGTTTGGTGCGGATTTTGGTACAGAGGCATAATTGGGCCATTTTTCTTCGAAAATGAGCAAGGAGTGGCCGTTACAGTCAATGGCGATCGTTAGCGATCGTTTTTGTTCACAAAAATTGAAGAGGAGAATATTAACAACATTTGGTTTCAACAGGACGGCTCTACGTGCCACACATCCGAAGCTACACTCGATATTTTGCGCCCTGTTTTTGAAGATCGCATTATCAGCCCCAGAGCTGATGTCGTTGCATATGATTCTGAGGTACTTGTTAATGAATACCTGGAGTTTCTGTGTGATGTTATTCGATACAAGCCAGATTTCACTGCCATACAGCAGTACCGACTTAACACATGAGTTGAATATTCTGAGCTAGTTCGTTTGGATATATGTGAGCTTCTCCATACTGACTGCAGTTGTCCAAGTGCCGCTCTCGCTTTATTGAGCCTGTTATCTACGTCTGTTTCTGTGCCACCGTTCGTAGATAGCAGAAGCTATATACATACTCGATTGGCTGACCATGTAGCATGATGTTTTCCATGCTCGTATTGTTTATCTCACGCCCAATGCTACGAGTCAATCTTTCCAGGTCCTCCAATTTCGACTATTGGAAAACTTATGCGAGAGTAGACGAATGTCAGCCGCATAGTCAAAGTCTTCGAGTTGACTTGAGAGACTCCCTCTTCTTTTCAAACAGACGTTATATATTAAACCCGGGATAATGCCAGAATTGTGAGCATAAGTGCAAGAAAAAAATTTAATAAAAACCTATAAAAACTATTCATTTTAAGACAGTTGGTTATTTATGTTAAAACAACCGATTTATTTGGTATTCAAAAAAGAAACCAGTTAAAATCGGTCGCATAATAACCGTTCTTTTTCCCTAGAGTACAACTAAAAAGCAATAATAAAAGTTAATAGGGAGAACTGTGTGGTGCAATTAAGCTATGGTTAGTCAACTACGACTTTTATTATCCTACGCCTTAACTAAATTTTTGTAATTAAAAGTTTATCAAATGAAAACTTAGGCCCATCATGAAACGATAAGAAGTTTCTCTATATAAATTATTAAAATTTAATTCTTTGAGGTTAGCTTTGTATATCTTGATTAAAATCCAAGAAAAAATTCCGACTAATTTGTCCTCCTCTAGGAGCTATAATAACACGACTGTTTTATTTACTTTCTTTTTTGATAAGATGCGATTTTAAATATTCCTTTAAATATTTCCTTCTCTTAACTTTCTTCTAAACGTCTTTTTCTCAATTTTATTTGTTATATTCCGATTCACTACAGTTTCAATTTCGGCACAAAAAAAGAACACCAAATCCTGCACCTTTTGTTCTACATGTTCCACATATTTTTCTAAATACATACATATGTACACGTTTATCTCTAAATCATGCCTAAAACTTATTTTTCCCTGTTTAATATAATCTATGTTTCAAATCGATTTCATACATCTTTTTAGGCCATCTTATATTTACCTTCCCAGTTAGTCTCGGTTCTTCTTCTCCATAAATATTAAGAAAATATTCAAAACTTTCGGAACTACTCCAATTTTTGATAACTTCTTAAAACGAAACCGATTTTCTCTTCAAGAGCATTCCTTTGAAAAGTTATGTTTCTTAACATTTTCATAATTCAAATGTAGTTCTTAGATTGTGGAAACTTTGTAAAATTTTTCAATTGATCCCAGCAGTCCACATGGGGAAAACGCTGGTCCAACACGGCGATCAGGGCACATTATGCCTGCTCGTGGCATGGTGTCTAAAACCCAGAATGATCTACTAGTTTTTCGTTACGATAATGTGTTGTCTTAGCATGGTGTTCTAGAACAAAGCTGGACAATGCGCTAGCTCCACTGGGTAGGGCCTATCGCCTTACTTGTGTTTCAAGTATGGGTGTGATAAAGACCTGCCATCGATGTCTTCCTGCACATACTTGGATTGCACATTTCAGTGATAGAGGAGGCATGTAAAGGTGCTTTTAGACCAGATTTCGGCAAAGAGTTCGGTACGTAGTCATACGCATAGGCAAAAAATAAGCAAAAAATAAACAGAGGGCTTCAGTGAAAGACTCTCAATTAGTACCACAATTGCAAAATGTATTAATATTAGTTAGCCGAACGCTGTTTTAGACCAGGGTTGTTCAAAAATAAAAATGCAGTTGTGTCTCTCTGAGAGTTAAATTGGTAATTAGCATTATTTTTAGCCGCTACACATGTCCACTCGCTGCTGTCTCAGTGACAACTAAAAGCAAGAACGTAAGAGTACATGTGAATTGAGCGTCAAAAGTTGTATGAAAAGCTTATGAATGTTTTGATTAAAAGGCTGGCGACATGGTGGGTTACATAGGGAAGTGTTCTTATGATGATGATGAGATGAATGATTAAATGTCGCTTACTTTAATGCTTGGGGGGGTGGCGTGGTGTAGTGGCTAGAGCGCACGCATAACAACACAAACAACCTAAGTTCGAGGTTCAGCAGAGGACATGACGAAGAAAAAATTTAATTGTGGTTTCGAATATTTAATAATAAAAAGACTTTAACTTCCCTCCAGACAACTCCATCTAAAAAATAAAGAAAAATCCCCCCTGATCTCCCGCATACCTATGGCGATGATGACAAATATCAGACGAATGAATGATCAGGAAAATACGCCACCTACTTGGAAAAAATTACAATGTTAAAGTAAAGACCACCACCAATTAGCAAAGATCTTCACCACTACACAAAAAAAATCATATGAATGAAGCTACAGTGGATTAATCATCCACTTAGCTTGAAAAATTAAATTGATTAAAGAAACTGAAACAGAGCAATGGATGCTTTGTGGAAAGCAAAATCTGTTCCCTAGAGAGAACATGAAACGGATAAATATCTTACAGCCGACTTGGCAATTGCATATTTTTAGTTTCGACGCTCATAACATTTTCAGTTTTTAAATTGAATTTCCGAAAAATATAAGCCCACGTTTCTTATGTTTTTAAAGACTCAAATTAGATTGAAAAGAATGCTTAAAATTGTTAGAAAGTCGTCAATTCATTGAATTTATGAAAAATTAAAAAATAAATAAAAAATTTCTCTAGTTTTGAAATTCATCTTCTGTGAAATTGAAAAACCTATTACTTATACTTGGCAAGCCCACTCCTAGCTCTTAGATTGCTTAATCTTACCGAGACTGACAACTAACCAAGCTTTTCAAACATTACGATTTGTGTGAGTATTTTAAACATAAGTGTTTTGAAAGCCTAAATTTTTAAGTAACCCTGACTGGCTATCCAATTCTGTGTACGTTATGTGTTTGTAAAGACTTCTGCAAATCATTTAAGTTTCACAAGTCTTATGATATACAAATACTGTGCAGCAGTTCATTTCTTTACAATTTTCTTTCATTCCAAACACTTTTACTCACTTACTTAAAATCCCTGACACTTGTTTTCCCATACGAATTACAAACATAAGAAGAAAACTCATGTTACAACCCTTTACTGCATGTTGTCTTCTGGTAGCCACTGAAGTTCTCTTTTTTTGGGAATTTCCAGTGTTTTTTTTTGTGTAGCTTTTGCACAGTAGTTTCTGTTTTTGTTTTTAATTTTTCAAAAATAAATTCCAACGTTAACTTGCTTACGAAACACCAATTTGTTTCTGGAACATCATCATTCAACAATCAAAATCACTTAAAAAAAGAAGGAAATCATGACACCATAACTTAGAATTTTGTTTTTAACATTTTCAATTGAAAATTATAAACGTAAAACTAAATCATAAAAAATCATAGAAGAAAACAAGCCCCACCAACAAAAAAAAAAGAAAAGAAAAGAAAAAAAGCCAACTTCTTTCTGATAATCTTTCTCTCTTAAATGTACAATACGTCTTTATATGGGAATATAATTTTAGACTTCTGTTCAGGCACTCGAAGAGGAAGGCAATGCGGAAAAACATCAATTGGCAGCCATGCATCAGCAACGTGTATTGGCGCACATAAATCAACGTAAACGTGAGGCCATGACTTGTTATACACAGGCCCTAACCGAGCAACCACCAAATGTAAGTACAGACGTAAGCATACCAAGTAACCCCACCTTAATATGTGTGTGTCAATATGTGTACACACTCTCTTTCTTTTTGTTTTCCTTAAATTTTGAAAGGCTCATCATGTGGAGAAGTGTTTGCAGAAACTTTTGCGTGCTCTACATAAAGATCGTGCTCATGCTCTGGCCCATTATCGTCATCTTTTGAATTCGGGTGGTGCTGGTGGCCTAGAAGCAGCTGCTTCAGAACGTCCACGTACTTTGGAACGTTTAATTGATATCGATCGTGCTGTTAATCAATCCATGACAATGTTAAAACGTTATCCCGAATTGTCCAATAAGATTTCCCAGCTAATGAATGACTATATTCTAGCTTTACGCAGTAAAGATGATATACCCGGCTCTTCTTTGGGCATGAGCGAGGAAGCCGAAGCCGCCATTTTAGATAAATATCGTGTCGAAATTGAGCGTAAGGTAGCTGAGAAAGAACGCTTGCGTTTGGCCGAGAAGCAACGTAAAGAACAGCGCGCTGCTGAGCGTGAAAAGTTGCGTGAAGAGAAATTACGTTTGGAAGCTAAGAAAGTGGATGATATGGTTAAGGCTGAACGAGATTCGGGTGCCTTCACCAGTGAGGAATCAAAAACTAGCAAAGACGAATCTCTAGTAGATCCTACAAAAATTGCTCACAGTGACAAAGATCTGGCTGCTGAAGAGTACATAGAAGCCACACTCAGGTTAGTTGCCTATTTCATTCTTTCTAACTCTTTCTCACTCGTTTCTATTTTTTTTAGCACTAAAACTCAAACCATCCTACCCACCGTGGATGATGAGGCTGTACAACGTGCTGTTGAAGATGTTGCCGCCGCTGTGGCCCATCAAGAAGCTGAACCAGCCGTCCAACATTTCATGTCACATGATTTGGGTCATCGCGAATCGGTACATCGTCACTTATGTTTTTTCTTTTTATCCATATCTGACTAAAATATATTCATTCTCTTTACAGAGCTTCTCTTTACGCAGAGAATTCTCTCATTCATCGGCGCATGCGAATAAAGAGGGACGCAATGTCTATTTCACTTTATCATTTGCTGGCGTTGCCCTATTGGCAGCCATATTTGTCGGCATTGCCGTAGCCAAGTGGAGAACAGCTCGTTCGCCACATGCGCAAGGTTTTATTGAAGTTGATCAGGTGAGTAAGCTGTTTGCATAAAAAAAAAAAATGCGAATGCCGTGGAATAGTAGCGTTTACTATTAGAATGCGAAACCAGGAACGTATTTTGATGTCATAATACTTGAACTAAATTCCCTCCAAGACCAATGAAATTTTTAGCAATTCACCATAATAAATTTGATATAAAAATAGCTTAATAGATAGTTTAGCTGTCAAAAACGACACTGAACGAAATTTTATTTAAAAAAAAGTAAATTTTAATTCGTGAAAAAATTGTTATAACATTTTA
This sequence comes from Wohlfahrtia magnifica, assembly GCA_023159175.1. Classification (NCBI taxonomy): domain Eukaryota; kingdom Metazoa; phylum Arthropoda; class Insecta; order Diptera; family Sarcophagidae; genus Wohlfahrtia; species Wohlfahrtia magnifica. The sequence continues at coordinate 24,280 of JAKWBJ010000498.1, forward strand.
CTGCAGATTCTTAAATTTCTCAAATAGAAATAATTTCTAGGGACTGTGTAATGACAAGATTAAGACTGTAAGAGTTTCTTAACCCTCAAATGCACAAGCAAAAAACACGTAGCAAATCTGTGGAGTGTTAAGCTTCGAAAGAGATCACTCTCTTACATGTGGATCATTACATTTAAGAAAAATGGCGAAAAACCTAAGACCGCTAAAAATTTGGTCTTGTGTATTAGAGGGTTTATTACACTTAGAGACATTTTATAGACCAGTGTTACAAAATGTGGTCGTTGGAGTTTTTTATTTTTACTGGGCATTCTCGAAGTTTTCAATAAGAAATTAGTTCTGAGAACAGAATGCTATATACGAGCGAAGTACGAAATATTCTTAGCCTGACATAGTAATGAGGGTATAAACAGCAAAGAGCTTTGTATATGGTCCGCCATCTAACGTTTTTTTTTTTTCAACTAGTGCTTATTTCGTGAATGGTAAAACTTAGCTCATGTCTGATTTGACAGGCAATTAGTTTTATCCTTCCGCTGAACAAATATGGTTGTGTATACGCTTGAACAACGCTGGGAATCTGGGCCTGGGATAGACTTACTGAAGATGCCGATTTTGCCAAAAAAAAAATCATCTTTTCAGATGAAGCTCATTTTGATCTTGGCGGGTATGTAAACAAACAAAATTGTCACATTTGGGGCACAGAAAACACGCACGCATACATTGAAAAGCAGATACACCCAAGACAAGTCACTGTTTGGAGCGGATTTTGGTCCAGAGGCATAATTCGAAAATGAGCAAGGAGTGGCCGTTACAGTCAATGGCGATCGTTATCGGGCCATGTTGAACGAATTTTTGTTCACAAAAATTGAAGAGGAGGATAAGATCGAATTTGAAAAAAGTAAAATTTATGTGAAAAATTAGATTTTGTGACCATGGTATGGTAGCACAAATTTCCACATAAATGTGAGTTCGCCCTTATTGTCAAATGGTAATATGTCACTTAGAGAAGAGAAAAAAGCGTACACAACCATATTCGTTCAGCGGAAGGATAAAACTAATTATCTGTTAAATCAGACATGAGCTAAGTGTTACCATTCACGAAATAAACACTAGTTGAAAAAAAAAAACGTTAGATGGCGGACTCGTTATAAAACAAACTTCAAGAATCTCGTTTATTGTCAAACAATTTTGAGTGGCACTACCTTCTGTTTTCTTAAATCATAGAAATTTCTAAGTTTGAGAGTTTTTTACTACTCTGAGAGAAATGTTTGAGATAAAATTTTCTTTTCGCATTTTTCTGTAATTATTTGATTGTTAGAACAGCAATGATAAAAATTTTATTATCTTCTGGTTTCTTTTTTTTAGTTTAAATTGTAATACATTTTGTAAATATTTATAAAAATAAATTTTCTTTTTGTACAGAATGCCACCGTTCATCATCCCGTTGTACCCGAAGAGAAAATTGTGCCGAGCATGCAAATAAATGGTTATGAAAATCCCACTTATAAATATTTCGAGGTTAAGGAGTAAATTTTATTACAATAGCATACACACATACACACACAAAAAAAAGAAATTTCAAATAAAAAACAAAACCGAAACACTTTTTAAATTCAAAACCTTAAGAAAGTAACTGTCAAAAATCATTTGAATAAGAAAAAAACCCCAAAAAAAAAACAAGAAAAGATCTTTGAAAAGCCAAGCAATTTCTAAAGTGAAATTCAAACAGTAAAACCCCAAATTTAAAAAAAAAAAATAAATGAAAATAAAAATCATTTCTTTTATTAAAATTTAAACGTTGTTCTTGTTTAGAAAAGTGAGAAAAAAAAAACACAGAAAGAAAAATGATTAAAAAAAACAAAAAAATTAAATTTAAAATTGATGGTGTGTAATGGAATAAGAAAAACAATTATTATAATAAAAAAAAAACTTAAGTTTAAGTAATAAATGTAAAAGAAACACAAAAAACAACACAAAATGGAAAAAATTAATAATTATTAAACAACAACAATAATAAAAATAATAAAAATGATAAAGAGAAACAGTAAAACATATATTATTTCCTACAAATGAGAAACAACTAAAACGTGTAATAAAAAACTTGATAAACTTGAAAACAAAATATATGGAGAGATTAGTAAAGGTAAACAGTAATACAACAAAAATTATGTCAAAGAAAAAAAAAATACCAAAACCATATGCATATAGTACTACAAATACAAATAAATTATAGAGAGGGGGCGGCGTTGGGCCTCTAATTTAGTTTAGTTTAACAAAGCCCCTATCCCTCTCTAACATTTCTAGGCATTTTTGAGCAGCTTTCTTAACGCTTTTAAGCATGTTTAACCACACAAAACAAAAACAAAACTAAATAAAGAAGAGAATTACTTGTCAGAAGAAGAAGAAGAAGAAGAAGAAGAAGAAGAAGAAGAAGAAGAAGATACATTAAAAAAAATCTAATGAAAGTTTAAATAAAAAACAAAGTCAATAACATTATCTACTAAAGAAAAATTGTAAAACTTTTGTAAAACTCACACTTTTACATTTAAAACTCAAAACACACTCAAAAAAATAAATAAATAAATAAATATATAAAAAAAATTAATTTAATTAAATAACTAAAATCAAAAAAACAACCCCTAATAAATATATATTTTAAAAAAGAAAATTTATTATTAAGAACACAACAAAACTATATACAAAAAAACTACAGCTTGTTTTCTTAAGTTATAATTAATTAACAAAAATATATAAAAAAATAGTTAAATTAATTTTTCTTTTTTTAATGCTTATAATAATCATAACTCTGTTTAATTAAGTTGAAAAATAATAATTAAAAAAAAAATAAAATTTTAATTAATATGCATATATACATACCTGCTTAAAAAGGAAAGTTTTTAAACTTTATACTTTTTATATAATAATTTTATTATTTTTATAATTATAAAATTGTTTAAAAAATAATTTAATAACTTATTTCTTTTTCAAATCAAAGTATATTTTTTTATATAACAAATTAATGATTTTTTTTAAATTTATTTCATTATAATTATTATTCTTATCATAAAGGCTATTTTTTCTAAACTAACTACACTCTGCAACAAAATAAAAAAATAGCTGAGAAGTGATACTATCCTTCTAATAGGTGCTATCGAGTACAATAACAATCTGTTTCTAAAATTTTCCAAAAGACCTTTAAAATCGTGAGTTATAAACAGTAAAAACGATTTTGTGTACCTTCATACCCTAATAAACTAATAACTTTATTTGTTCATTCTGACCAAATGGCTTCAACGAGTTCTTTCCACTTAACTCGATTATTTGCCAAGATCTTTACTTGGTTCCATGCCATAATGCGAGATGAGCAATAATTTTTAACCATCCGCAACCATGCATTACGAGGTCTGCCAAGATTTCTATGGCCCCTATGGCTAGGGCTTGTCTCTCTGCAATATCACCAAATGGCCTTCTCAATATATAGTTCATTCCAAATCCACAAAATTCAATTCAATAGACCTTCGGTAAGCTAACTAAAGTAATTAGTCATTTGTGACCCAATTGAGCCAAAAAAATAAGAAGAATTTGCTTCAAGCACCTATTGTGGAATATTTACTACCCCTATGAGAATTTTGAGTAGAGCTCCAGGTGGTACAATCATAGAGAAGTATTGATCTGTCGTTGTTATCAAATATCCTAAGTTCTGTATCAGTCGAGATTAAAATGCATTTCGGACTCCAATATTTGCATTAGAAACATCGTCTTTACATATGTTCTACCCAGATAAGAGAAAACTTTTACAACCTGGATTGTCTGCCATTCAAGTGTGGGTGGTTGTGTTAGGAGGTGTGAGCGTTAATGTAAGTGACTGCTAGATTACTTCCTATACCACCTAAAGCGTCATGATAGATAGTAGATCTTGTGCACCTCTTTGTGAGATAATGCCGAACATAACATAATAGGTTGATTTTTAGCCCGACTTTTTTGGTGTTTTCGGAAACGATCTATAGTCTATATCATACAAGAGTTTTCTTATGTTTCAGCAGATGCCACAAAGTGCAAAAGCAGTGAAAATAGTGAGGGAGGCAGAACACAGCCCTATTTCACTTCTGTGCTCGTCTTGAAGGTAGCACATTCATCTTCTCTCATATCGCACCCTGCTCTTTGCATCCGTATATAGCTCACGGAGTAAGATAACTCAGTTGAATATTAAACGGTGTAGAATCTTTTTAGCGGACTTAAAGTCTTGTTAAGTAAACTTATGCAATCTGTATTTATTTCTTAAGCAGACACATTTTAATCAACTTTGTCCTAAATTTTTACTAAATTTTCAATCAATTCAATTAAAGATATTTTTACATAATATTTTAGATAAGAAACATTTGTCTCAATGCATCTAATAAAGAATTATGGTTCTTGTCTTCAAAATACCTTTGATTTTGATGGAGTTATAAAGCTTTTTACTTAAGTAACTCACGCAAAAATCATGCGATTTATTCATAAGTTTTCTTAACAAATTCAGAAATTCAGGTAGTTCGTGTAATGTGTAAAAGTATGTCTAAACTTGAAAAATGTAGAAAAAAATAACAAAATGGCTATTTTCCTACGATCCTATTCATACAAGGATCATGTGGCCTCAATAAATTTCTTAAATAATTCTCTGTTTAATGCCAACGCCCTCACTTCACTCCCCATTACTTTCTATACTATTTACTTCGCCATTCATATATCTTCTCCATGTGTGAGCAGGACGGTCCCTTCTTCTGTTCCCTTGCGGTTTCCAGTTCAGTAAGTTTACCTTATACTTTCTCAATTCGCTGTGGAATATTTAATGAATTAATATCCAACTCAGAGACGGAACAGAATTGTAGCTTGACTATATTTTCTATACAAAATGACATCGTGAGATCTCTTTTATTTAACAGCGTTTTTTCTTACTCTCTCAATTGTGCTCTCACAATCTGTATATGGTGTTGCCGCACTTTCGCCGAATTTTATGCATTTTGTAAGCAAACAACATATGTTTTTGTTTTGGTGCGAATAAAATAAAAATAAATAGTAAGGCAAACATAAAAAAAAAGGTCGATTGACAGTTTTTTAAGTTGTGGCTGTCGATTTTATTATGGGCCATCTTTTTTTACAGCGTTTTTGCTTGCAGTTGCGGACGTATTCTGCTACATCACTAAGTTTTGAGGTTATAAGTGCGTAAAGTGTACGAAACTCAATTTTTCAACCATAACAGCCAAAACTAAGTTAGAGCGTTGAGCGTTATTTATCTATCAAAAACAGCAAATAGCGCGACGCCAATGCTTTGTAATTGGAAATTCGATTTTGACAGCGTGTTAGAAAGTGAAGTTGGCTGCGAAACGCTGTTATAGATACACAAAACTGCCACTATTGTATTTTTTTTTTTCAAAATAGATTGTTATTGTTTATATATTAAAGTAATGTCAATTACCATTTTCATATGACATTTAGCGATTAATTCACTATTAAATTTTTATTTAGTTATGTTTTGTTGAAAATTTACGTTGACATTACTGTTTAAGACACAACGTTAACACTCCTATTTAGGTATGTCACTTTAGCGTAAGCGCCAGCCCGCCAGTCAAAGCAACACACAACGCTCTAAGCTAGGTTTGGCTATAACTCGAGAGCTTAGAGGTGTTTGTAAAATTGAATATCTTCCTATACACGCTGAGAAGTCTTGATTCTCTTGACATTGTGAGGTGAGTAAAGTCACTCGTTTAGGAAGAATGAAACAAGAATTAAATTGCTGTTTCAAATGTTTTATTACGTTTTAAAATAAGAATTCCTTTTTGTACTCGATAACACCTATTGAGAAAATAAGCAGGTATTTTTCGCACAGTGTAGTTATTTACGACTTAGGATTTTTTATTAAAAAAAATTTCTTTATATAAATTTTATATATTTGGTTTTTTTATTATTTTTGGATTTTTTAAATATTTATTTATGACTTTTTTTTTTTTTTTTTTTGAATTATGCTCTTTTTAACTGTTAAATTTGCTTTACTTTTTGTACTTTTTCTTTACAAAAAAAAAAACTAATTTTCTTAAAATTTATAAAAAAAATTTTTTAGCTTTTTGTTTTATTAATATTTTTTTTTTTTTTTTTTTTTTTGTTAAAATATTTTGCTGTAATTTTATTAAAAAACTATTAATTTATTTTCAATCTTAAAAACCCTTTACCAAAAAGAAAAAAATTAAAAAAAAAACTTTGCTGTGACAGTCAGTTATTCTATCGTTTTCAGTCTTATTTAAATATATTTTTTGTTTAAAAAATCATACCTGCTTAATAAAAATTTGATTTCAAAATCTTTATATATATAAAATATATATACATTTACTATATATAAGAAATATTATAAAAGTTATTTATGCTAAATGTAACAACAACAGCAACAACAACAGTAACAACAAACAAGAAAAATGTTATTATAATAACAATTTATATATACACATATATATATACAATATTTATAATATTAATTATATACAAATACAATACAACTGAAACCTACTAATGTACACTCTGAATAAAATTAAATAAAATTATAAATTTTTAATTTCAATTGCTTAAGAGAAGGAAATATTTACAAAAACTGGCTAAAAAATCTACTCGTAAAAACTTTATATAAGAAAAATTATTAAAAATCTTTTTAAGAGCAATTAAAAGTTTATAAAAAAGAGCTTAAAATACAAAAAAAAAAAAGTTCTTAAGAAACACTGAGAAAAAATATGAATTTAAAAAAAATCTATTCTCAAAAAAGAGCTTAAAAATCTTAACGTAACTCTTAAAAAAATTATTCAGATAAAAATTAAAATAAATTTGAATAAAATATATTCAGATATCTATACTTCTTACAAACATTGAAAATTAAGCATTAGTCTGCAAACGTGATCCTCCATTTGACATCTAAAAAGGAAATAATTTCATTATAAAATAATACTTTCAAAAGCCTAAAGTCTAGGCTCTGAGGACACACTCAGAAAAAATTATTCAATTACATAAAGAGGAGGCAAATAATAGAGAAAAACAAAAATATTTTAATTCTAGCGACAACAAATATACTGAAAGAAATCTACTACCATAACATTTTAGGTAATTTGTAGAAACATAAAATACCCAGTTTTTCAAAACTTGACACTTCTCAACAGATGCTTAAATCAGCCAGATTGTATAAATCATCGTCAGTCGATACGCTCGTATATTTATCGATGCTGTCACATAGTAACGACTTAGCTGTCACTTCGAAGCTGAATTGGTATTATGTAAAAAAGCTGTTTATTATCACTAATTACACTATGCAACAAATGGTAAAAAAGAATTTTAAGCCACTATATTTTATTGATGCGCTATGGCGTTACTTCAAAAATCTCAGAATTTCAGATAATTTTTCTATGGATAAGTTTTTTTTTAGAATTTTTTTTCCAAAATGTGAGATTTTTTAAGAGGCTGCTTCATACATCTTATAACATTAAAATGACTCATTCGATTTCATTATGTCATATGTTGAAAAATTCTAAATTAAATCAGCTTTAAGTCATTCTAATATCATTTTTTAATATAACCAATAGTTTGGGAGATATTGAAAAACAAGTTTGGTATCTTAGTAACATTATCCGTTGATGCTACCGTGGTCTCCATGCCCACTCTCTGTCGCAATGCTGCGTAGCTGGATGTATATGGCGCATCGTCCAGCCCTGTATGTCCGGTACTGCCCTCGGTCTTCACCGAACCCTTTGCCCAATTGTACCCTTGGGTTCTTCAACACTTGTCGGCGCTTTACTTTCCCGTCTTAACCGGTTGGCCAATCGGTTTTGATTTTTCTTGTTTAACTCTTGAAGGCGTCTTTCTTTTGCTCCTAAAGCCAGGAGCTTTGTACTGCAGACTGTCTTAATAGAGCTTTAGCTGCCGCAAATTTATTTTCTTTAATTTATTTTTAATATTTTGCGCATCTATTAGGTTCTTTCTATACCGGGACTCGATGGTCAACCATGGCAGAGCCCGTATGCCATGGCAACACCTATTTACTCTTGAATTTTGCCCGTTCTTCAAGAGGCTCCGTTTGCGACTGGGATATTTAGTAGCCCAAAGCCTGATTTAATCTCAGCACGGGTCGCATAATACCTTAATCCAGACACCAGAGAGTAATTGCTCTACGTCAGTAAAGTCAGTTAGTTGAGTCCTTGCAGTGTAAGTCTTCACACCACGTTAAGGTGATTGTCGCTTCGTGAAAGAACCTACCCTTTTATTCCCCCGAATTTCCACATGACCCGGGACCCAGCATAAGCTAATCCTATTGTCCTTGCCCTCGGTCTTCGCCGGAGGCTTTGCTCCAATTGTACTCTTGGCTTCTTCAACACTTGTCGGCGCTTTATTTTCCGTCTTAACCGGTTGGCCAACCGGTTTTGATTTTTCTTGTTTAACTCTTGAAGGCGTCTTTGTTTTGCTCCTAAAGCCAGGAGCTTTGTACTGCAGACTGTCTTCATAGAGCTTTTGCTGCCGCAAATTTATTTTCTTTAATTTATTTTTAATATTTTGCGCATCTATTAGGTTCTTTCTATACCGGGACTGGATGGTCGATCATGGTAGAGCCCGTATGCCATGGCAAGACCTATTTACTCTTGAATTTTGCCCGTTCTTCAAGAGGCTCCGTTTGCGACTGGGATATTTAGTAGCCCAAAGCCTGATTTAATCTCAGCACGGGTCGCATAATACCTTAATCCAGAGCCCGGGGGACAATTCTCAGTTGCTGCACCTAAACTGCCTGTCTGACATTAGAGGCCCACCAGAGACTAATTGCTCGCCGTCAGTAAAGTCAATTAGTTGAGCCCTTGCAGTGTAAGTTTTCACACCACGTGATGTCGCTTCGTGAAGGAACCTATATTGCAACAAATATTCTCGAATTTAGGCCAACATACCCTAAGGAGATATTAAAAAAAGTATTGTTACGAAAATATAAATGCCTAAAAAGAACATATACTCGTACTACATCAGAGCCTTTAAAACTATATTGTGCGATATTGGTATATTTGATATTAATGTGTCACCCTGTCGATGTCGTACTCTTTTATGTATTTGGCAGTACTGCCAATTCGACCGTCTTTGTATGTTACATTTGAATTAACGGAAATAATCTGTATGTTGTAGCAAGAAGAAGAACATTCGGAAGTATTTTATTATTATATATGAAAGATGTCGCCTTATGTATAAGTAGTACTTATCGTTTGACAGTTATTAAGTAAAGTCCTGTTTAGGCGTAAATAAAAGTGTTGTCAAACGTATATCAAGTGGAAGTTAACAAGTTTTATTAAGAAAAACTGTAGTTAAGCAACAATAACGTAATTTTATTTTATTTAGACGCAATTAAAAAGAACTCAAACGTTCGAAAAGGTTAAAACGTAACGGTATTCTAGCAATTGCTTTAAGCTATTATTGCAGCAACACTACGCACATTATACGTCCAATACAAATATAAAGCAAAAAAAAAATAGCGAAATTAATTAAAATCTCTAAACCTTTGAAACCAATGTTATGCGATATCAAGGTCAAGTTAGTTGAGATCTACTCAATATTTAAGCTCTTTTTTATAACTCTTTAATGCTTCAGCAGCTTCTTTTGAAATAAATTATAAATTATTTACTTCATTCAATTGAAATATAACAATTTTACTACACTAAATATTTAAAAATAACAGCAACAACAACAACTACAACAACAAATATAAAGAAAAAAATCTTCTTTAAGATTAAAATTTAAATACCAAAGCATTATATTTATAACAAAGAAATTTAATAAAAATGCAACAGCAACAAAAACTAGTCAAAAAAAATAATAATAAAAAATTGCATAACAACAAAAAACATTTAAAAAATGCTTAAACTCATCTAATCATTTTTATTTAATAATTTAAAAAATAAAAATAAATAAAACTTTATTATATATTTAATAAAAATAATATATGATAAAAACAACAACAACAACAACAACAACAACAACAACATATTTATGTAAAACTTAGCATGAATGTAAGAAGTAAAAGAAAAATAATTAAAAATAAAGAAAAACAAGATAAAAACCCCGTCCTGCGTAAAACAAAATAAAATAATTTAAAAAATAATAATAATTAATAAAAACAAAAACAAAAACAAAAACAAACTTTACACAAAAATAAATTACTTATTAAAAAGAAAATTATTTAAATATAACAATGAACAACAAAAACAACAACAAAATGTCTTATTATTTCAAATTAATTTCGATTACTTTTACAATATAAGTCCAAAAAGAAAAAAATATATTATAATGAAAAAAAAAATCGAAAAAAAAACATAAATCTTTAATATACATATAAATGTACTCAAGACAATTGTAATTGCAACAATAATTGTACGCTAAAGTAAAAAATAAAAAATATAAAATAAAAACAAAAAATAAAATTATATTTAATAAAAAAAAAACCAAACAAACCAAGAAAAAAAAACAAAAACTCGAAAAAAAATTATTAAAAAAATGTAAAATGTTTCAAAAATAACAAAAAATTTACAAACAACATTCAAAAAAAGAAAAAAAAACACTTGATAATTTTCCATAAATTTCCTCTCCTCCCCCCCCCCCTCAAAAGAAAACCAAATCTATATTTAGTTTTATTGAAAAACAAACAACAAAACCGACTCAACATAAATTCCCATTTTAAAAAGGTCCCAAGAAAAAATATTTGAAAAAAAAAACAAAAACAAGTATTTGTGTTAAAAATTCTTTTGAAATATTTTGCATAAATATAAAATAACAACAAAAAAACCAAAAAAAAACTTCTAGAAAATTGTGTTTTTATTTCAGTTTTGCTTCAGTTCAAATTGGTTTGTACAATAACAAAAACAAATACAAGACGTATTAAAAAAAAAAAGTAAAATACTTTACGGACCACATACATACACTAAAAAACAATCTTATTGGCCTTTAAACGCACTCTTTACACAAGCCCTTTATTGTTGTAGGAAAATTATTGAATATGACTTCTTTCCTAGGAAACTTTTGGTTTGATAAACATTTTGAAAAATTTGTTTTTTAATCCTCAAAATATCTAGAAAAGTTTTTGGTACTTTGGTACTTTTTTTTAGCATTTTGGTACTTTAGTACTTTTTCAACTTCTTGCCATTTCTGTATTATAAATTAAAAATTTGTCGACAATATCTGTAATTTTTTAAATTGTTAGTACCTTTTATATATTTTTAGTACTTATTTTCTTATTTATACAACTTGAGTTCAAAAAGTATCTTTGCTACTTTTTTAAAAGATTAAAAATATACTTTTTGCTAAGAAAAATAAAAACTAAAAGAAAATTGAATTTTGGTACTTTTACAACATTTTTGTAAATTCATATAAAGTTCGAAAAGTAATTTTGGTACTTTTTTTAAGATTAAAAATACTATATATTTTTTGCTAAAAAAATTACTTTTGTACTTTTACAACCTATTTGTATAGTTTATTATAACAACAAATTGAAGCCAAATTTTTTGTAATATTTAAAACCGTCTTGGTACTTTTTATAGAAATAAATATGGACATATTTACGGTAATTAGGTACTTTTCTACATTTTGCTACCTTTTATATGTTTTTAGTACATCTTTTCTTATTTATACAACTTGAGACTTAATAAAGTTCAAAAAGTGATTTTGATACCTTTTTTAAAAGATTAAAAATATGTTTTTTAATAAAAAATTTAAAAAATGGAATTTTAGTACTTTTAAAATACTTTTGTATATCTTATTATAAAAAGCAACAAGCCACAATGTCTATAACATTCTGTAATCTTTAATAGAAATAAATATAGAAATATTTATGGTACCTTGGTACTTTTCTAACATTTTGGTACTTTAGTACCTTCTCAACTTTTTGCGATTTTTGTATTATAAAAAATTCGTCAAAAATTTTTGTACATTTTTTAAATTGTTGGTACCTTTTATATCTTTTTAGTAAATTTTTTATTTATACAAATTGATTTCAAAAAGTAACTTTGCTACTTTTTTGAAAGATTAAAAATATATTTTTTACTAAAAAATTAAAAAAAAATAATTATTTTAGTACTTTTACAACATTTTTGTATATTCATATAAAATTCAAAAAGTAATTTTGGTACTTTAAAACATTAAAAATATATTTTTTGCTTAAAAAAATATATTTAGTACTTTTACAATATTATTGTATATTTTATTATAACACAATTTCTCTAATACTTAAAACATTTTTGGTATCTTTTATAGTAATAAATATAGACATTTACTGTCCTTTGGTACTTTTTAACATTTTGGTACTTTGGTACTTTTCAACTTGATGCTATTTTTTAGTTTAAAACAATTTCATTGACAATTTTTGTAATTTTTTAAAATTATTACTACCTTTTACTTCTTTTTGATACATCTTTTCTTATAAATACAACTTGACACTTAATAAAGTTAAAAAGTAATTTTGGTACTTTTTAACAGATTAAGAATATAATATAAAAAAGTTTAAAAATATATATATTTTTTAGTACTTTTAAAACAATTTTGTATATTTTATTATTAAAACAATTTAAGCCACAATTTTTCTAATATTTAAAACCTTTTTGGTACCTTCTACATACACACTCTGATTTATCATTATAGAACCAACTAATAATTCCGATAATAGAATTACCTTCGAAAATTTGGCACACATTTCTCTGATAAAACATTTGAAAACGACTATTGAAAAAACGATAAAGAACTCATGGAGTTCACCTGTCGCTCAGTTTGTAGCAGCAAATCTTTCGATCTCGAAGGTTTGCCTGTGATATAAATAGCAAACCTTTAGCAATATCTAAAGCGATACTATTGCATTTTCTTTTAGCCGTTTAATGCTGAAAGCGATAGAAATTAAGGCAAAAACATTTTAAAAATCAGCATATTACCGTTACGCGTGGGAACCGTATGTGATAATTTTTGATGGACGTCAAAAAAGTAAGCAGCCTTGTGGGCCTTCAGATTTTTTGTTTGATATAAACATCGTTCTATTCGATAGAACGATAATTCGGTGTGTTATGCAAATATTGCAATTTGATTTCGAAGTAAGGGTATTTGAGTCAACACTGGTGAAAAAAAATCGTTAAAACACCGCAAAATTTAGGCTTTCGAGGCACAAGTGGGCTTAGAAAAACTAACCACTTCTCACCGTATATGGAAAACTTGAACCACAACAGAGCAATAATGTGGTAATATATTATCGCAAAAAATATAAGCTACAGTTTCTTAAGGTATTTCATTACACGGCAAAAAAAAACCTGCGTAATGTTGCTATTCTCTGATAGATCCTATGGAGTAAAACAAAAATTTTCCAAAAACTTTTAAAATCTTAACCCTTTGCTTATTGGTCAATTCTCGTCATTTAAATTTGGGGGTACTTAAGACCGTCCACAGATGATAATAATTCAAATCCTTTAGAACAAAAGAAACAGTTAAGCGCCTCGATTCCTAAAGCGGTGCCACCGCTAACCTTCTGACTATTTGAACTTCCTTTATACAGTCGAAAATAGAATACAACTCTTATATCTACCGCATGCAACTTTATGGATTTATTAGAGCACCTTCGTAATGTGTTTCACTGTTCATTCAGTACCACAATGGAATGTGTTCTAATGAAACAAGAGGATTTGAAAATTTGAAAATTCAACTTTTACTTGTATTTCTCGTAGAAGCCGAGCTGGAGCATAGACTAAGACATCTTGATGCACATCTTTAACATATCTAGACTGTCTCAAAGATATATCACTAACGAATCTGGTCAATTTTGTCAGAGGTATCGGTTGGACCGCGTGATTTGCACATTGACTCGATCTCTTTCGGCTCTGAATTTGGGTTTTTGATGAGTTTTCGGGTTCTATCTTGAGGGTATTATATTGGGTCATAGGGCGTTCCATGTAACCTAACCTAACCTGTATTTCCCGCAGAGAAATTTACCTGTGAATATTTGTAAAAATATAACTAAAATTTTGAATTGATTTTTAAGTTCTTTTAAAAATACTATTCTTCAACAGTTTGATAGTGAGGACGGATATGTTTGGTTCTGCTTAAGAATTCATTTTCTGTTTCATATCTTATGTTGTTTTGGTTCACCAAAGGATGAACAGACTTAGGGTGAGGCTGAAGCCAGTTTCTAAAAGAGTTTGAGTTAGGAAATGTCTGGGAAGGAATTCGAAAGGTTGGAATATATATGTGATTTCAGATAGCCAGTGAGTCTTGACTATTTTGTCATCCTGTTATGGACTGCATGACATTTCTAGCCCTAACACAATAGGACAGACCTAAATGAAACTCAAACTGCTAGGGCTTAATAATTAGCAATTCTACTTCTACACACAAAAAATATAATTTTGCTTTTTCATTCCGGCAAAATAATTATATTTGGAACTCATTAAAGACTGTTAAACACCAATTCACATTATACACCGTATGTCGAGCAAGTGTGTTTACAAACCACTTTAAATTTGTTTACGTTATAGAGGCGATGTATAAAGATACTGAAAAATACACCCAAAAAGTAATAAATATTACCTCTTTAACTTTTTCTGAACTAATTAATCTCTACTTCGAAATAAAAATGTAAGTTGAAGTCATAATCTGGTACTCAATAAAGTTTTTTTCTAAAGTCAATTTCTTGGGTATTTAAATATCCATTAGGCAGTAAAGTATGCTTTTATCTTAGACAGATAACTTCATAATTTGCTTTGTTTACCACTTGGAATTATTTTCCTTCTTTGTAGGAAATACATTTTTTTGAATTTTTGGTGCAAAAAAAGTCCAGAAAGTGTGCATTTATACGCGAAATCTCTAACGGTAAAGAAATATCACTCATCACTAGTAGTGATGGTTGACTATTTCGGTATCAATGTTATTTGGGCATCGGGTCACAATGATATTCTGTGCAGATGTGCGGATGAGCTGCCTAGACAGGACATTGTAGCTAAGATTCTTTCGGCGGGGGAGAGGTTTGGTATACCGATCTCTACCAGGCGTCTACGTATACGGCAATAGACCGATAATATCTCTGATGAGAGGTGGAGACAGGCTCAAATTTGTAGTGATACTATAACTCTCTTTGGCGAGAGTGGACATGAAGAGGTATAGGCAGCTGCTTAGCTTGTCGAGAGGTAGAATATTTGCGGTAATTGTGGCACTTACGGGTCATTGTCTAGTGAGGAGACACTGCCTTAAGTTGTGCCATAAGGTCTCTGCCCTATGTAAGTGCTTTTTGGAGGAAAATGAGGAGACCACAGTATATCTGCTTATGGTTTGCCCGGCATTGGCTGGACTTAGATTCAGAATATTCGGTGGGCATATAGTTAGTATTGGGGCTCTACGGTAAATTGCTATAGGGCTGATTAGCAAGTTCATAGATGGGGCGAACTGTTTAGATAACTGATCAGGCTGTCGGAGGGAAGTTATGGGTATTACAATAGAGGCTTCATCGCGTCTAAATGTACTGGACGTTGGTCCGGCGCCACTCTTAGCCTAAACTAAGCTCATCTAGTGGAAAAAAATTTCACAGACAATCTTTAAAAATCCACAAATAAAAACCTGGCCAAACAAATAAAAGTTAAGGCCAAGAAACATACAGTCCGTCATATGTTATACATTCCTTTTTTTAACTGACATCTATGTTGAAATACATGTATTATTATGGGCTTTGTTCCACTCAGTACGTCTCCGTCAACGTAACGCATGAGAGTTCACTTTTAACTTTTGACGTACGTTTAAGTGACAGTTGTCAGCTGATTTATTTTGCTTTGATTATGTAGTTTTTGTGTTAAGTGGGGGTAAAAATAAAATAGAGAAAAAATTATGAAGTTAATTAACTATAAATGAATAAATAGAATGACGAAGTCCAAAATATCCTCGAATTCTATTCTAAACGTGTGTTTTTATAAAAAACACTTATTGTGTCAAGACTCTACGTCTATATATTTACGTCAGTTTAAAAAGTCCACGTCTGATGTATGACGGACTGTATGTGCCTTGGCCTTTAAAACGTGTCCATTAAAAAGATATGAAATAGCCGAAAAACGGGCCTTAAATGCTTTTTTAATTTATTAACTTGGTAAATAAGAGCAGACCTTATGGTCCAGAAAGGTGTAGAAGGAAATGTATTCAGTAGAAGATAAAAATTTGTTTTTTAATTATTTTTTAAATATTTTTTTAATATTTTTCAACCACTTTAATCATGTATTCCCGGACTGTCAGTTAGTACAAGAAAATTTTTTAATTATAAAAACATATATTGAATACTTTTAAAGAATTGTAAGATTATGTCTTTTTTAAGTAAGAAATTTAATACTTTATTATATGGTGTGCCAATATAGTGCGCAAATAAAGTTAGAGAACTTTTTAATTTTACCGCCATATTCATAAAATTTTAAATGAGTTTGAAATGTATGTTGTTTCAAATTTTTCATACAATTTTTTTTATTGATTTCCAACACATTTTAATTTTCTTTTTTCTTTGATATGGGAGTTAGTCAGAATCAGACTCAGATTATTCCTTATCAAAGGTTTTTCTAACAAGTTCTGTAGGATAAATATTATTTTTTTTTTAATTTTAAAAAAAGTTTGTGGAAAAAATATTGGATGTTTTAAAGAATTGTTGAATTTAATATGATATTTTATAATAAATTTTTTTTGATAACAATTATTGTTCTACTTACCCCCTTTTTACTTGTTGTGCTTATCATAGGCAGATTTTATGTCGAATCGTTATTATAAGAAACCATAAAATGCTTCGATGTATTGTGTGTAAAGTATTGAAAAGAGTCACTAAAAATAAACTATAAAAACAAGGTAATTATGACAATTTAATTTTTTTATAGTTGTAAAATATTGGTATATTGACAAAAGCAAACTTTTTTTAATAAACAAAAAGAATATATATAAAAATTATAAAAAATATAATATTTATGAAAAAAAAAAAACCAAAGCCACCGCACCTGCTTCATATATTTACTCTTTACAAAAATTAAAAAAAGCCAAATATACGCTCTATATACACTTGTTCTCCCTATAAACACTTTTTTAGCTTTAAGCCCTCTTAAAAACAAATTTTGAATTTTAAGAAAAATGCTTATTAGTCCAAAAAAGCAAAATATTTAAAAAATAAAATATAAGTTTATATATAAATGTTTCAGGGTGTTTTTTGATTTAAAAAAAAAAAAATAAAATTAACCCATAAATAAAAACAATTTTCAATTTTAAAATAAAAAAATTATAAAAATAGGTCTAAAAATATAGCCATAAAAAATGGTTTTGTAGAGTCTAAAAATGAATAAAATTGTAAATAAAATTTTACACTGTAAAAAATATAATAAATTTCACAGAAACAAACAGATTTCTTAATTACAACTATACATACAGACGGACAAAAAATAAAAAATACATAACTTTTAACAAAATAGTATATTTTCTTTTAGCTTTTTATTGGGTCTTAAATAAAATAATAATTTTTTTTGCCATTCTCAAAGTGTAACAATAATGTTTTCTTAAATTTATTTCTTAATTAATCATTTTTATATACGTGCGCACAATAATTATTTTTCATATAAAAACTAATATATAATACAAAAAAACATTATACATAATTATTAAAAATAATAATAATAATTGCAAACAAAAATTATTAAGAATTCATTTAATCGTCATATATATACTTTTATATTTAAAAAATAAAAAACAAATAAAAAATGGAAAGAAAGTATAAATAATGGAATAAATGAAAAAAAATAATAAAATGAAATTAAATGTAACAGCTTGCATTAAATAAAGAGAAAACTCAATAAAAAAAAAAAAAAAACAAAAAAATGCATAAATAGTTTTATTTAAAAAATATTTGTCTTTAAAGGTACCTTACTTATCAAAATTTATTTTGAAACAAAATTAACAGAACTATTGCTTCAAAATATTTTCAAAGGTAGAAAAAAACGTTTTCCTAATCCTTAAAATATCATTCTGGCAGCACTTTGGATATACTACTTATATACAACTACACAGCGTTATGAAACTCTTGTGTTTTTGTGTTTGCTGTCAAATTTAAAATTAACGAAAAAACTATGTCACAATGTATATACACTGTGACTATGTTTTGGCGTCAGTGCTGCAGAAACACTAAAAGAATAAAACAAGTCTTCCCCCAACAAATAAATGCGTTTGTTTTTATTAACACATTATAGCAAACACTATATCGTTCAAAAATAAGAGCGCCCTCTGTTGTCTTTAATAAACAGAGCCAGTTAAGTATTTAGCCAAGATAACCACCTACCTTATAATGAGAAATTCACATTGTGTAGATTATTCTTAGCTTCTACTATATGCCAAAATGGACATTTATCCACAGAAATAGAGTCCACATGTAGGCATATGCATATTCACAGCGCTGCCAGAGGCTTTGGAAAGAAAATCATCATTTGGCGAGAGAAAAATCATATTTTGAGAACAAAAATCATAATTTTTTTCTTTAAGCATTTTTTTACAAAAACACTAAAGTAACAACAATTAATGTAAACTTAGCATGAATTACATACATGAAGTTAAAAAAAATGTATATGGTGATGACATTCGTGACATGCTTGAATAGACAAACAAACAACCAACGCTTGCAAATCTTTTAATTTTATAATCAAATTTTGTTTTGTGTGAGAAATGTGTTTAATAATGAAAAATGGGTACCTAAATAAACAAAATTGCTGCATTTGGTGTAAAGAGTAGCCAGAGGCACTTCAATAGCTGCCTATAAGCCTTGAAAGATGCACTGTTTGGAACGGTTTGTTGCTTGTCGGCATCATTCGACAGTACTTCGTCAAGAACAATGAAAATCTCAACATTACAGTCAATGGAACACGGTACAGTGCGATAAACACCGGCTTTTTACCCCAAAATTAAAGAATTTGACTTGTATGACATGTGATTTCTACAAGATGGTGTCTCATGCCACACACATTCGACATCATGAACCTATTGAGGGGCGAGTTTGGTGAGCGTTTTATCTCACGTTTTTGAGCAGCCCATTGGCTGCCAAGATCATGCAATTTGATCCCACTAAACTAGACTCTCATGCACAGAGAAGCCAGCCACAATTCCAGCCCTGTAAAACAATATTACAGCTGCCACTGGTCTTATACCAGCAGAAAGACTAGAAAAAGTGCATCAAACTGGATCCTACATAGCCTCGGGCAGCATTTACATGAAGTAACTTTTAAAAAGAAAATGATATGAATTCATGAATCATGCCTCAAACAAATATTTCATTCACTTTTGCTAATTTTCTGTATTTAAAATGAAATCTAACTTTTGAAAAGCCCATTAAAGAGTCAAAGAAGATATTTTCTATTTATAAAAAAATCATCAAAAATATGATAAAATCATCATTCTGGCAACGCTGTATACTTACTATTTTCAACAGAAACAAATATTCTAATATGAGGGTGTATTCAATTAAAACAACAATGACTATGAACAAAACATTGATTTGACATATGTTCAACATATGACTCCGTGGCGCAACGGTAGCGCGTCTGACTCCAGATCAGAAGGTTGCGTGTTCAAATCACGTCGGGGTCAAGTCGTAATATTTTTCTGAATTTATTATTTTATTTAAAATTTTTTGTTTTTTATATTTTAATTTTTATACTTTTAAATTCGTAGTACAACTGAATATGTTTATCCGTCGAATAGCACATGCATATGTTCAGCTACATAACATGATAACAAGTGTCATAACATTCCATTGCACGCCAAATAGGCATAGTCCGTTAGACAAAGCACAAGCCAACTTAATCCATATACGTACAGACGTACGTACATACTTACGTACATCCATACATACATATACATATGTATGCCTATGTTTTAAAAATTTCTTTGTTAGTTTATTTCTCGTTCAATCACGCGTAAGCGACTGAACTGAGTATGCTAAATTTTGGAACGCAGTTCTGCTTTTTTTTCAAATTTTATCCTGGGTGAAGTTAAAATCAGGGGTGTGTTTTTCCACGATTAAGTCATATGAGCTTGGAAATTTTTTAAATTTATTTTTTTTATCGAATGGTCCCACCACTCATTTACCCGACCGCGGAGGGCTCGTCTCCATGGCGTTTACACACTAAAGTACGAACTATAGTGGATACAAGCAAGTAAGTTATGGTAATCAGAACGATAACATAAAACAGCTAGAGAACTTAATCACAAATTGAATATACAAACAATTGATATACAATGTATATTATACATACTGTTACGAAAATAAAATGCCTGAAAAGAAAATGCCCCACATTAGTGCCTTTGGGACTGTATTGTGGGGTTTTTGTCTATTGGCTTGTGTCAAGTTCGATAATGTGTTACCCTGGTATTGCCAGATTTGTGTAAAATCTTACATAATCAAAATTAACGGATATAAAATAAAGGATATGAGAGCGTTTGAGACATTTCCGAAACTTTCCACACTGTAGGCAATTAGGTATACATATAAGAAGGCTGCTTGGCCTACGTAGTTATAGTTATCGTTTTGCAGTTATAAAGTAAAGAGCCACGTTGACTGAATTGTTGTTTCCAAACATCAACGTCAATATTTGGTTCTGACAAGATGGCGCAACTTGCCATACAGCGCGCTTAATAATAGATTTATTGTAAAATCAATTTGAAGACAAATTTCTTTCCAGAAGTGGTTTTGTTCGTTGGCCCCCTCGTTTGTGCAATTAAACGAATCTACGAAACGAATTACTTTTTATGGGCCTATGTTAGGACACTAGCTTATGCTGACAAATTAGAAACTCTTGAAGCATTGGAAACGAATATTCAGGCCACCATTGACGCTCAAATCGGGGCAAAACGAGCCAAATTAAGTCATATGAGAAATAATTTTATTTATACAGTTTGTTTTCGATTCAATCATGCGTATACTACTACGTTGAATCGATTTTGTTCAAATTTTGTACACAAATGGGGAAAAAAACGATCAAAATTAATGACTTTTCCTATGAAATGTCAAGCAGGTTTTCTTCTAAGGGAAAAAGGTTTTTGTTTGCTAACATTTCCATTCCACTAAAATGTGTTGTAGAAAAGTGCACTCAAAGTTGTACTTTGAAAGGTAAAAGAAGTCAAAAATGGACTGATTGCATAAACCATGTAACTCATAGCCACGGCGTTTACTTTTACTATCTTGTGACTCACGATAATAATAATAATAAAGAAGAATATTACTTTGAAGTTATGTGAAGTAATACAAAAAAAAAAAGCCGGATTTGGCGGATTAACATTGGAATAATGTTTTTTCTGGTTTTACTCATCTTAGTTAGTTAGTTACGACGGGTAGACAGACACCAACCAGACGCATGTACAAAAGGAGAGATCTTGCTGATATTCACACCGGCCAGATCCGGCAAGCTATCCAGAAACGGACTGCCAAGGAAAGCAGTCCTAATGTCCGAGAAACTCGGGTACTGGCATAGGAAGTGCTCGACAGTCTCCTCTTCCTCCTCATCCTGACAACCCCTACAATAGTCATTGAACGGCAGACCCAATCTCCTAACGTGCGCACCAGCCACCCAGTGCTCAGTCGCGGCACCCCCCCCCCCCCCCCCCCCCCCCCCTATAATAGACTCCAAACGAGCCCGATCATGTAGGGGCCAGATTTGCCTCGATACAGAGCACGTGGATTCATCATCCAACCGTAGCTGTGCCCTACCCAACATGTACCGCATGACCATAAGCCTGCAAGAGGAGAGTGGTATCCCAACTGAGTGGTCAATCTCCTCATTTCTGAGGAGAGAGCCAGCCCTCGCAAGTTCGTCCGCCACACAGTTCCCTCGGGTGTCCGAGTGACCCCTTACCCAGATAATCTCCAGGTCTGAATGTCTCGCCATCTCGTTGAGAGATGCTCGGCATTCACACACCAGTCGCGATGTCGAGTAGACACTGGAGAGCGCCCTTATCGCAGCCTGACTGTCCGTACAGTTCCGGATATCACTGTCATATACCCCATAGTACATCAATCAGTCCGCTGCCCTCTTTATCGCCGAGACCTCGATAAGCTGAAGCTGATGGAGAGCTTAAAATTAAAGTGGCAATCAATAGTAACAATAATTCTAACAAATCGAAACAAAGTTTATTACACAAAGTACTGAAAAATGCTTAAATTTCGAACAGTTACTCAAGGAGCTAATTTCGTTATTGTTGTATTATTTGGTAGAGGATAGAAAAAGGTTCGTTATTATAGTTATAATTTAGGTGGCTAAGATAACAAGAATTATATGTTTTACTTTGAATAAATTAATCAGCAATATACGACTCTTGCCTCGACAAGAAAAGCTGCTTAGGTTTTGAACAGCACTGTATGTAAATTCATGCACCATGTATTCGATAGTGTAAGTGTCACCGTGGTATGTTAGGCAAGACATCCAAAAATCGTCGATTCAATCCCAGGCCACACCATCTGACAATTTTCAACAGCGATATCACTTCACAATATTACTAGCGACTGGATGGATATGTGTATTTAGGCTGTGAAAAACATGTACGAGTATCTGCCGTTCGGAGATGGCGTTTGCGGGTAGCTTTCAATGCGTCTAGTTGATCATTCTCCATATATAAAATCAATATTTATTTACCGAAGATGAGAAAAAGTTATTGTTGCTCAAGTATGCATATCTTTTTCGATATTTGCAATAAAATAGACATACAAACGTATAAAAATTAAACTTTTTTAAATTAACCGGTTATTCGAAGAAAGATTTTGAAAAAACCGTATTCGACTAAGCCAAAAAAATCGGTTAAAACCGGTCGATTTCCCTGGTTTTAAATATACCTCGTATTTTCGAAGGGAGGACTATTAAATGCTTATTCATTTTCAAACCTTTCGGTAGTGGTTTTGATTTTTTTAATTTTTAATTTTAAATATATTAATAAATTAAAAGCTAATGCAACAATGATTATTAAGGTAAATCTTTTTCTGAAAATTTGATATCTAGGACTTTATATTACAAAATTACATCAACAAAAAATGTGAAGGATAAGCCCTATTGAATCTAAAACCATTCAAAACGTTATTATGCCATATTGCATAAAATTATCGAAAGGGTTAATATAATTTTTATTTTTAATTTTATATCGGGTCCGCCATCTAACGTTTTTTTTTAACTAGTACTTATTTTGTGAATGGTAACACTTAGCTCATGTCTGATTTGACAGATAATGCGTTTTATCCTTCTGCTGATCGAATATGGTTGTGTATATGCATGCGATGGACTTACAGAAGATGCCAATTTTGCCAAAAAAAATAATCTTTTAGGATGAAGCTCATTTTGATCTTGGCGGGTATGTAAACAAGCAAAATTGTCGCATTTGGGGCACTGAAAACCCGCACGCATACTTTGAAAAGCCGATACACCCAAGACGAGTCACTGTTTGGTGCGGATTTTGGTCCGCACCATATATGGCATAATTGGGCCATTTTTCTTCGAAAATGAACAAGGAGTGGCCGCTACACTCAATGGCGATCGTTATCGGGCCATGTTGAACGAATTTTTGTTCACAAAAATTGAAGAGGAGGATATTAGCAACATTTGGTTTCAACAAGACGGCGCTACGTGCCACACAGCCGAAGCTACACTCGATGTTTTGCACCCTGTTTTTGAAGATCGCATTGTCAGCTGCAGAGCTGATGTCGTTTGGCCACCTCGGAGCTGCGTTGGACTTTTATTTGTGGGGTGCCGTCAAAGATAAGTGTTACGCCAACAAGCCAGAGACAATTGACGCTTTAAAGGACAATATTCGTGAAGCCATTGGTGAAATACAGCTGCACACAATCGATAATGTGCTTAAAAATTGGACCGATCGTGTAGGCTACTGTATGGCCAGCCGAGGCAGCCATTTGAATGAAATTATTTTCCATTATTAACCGGAAGGATTGTACTTTCAAATAAAAAAAGAAATTTGAGAAAATATTCAGTAGTTTTTTTATAGCATTTAGCGGACCCTGTATATGTAGTTTAATAAACAATAATTTTTATTTAATTAAATATTTAACTATTTAATTAAAAAAAATCAATATCATTATTTTATATAATATTTTTTAATCAAAAATCTATCTTATTTTTTAAGTTTTACATTATCTTTTTTTAAAAATAAAGGAAAAAACTTTCAAAGTATTTAATTTTATTCTTAATAAATTATCTATAATTTCTAATATTTTTATTTTATTTTTTTTATTTTATTTTTTACTTTTCGTTGTATAATAAAAACTTTTTAAGTGTTTTTTAAACAATAAATCACTTGAAATGTTACAAAATAATCGAAAAAATCAGTGTAAAGCACTTGTATTAAATAAATTCACAAATAAAACACAAAACAAAAACGAGTGCTTTTTCAACAAATAATTTATTAAAAAAATAGCGAAAAAAATTGAAAGAAATTGACGCAAAAATTTTTTCGATAGCCAGACCACAGTCGATCTATCAATGTTTTTAAAATTAAATAGAGCAGAGCAATACAAACGCGTCTTTAAAACAAATGATCTCTGCCTTAAAAAAACATGATTGATGGATACAAATAATACGAGTAAATGGCATTCAAAGTCTTACAAAATATTTTATAGAGATGGATCGTTACAAATGACCATAAACAAGGAACAAAACTGGCATACAAGATATGTAATTTATTAAACGAAAAATAATAAAATAAAAATTTATAAAAATAAAATAAAACTATAAATCACAAGAAACATTATTTAGAAAATTTTTAAAAGAATTTGAATATTTGGCTATAAAAGTATACTACGAGAGCAATTTCATATTTCTGTGATTTTTTCGCAATGAACGCATTTTATTTCTCCAATTAGCCTTTCAAGCGAGACGATTTCTAAAGTAGCTCCAAATAGGCAGTTATTTCTATGATGTCCCAAATTAATTGTCCCAAATCTCTCTTGACTTTTTCAGTCATTTATTCATGCACATGAGCGGTTGAGATGCTTACAGTCTTAGCACTCTCTAGTACTTTTATATTCCAGTATCTAATATATAAATTCTCGTGTCGCAATGTTTGTTGCCAAACTCCTTCGAAATGGCTCGACAGATTTTCATGAAATTTCGTGTGCATATCGAGCTGACCCACCCAATATACAATTTATGCCTCACCTAAATAACGTACCGATTTTGTTGAAATTTGAAACGAGATAGATCCACATACCGTAGAACACATGTTGTTTAAGTATTTTTTTTTAAGAAGTACTCTCTCAAATTTCTCTGCATCATACATACGTACATACATAAATCCCTGTTCATTCCAATTGGGACAAGGGGGACTTCATTCAATCAATGGAGCTGTACCCGATACTATTTTTAGACTAATTGAAAGGGACCTACAATTTAACGGCGGCTACGAGTGGCATAGGCTTTCATTAGAGAAGTTTTTCATAGCGTGATAGGGGTGATACCGCTGTTGAAAATTATCTGATGATGGTCTTGGTCTAGTATTGAACTGAGGACCTCTTGCTTGGTAGGTGGGTGTCTTACCTACCATACCACAGCGACAGTCTCAAAAAAGCATCTCGTCTTTTAAGACACTCCAACTCTGAAGCCAATTTTGTATTTTTTCAAAGGAAGTGATGCTAAAAGATAAACTCATTCCTCTTTATGAGGACTAGATAGTTTGTGAAAATGTAGGCTATGCCGTAAATCGAAATGCTTTTTAAGGAGATGAATATGTGAAGCGATTGCTTCCCTAACACTTTTCGTTAAAAAAAAAACGGAGAATCCAAAGTTTGTTAGTCGTAGAACGAGGTAATTTGCGCTTAAAGCGAATGTGTTCCATAATTCATAAAGGCCGTTATAGCGAAATGCTATGTAAAGAAAGCCCATAGATAGATGTGTGAGCAATGTTTGGAGAATACATCGAACGCGTAATTTTTCGTTTCTAGTAATTGTTTTGAAACTTTTGAGACGTGATGTCAGGTGTTGTCATGCAAACGAATAACTTAATCATATCTGACTTTATATTCCGTCCGTTTTTCTCATAATGTATGATTCAAACGAAGCAATGGAAGTCCGCTCTACCAAGAGTACAACATTGGACTATAAATA
Source organism: Wohlfahrtia magnifica (assembly GCA_023159175.1). Lineage (NCBI taxonomy): Eukaryota > Metazoa > Arthropoda > Insecta > Diptera > Sarcophagidae > Wohlfahrtia > Wohlfahrtia magnifica. Next base: position 50,427 of record JAKWBJ010000498.1, read on the forward strand.
CTAAAACAATGTAAAAAAAATATTATCGACTTGAACGAAATTAGGACCCAATAAAACCCAAAAAGGCCCATCAAAAAACTCAATAAAACACGGTGCGAACCACGGGTTTTTGCCAACCATGCCACATAGTCTTTAAATGAGAAGATATCTAAAGTAGCTCAAAATAGACATTTGTTTCTATGATGTCCCGAATTAATTGTCTCAAATTGCTTCATTTTTCAAACAGATGTTTATTCATTAATGCACACGAGTGGTTGGGATAGAGCTGCAAAATTATCGATAGTCGGCCCACTCGATAGTTTTTTTCAAACTATCGATACTATCGGATTCTTTTAAGTATTAATAGTGGCAGCTATATTAGAATTAAAGTGAAACGCAATGAATAATAATAAATACACAGTGTTGAAACAAAAAATAGGGACACTTTTTTTTCCATGGTGTAATAGAATTTTATGTATTGAAGTTTTTTCATGGAATATTAATCCTTATATAGATGGCGGACCCATCTAACGTTTTTTTGTCTCAACTAGTGCTTATTTCGGGAATGGTAACACTTAGCTCATGTCTGATTTGACAGATAATTAGATTTATCCTTCCGCTGAACGAATATGGTTGTGTATCCAATGTGTTTTTGCTTCGCTAAGTGGACCTGCGATCGACTTACAGAAGATGTCGATTTTGTCAAAAAAAAAATCATCTTTTCAGATGAAGCTCATTTTGATCTTGGCGGGTATGTAAACAAGCAAAGTTGTCGCATTTGGGGCACAGAAAACCCACACGCATATATTGAAAAGTCGATACACCCAAGACGAGTCACTGTTTGGTGCGGATTTTGGTCCGCACCATATGTGGCATAATTGGGCCATTTTTCTTCCAAAATGAGCAAGGAGTGGCCGTTACAGTCAATGGCAATCGTTATCGGGCCATGTTGAACGAATTTTTTTTCACAAAAATTGAAGAGGAGGATATTAGCAACATTTGGTTTCAACAAGACAGCGCTACGTGCCACGCAGCCGAAGCTACACTCAATGCGCCCTGTTTTCGAAGATCGCATTATCAGCCGCAGAGCTGATGTCGTTTGGCCACCGCGGAGCTGCGATTCGACACCGTTGGACTATTATTTGTGGGGTGCCGTCAAAGATAAGTGTTACGCCAACAAGCCGGAGACAATTGACGCTTTAAAGGACAATATTCGTGAAGCCATTGGTGAAATACAGCTGCACACAATCGATAATGTGCGTAAAAATTGGACCGATCGTGTATAGACTACTGCATGGCCAGCCGAGGCAGCCATTTGAATGAAATTATCTTCCATTATTAGCCGGAAGAATTGTACTTTCAAATAAAAAAAGAAATTTGAGAAAATATTCAGTAGTTTTTTTTATAGCATTTTCAAAAAAAAAAAAAATTATTTAGCGGACCCTTTATATAGCGAAAATCGCTCAGACCATGAATTTCTCCAAAACTAAAGTAATTAATAAGATCCAGTGAAAGAAAACTGCAGAGACTCTGAGAAGAAAGCGTAGAGCAACTGTCAACTTTTAATTCGTGCCTTAAAGATTAAACTTTACAAGTCATCAAAAAGCCTCAAAAATAAACTTATTCTCTTCTTACGGAAGCTAGACTCATGGTAAGAGTCCTCGAAATGTATCATTTCTCAGCAAACGGAAGCAACACCTGCACTGCAATAATTAGAATAATATTATATGGTCTGACGAAGATAAGACCAAATCAAATGCAAAATCGTATGTACGAAAATATTTTAGTTACAATTCACACTTTATTTGAGTTTAATTAATAAAAATTTTTAGTTTACAGACAGCTAACAACCTGCGTCGAACAAATTTTAGCAAATGTGACATTGACTACATTTAGTGGCTTCCGTATTTACTCTTAGAATTTGGTGATAGTATCGACAGTGAAAAAAAAACTATCGGTGAACCGCCAAAAATAAAACTATCGATAATACTATCGATTGTTTTGCAGCTCTAGGTTGGGATGCTTACAGTACTTTGAAATTCTATTATTATTCTATAGATTTCATAGACTATTCTAGAGTAAAGATCTAATTTGGACGATCATTGTTCATCGTTTGTGCTATTTTTGATTTGGGTTTTAGATAAAAATTTAAATTATTTTTTAAAATTGACTTAATCCATGAGAGGTCAAAAGAAAAGTGTGTGTAATTTTTTTAATTGGAGGACACGGTTATTTTTATACCGAAGGTAGGTAGAGATCTTCCCAAATCGTATAGACCTATCAGTCTTTCGTCCTTTCTTTTGAAGAAAAGGGACCTTGTCATCAAATTGATTTTGCAATAAATCGATTTCTAAGCACGTTGTATGGCAAGTTGCGCCGTCTTGTAGGAATCATATGTTGTTGCTGTTTAGCTGATTAATTTCTAGAAGCATCAATTCAGTCAGCATCGCTCAATAACGCTCAACAATCATCGTAACGGCCGCATCCTTGCTCATTTCGAAAGAATTAAGGATCGGTGATGCCACCAGCGTGTAAACGATGTAGTAATGATTCATTAACGGCTTGAAGATTGTCTTTGCTCCAAATACGACAATTTTGCTTATAAAATATGTACATACACAGGGTGTCCGCCGGGAACGTATACTGCTTTGATTTGCCGCCATTTTGGCAAACATTATTCTTGACAGTTCATATTTGGCAGTCGTGAAGTAGGGACGTGGCAAATTTATTATGGAAAAATATTCAATAAATCAACGTGTTTTAATCGTTAAAACAAAATCGTTAGCGAAATCAATCATCAATTAAATTCAAATTAAATTAAATTTTTGGGAGAAACAACGTGCCAACAAGACGCACTATTTAACGTGTAGTGAATGATTTCGAAGAAAGATGGACTGTAGCTGGACCACAACGTATTGTAAGATCGGCTGAAAACACTACTGCTGTTCAAGAAAGTGTTCAATTCGACGCCGGGCTCAGGAGCTTGTTCTCTAAAGAAAGGCTTTGGTCACAATTTTGCATTTGTTTGCATTTAAGATGACACAAGAGCTTCTTCTAGAAGACCATTAACGCCGCCGTACATATCCCAATAGGATGTTACAGCTCGTCCATGACAACCACGATTTATATGAAAATATCATAATGAGTGACGAGGCACATATTAATTTGAATGGTTATGTAAATAAACAGAATAGTCAGTTCTGGGCAATGGAAAACCCTCAAATAATTAATCAGTCTGCAGTTTGCATCCATTAAAAGTGACAGTTTGGTGGGCAATTTGGTCAGGAGGAACTTCTTTGGACCTTACTTCTTTGAAACTGAAAACGGCGTAACGGTAACTGTCAATAGGGAGCGATATCGTGATAACTGCAATGCTTTGAGCTTGGCTAACATGTGGTTTCAACAAGATGGTACCACATCGCATACAGCCAGGATTACAATGGAATTACTGCGAGACCCCTTTTCACAACAACTTCGGACTTCTTTTTGCGGGAATATCTGAAAAGCAAGGTTTATGCAAACAAACCAGTAACGTTGGCGCAACTTCTTTGGACCTTACTTCTTTGAAACTGAAAACGGCGTAACGGTAACTGTCAATAGGGAGCGATATCGTGATAACTGCAATGCTTTGAGCTTGGCTAACATGTGGTTTCAACAAGATGGTACCACATCGCATACAGCCAGGATTACAATGGAATTACTGCGAGACCCCTTTTCACAACAACTTCGGACTTCTTTTTGCGGGAATATCTGAAAAGCAAGGTTTATGCAAACAAACCAGTAACGTTGGCGCAACTCAAACAAAATATTCGTGTTGAAATTAATGAAATACCGCGTGAAATGTGTAAGAATGTAATGAAAAATTTGCTCAAAAGGGTTTGCATTTGTGAGGCTAATAGAGGCGGGCATTTATCTGATATTGTATTCCATATATAATTGTCGACTTTAAATAAAACACTTATCCATTCTCTTCCCGGCGGACACTCTGTATACAAAATTACAAGTGAAAGAGAAGCTTTCCAGTGTTAAAAGGATTCATTTCATTTATCTCGTTTTATGAGACAAGTTTCTCGACTCAAAGTTTACAGTAATGAAAGAAAGAAAAAGTTTACTTGTCACTTCTGACAAATAAAACAAATAATACCAAAAAAAGGTGAAAATAAAATGCTAATAGTAAATAAAATTAAACACTTAAATCCTATAAAATAAACATAAATGCTCTTCATTAAATTAATAATATAAAAAACCTTTACACTACTCGTTCCCCTCTTCAAAATTCAAATAAATCATAAATTATTTCGTTGGAACTTAAAAACGCTGCCAGTGACAGTGGTGTCACTGTGCTCCAAAATAATAAATAACCAATTGGCTTAATCTTTTATTCTTTTTATAATGAAAAAAAGAATGAATTTTGTTTCAGATAAGAGCGTTTATTTTCTTTTTTGTTTTTTTTTTTTTTTGGAAAAGGGTAAGAAACAGAATATTTTTTTTTATACAAATTTTAGCACAATTGATCTGATAACAGGCTAATGTTTGTATAACAGTAAAAAAAAGAAACAACAACAATGACTTCAATAATAACCATGTTATACGTCAAAGGAGTTCTTTTTTTAAACAAGCAAAAGAAATGATAATTTAGCGTTTTTTTATATTTAATTATTAAAAAAGCTAAATACTTTTGCTAAAAGCCTGTTTGCAGAAGACGAGCGTAAGAAGACGTGTGACAAACAAGTTGAGTAAAAGTGTGTATAGGGTCCGACATCTAACGTTTTTTTTTCAACTAGTGCTTATTTCGTGAATGGTAACACTTAGCTCATGTCTGATTTGGCTGATAATTCGTTTTATCCTTCCGCTGAACGCTTGAACAATGCTGGCATTCTGGGCCTGTGATCGACTTACAGAAGATGCCGATTTTGCCAAAAAAAAAATCATCGTTTCAGATGAAGCTGATTTTGATCTTGGCGGGTATGTAAACAAGCAAAATTGTCGCATTTGGGCCACAGAAAACCCGCACGCATACATTGAAAAGCCGATACACCCAAGACGAGCCATATTTGGCATAATTGGGCCATTTTTCTTCAAAAATAAGCAAGGAGTGGTCGTTACAGTCAATGGCGATCGTTATCGGGCCATGTTGAACGAGTTTTTGCTCACAAAAATTGAAGAGGAGGATATTAGCAAAATTTGGTTTCAACAGGACGGCGCCACGTGCCACACAGCCGAAGCTACACTCGATGTTTTGCGCCCTGGTTTTGAAGATCGCATTATCAGCCGCAGAGCTGATGTCGTTTGGCCACCTCGGAGCTGCGAGTTGACATCGTTGGACTATTATTTGTGGGGTGCCGTCAAAGATAAGTGTTACGCCAACAAGCCAGAGACAACTGACGCTTTAAAGGACAATATTCGTGAAGCCATTGGTGAAATAAAGCTGTATACAGTCGATAATGGGCTACTACATGGCCAGCCGAGGCAGCCATTTGAATGAAATTGTTCTCCATTATTAACCGGAAGAATTGTACTTTCAAATAAAAAAAGAAATTTAAGAAAATATTCAGTAGTTTTTTCTTTATAGCATTTCCAAGAAAAAAAAATTTATTTGGCGGACCCTATATGGAAAGCACTAACAAGAATTGAGTGCTTTGTTTGTGTTAGTGTTACGTTTTAATTTTTTTAAAACGTTTGAGTTCGTTTTTATTGCGTTATAATAAAATAAAACACAATTTTTATTTGGTTGTTTTACAGTCTCTCTCTCTCTCACTTTTTATTTGCGCCTTAAACAGACTTTATTTCTTGACAACAACAATTCACAACTAACTAACTCACCAACCGCAATTCGCCGCTTTTATAGTATTTCATCTTAGTTTAGAATGTTCTAGTACGGACACGAATCTTCGATTTTACGACGTTGATTCAAACTGGTCTAAAATAACACAAAAAGTAATCGATCCATGCGCATGGTAGCATTTTTAATTAGTGAAGATAATTTTAGAAGTTTTTAAGCCTCGACACAAGCCAATACATTTTTTAGCTAAGAGCTCATAATAAGCTCTGATGTGGTAAATTTCGTCTTGAGCATTTTCATTTTCGTAACAGGCTTAGGTTTATTGGTTGAAAACATGGTTAAAAAAAAAAAACGAAAATAAGAGCGAAATCGTTCATGCAGTGCATTGTGCTGGTACTAGGAAAATAGGTTATTGGAAGGAGGACAGAGGGAGTAGTGTTTATGGATTTTAAATTTACTCATGTCGTAAGTGGCAGGAAATACTTGCTGGAAGATTATTCCACAATCGAACAGTACGACCAAAGTACGAATTCTCCCTATAATGCGTTGTGCGATTTACTGGACAATCAACTACAAAGGGATGCGTTCTACGAGAAAAAAACGTTTTTTTTTAGATTTATTTAGCAACACTTTTCAGTTGACTGGTTTAAACCAAATCTTTAGTAACAAAATTATTACTTAAATAAAAACATCAATATACTTATTATTATTATTAGTGTTGTTGTTGTTGTTGTTATTGTTGTTATTTTTTCATTTATGTACTTAGTAATCATATCATCAAATCATGATTAGGGAGTTTAATTTTAAGAAAGAAACAAATTTTGTTATAAATACGTCACAAACGGGTAAATGATTAAATAAATAGGTATAAAAAAAACTAAAAATAAAAATAATATTTGATATTTAATGTATACGAGTATATGTATATAGTAAGTATGTATGTATGTATGTATGTATGTATACGGTGGTAGCAGCTACTGGTCTTTAATATTTATTTTTAATTTTTTTCAGTTTTATTGTTCTTTATGGAACAGTATAGTTTGAAGTGATAAAAAAAAAAAAAAAAAATGTCCACAAGTCACTTTTATAGAAATTTTGTTAAATCACTGATTAAAAATTTGTGGTGGATATGATAAGTTTGTTTTTAAAGAAATATTTATTATACACCTACTAATTAATAATTTTTTTAAATAAATTTAATTTGAAATGATCTACAGCAAAAAACGCCTTTAAATAAAACAAAATATATGGAATATAAAGATTTTGATGCGTTGAATTCAAATCCGTTTTCAGTTTCTTTCCATCGGGCTCAAATCTTTTTTTATGAGCGTGGCAATTTTTCGGCCAAAATTCGGTAGTTATATCAATATACGAGTATTTCATTATAACTTGAAGACGTCTTAACCGATTTTAATGCAGGTACGCATTTTTTTTTTTTGTATTTTCAACAGTTTCGAAGTTATTCACAACTTAGCTGCGAAAGAAAAATTTTATTGCGTAAAATTAGAGCACGACAGCCATATTAAAATCTGGCCTCATTACGAGCCAATGAAGTCTTCAGAAAATTAATGTTGGGCTTTATTTTGAAGCAAAGCATGACCACTAAAAGTGTTAATTTGTAAAACACAGGGTCCAGATCATGGTAACCACAGTTGGGAAATTTTTGGGAGCCACGTTTGCTTCATTTTAGCCTTATTAGTAGTCTTAAAATCCTGTTACAAAGTCCACAGCTAATTTTGGAACAGGGAATGATTAAGTTTCTTCATAAACGCTTTTAAAACAGATTTCTGGTATACTTTGGCTAATGTTTTAATAACTTGTACACAGAAAAGCAAGTCGGCGACCTCATAGAGTGAGCTCAGATGCATCATGTCATTTTGTTTATTATACATCTTTGGTTCGGTAAACATTTGTCATCCGTAAACAAAGCTTTTCATCGTACTTCTCCAAATGACACTTGGATTTTTCTATCCCATTTTCTTTAAGTTGCAATCGACAAGTGTCCGAAAATACGTTTTAAAGCCCCACAATCAAGTCTATTTCAATGATTCGACTCATGAACTCATGACTCGTGATATTCGTTTTACGTGTAATGACTTTCTTTTTCAGGGGAGGACATCGCAGAGTTCTTGATTTGACGGCTTTAATGACATGCTAAGTATGCTCGAACTGTGACTTAGCGGCTTGAGAGGATGCCCATTATGTGACCGGTACATGGTAAAAGCTCACACATTTTGAAATACCAGTTATAGACTTAAGCTTTAGAGATTAACTTTCAGAAGCCATATAATATATTCCTTTGTGACCTACTTTTTTTTCGTTTCTGGCTTTAATGCACGAAATCTGAATAATACACAAATAATATTCATGATTTTCTGATATGAATTTATCTTTCGTAACTGTCTAATCTTATTGCATCCTCGCGGTGCATCCTGGGTAGTGCTAAATGACCTTTTCTTTCCTCTGATAAAGACCCCTTGTACGACCATGGCTTATGAATTTAGATGATGATTGTGTTTCTGACGCTCTCGGGCAAATGATCAGTGCTCCGCGTGCGGTCGGTTCTTAGTGTCTCCGCCTCGTTAAAACTTGGCAAGTCTCGCAGTACATTCGAAGTCCGTCATTGTTAAGTTGGTGGCAATGGTTAGGTTGAAAAGACTTTCTATTTGGTCCGGCCTGGCTCTGAACACTCTTACCCATAAGGCAGGGTGTGAACCCTAGCGTGGAACTCCCTGTTTCATAGACAGCCACGGGCCTTTCTTGGACACATTGCAATTACGGACGTAGATAGCGGCTGCGAGTTGAAATTAATGAAAATAAAAACAAATCGAACACAGGAAAATCTGTGACCAAGCCCACTACTACCCCTGCTGAACCAAGCAGGCTCCAACTACTTCTGTAGATATACGAGGGGGAAAGTTGACACCTGCGAAGAATACGGGTGATCGAACAAAATCGACTAGGAAGAATATTTGCCCCTCTAGGAAACGGAGATCGGATCTTCGACTGGCAACGAGGTTGATCAGTTAATTATCTTTGAAACCTGCGGATACTCTGACTCCGGCTCAGGTTGCCTCCTTTGAATGGGCCAAGGCGGTTAGCGAGGAAGCAAAGCAACCTAATATAACTTAAATTAAATTTGATGATAAATTTAAATTTGACTGCCAAAAAAATATTGGCAGTCAGATATACAAATGAGTCAAAAGACCCCTGTTCATTGATAAAAAAATTCTATATAAACATTAAGCAAATTGTAGTTGACACCCATTTAAAGCCATTCAACTTAAAGACTTACTCTAACAAGAGTCGTCTTTTAGTGTGGGACTATGGAATCCACTCTAAGAGACACATGTGCGTGATTATCTTAACAAAAAGCTACGAGGGCGGATTGACATCTACCTAGCGCTAGATGGAAGCACAAACACAAAAACCTTTTCTTTCTTAGAAATTACGATCTGCCAAACGTCAGCTGTTAAAATTTTAGCCGAATTCATCGATTAGTTTATTTGTTGTAGTCGTTTGAATTAAGCAACTTTTGTGTTTCTTGGAAAATGGAAAAAAGTGAATTTCGTATAGTGATTAAACACTACGAGTATTATTTGTAAGGCAAAACGGCGAAAGAGACAAAAGAAAAGCTTGATAAACATTATGGCGAATCTGCTCCGTCAGATTATATGGTAAAATATTGGATCGCTGAATTTAAACGGGGCCAAACAAAGCACTGCAACAATACCATCAACAGGAAGGCCAAAAGAGGTGATTACTGAAGAAAATATCAAGAAAATCCTCGATATCGTTATGAATGATCGCCGGGTCAAAATACGTGAGATTGCTGAAATGGTAAACATATCATATAAACGTGTGTTCAACATTTTGCATGAACATTTGCATATGAAAAAGCTATTGGCAAGATGGCTGCCGCGTTTGCTCAGTGATTTGCTGATTTTTGGTGTAGATTAATAACTGTTGATGAAACGTGGGTCCACAAGTGTTCTCTCAACAAATACGAAATTTCTATAAAACGTGATCTCTGTGTTGCTTTATGGTTGTGAGACATGGTTGACTACAGATGCTATTTTGCCGAACTTCAAAGATTTGTCAACCGAAGCCGCTTTAACCTCACCTAACCTAGACTATATAATCATATGCCGACAATAGGAACATAGTATGCCGAAAACTGGGAAATTAGTGCCGACTACTGGCAGTAAATTTATCAATTTCAACAACAACAAAAAACATATTTAAATTTAACTTAATAATCTGAAACTAAGCAAATTAATGAATTGAAACCAGATTCTCATGCGCAGTAGCTTGAAATAAACAAAAGTCTTAAACTGCCAACTATTGATACACTCACCCTCTGCAAAAACATATATACAAACTACTTCTGCCTTAATTGCTTTCTAATCTTGCAGTTCTTTTTAGCAATTATGGACGAGTATGTCTTTTAATTCAATATTCACAACTTTTCTTCTTGGACACACTTTTCTTTTTAAATCACTATTATCGATCATAAATTCTTCAAATAAATAATTGATTCCCTTCCTTTGCTTTAACTTCTATGCATTGTTGGTTTTATAACGGTTATAACACATATTGTACTCTTACAAATGTAGAGAGAGAGAGCAACAGATAATTTCATATCATTTGGTATATGTATCACCTCTCGGACTGTAGTGCATTAAAAAAAAAAAAAAAAAAAAAAAAAAAAAAAAAAAAAAACATGACAAACTTGTAAAATAATAAAAAAGAAATGCTACTAATACACTAACTGACACTTTTACTTAAAGTACAAGTACATCCAGCAATAACAAAAACTACAAATGCATTTAAAACCCAGAGACATATTCTCTTACTATAACGGTTTTTTAGTATATAGTAATGAATAAAGGGGAGCAAATAATGTAAACAAAAAAAAAAAAACGTTTGCTATCTCTATTAAAAACAAAAAATAAACCAAAAACAAATTGAGATATCGATATCGAAAACACTTATACACTTACAAAAGTACAAGATTGGCACAAGGCAATACAACAAGTATATTACTGGAGCATATGTTAAATATTGGGCAAGAGTAAAAATAACAGACTGTTACTTTAAGGCAAGCTATTGCAGACATTTAGTAATAATCAAGGAAATATGCTCTTAAAAAGTGTTTTATGTGCATAAAAATACAGTACATGATCAAAAATTTCGAAAAATTTCTTCATTGTTAATAGAAAAATATTTTATATCACAACTCAATTAACATCTATTGCAAACATTTAAAGTAAGATGTTAGCATTATAAAAAACACTACAACAGAATAAAAAATAAAAATTGGACTTCAATTTCTAAAGAGATCTGAATACATAGCTTACAATTTTTGATCAAATAAAACAGAATTTTTTTGTAGACTTCAATTTTCATATCTAAAGTGTTAACAATTATATCTGGCAAACTTTTATACACTGACCGTGTCAATGTTCACTGATATACTCGTAATGGAGGCATATTTATAGGATAACATAACCACATGATAATATTTTAAAACTTGATTGAGCAAGTCCTTTGTTGCTTGCTATAATCTGTTTTAGATTCGTTTTAATATTAAATTTTGTATTTCTTCTTGCCAATATTCTAAACCATCTCAGTTAATGTGGCGTACTGCTCCACTCATGTTAGGCTATTTGTAAGTAGCAAAGTTTGCAGCAATAAAAGTCAATTCACTTTTCGTATTGCCATTTTAATGTGTTTACATTTTATAGCATCTTTTTATAATTGTAAGCGTAGTAACTGATGGGCGCAGTCAAGTTCCCCATCTAGCTATAACTGGTTCGGACAGCAATGGAAAGTTTAGTGTCAATTCTATTTGGAGCTTTCAAAGGCACTTTCTTTACATCTGAATTAACTTTGTTTATATTTTCGTATTGATCTCCAATTGTATTTCACCAATGGCTTCACGAATATTGTCCTTTAAGGCGTCAATTTTCTCTGGCTTGTTGGCGTAACACTTATCTTTGACGGCACCCCACAAATAATAGTCCAACGGTGTCGAATCGCAGCTTCGAGGTGGCCAAACAACATCAGCTCTGCGGCTGATAATGCGATCTTCAGAAACAGGGCGCAAAACATCGAGTGTAGCTTCGGCTGTGTGGCACGTAGAGCCGTCCTGTTGAAACCAAATGTTACTAATATCCTCCTCTTCAATTTTGTTGAACAAAAATTCGTTCAACATGGCCCGATAACGATCGCCATTGACTGTAATGGCCACTTCTTGCTCATTTTCGAAGAAAAATGGCCCAATTATGCCTCTGGATCAAAATCCGCACGAAACAGTGACACGTCTTGGGTGTATCGGTTTTGCAATGTATGCGTGCGGGTTTTCTGTGCCCCAAATGCGATAATTTTGCTTGTTTACATACCCGCCAAGATCAAAATGAGCTTCATCTGAAAAGATGATTTTTTCTTTTTCTCATTCTGCAACATTACCATGATTTTCAAAGTAATGTCGCAATATTTCCCAGCGTTGTTCAAGCGTATACACAACCATATTCGTTCAGCGGAAGGATAAAACTAATTATCTGTCAAATCAGACATGAGCTAAGTGTTACCATTCACGAAATAAGCACTAGTTGAAAAAAAAAACGTTAGATGGCGGACCCTTTATGTTTCCGTGTTTGACAAATTTGACCATGGAGAAGTACAAGGCAGCGCAGCGCATTAAGACTGTTGAAGTTTTTTACGAAAATAGGCCTCCAAATCGGAAAGCATTTCGTGCACTTCATGATTCTTTTGGTCACCATAATCAACAAAATGTGTCCTCAATCGGAAGAATTGTGCGCAAAATGCTCGCCCAGTTCGTTCTGCGGAGAACATTACGGCAAAAGAGCTGTCAAGAGCAGTTGATTTACTGAAAGAGATAAAGTTATGAGCGTAGATTTTTGACTCTTTTGAATAGAAAGTAGTTTTATTAAAAGTACCGTTAAATTATGTGGAGTAAACATATTGGAAAAAGTTGCACCTTCAACATTCACTGCACTGCAGCGAGCAGTTTATATTAAAAATTTTGTGATTTTTTATATATTTTATGGATATTGTTTGCACTAAAACATTAAATAGAGTGAGGAGCACCTAGTGTATATTTCTCGTAGATCACATCCGTTTGTAGTTGTTTATTCAGTAAAACCCGTAACGTATTACAGAGCGATTTTTTTCTTTAGCTGCGTTATGAAAGTTTTTCTTCTTTTTAAACATTTTAGTGAAGGTTTTCTGAGCGGAAATCTGTTCGAATTGCTTTTCGCAGGCCTCTACAGAATTTTAATATACACCAGTAACAAAGTTCTGCAGAGATCGAAACAATAATAATTTAAAGATACAATCCGGGCTATATGGTGAATGCATCAAAACTTCCCAACCAAGCTCTCTTAGTTTCTGTCAGGTCATCGAAGATGTGTGTGTTCGTCACGCCAGTGTGAAACAAAACGCGTTTTCTGTTGATCATTTTGGCCGTTTTAATTGAACTGCTTGTTTCAATATCATTAATTATTGACAGCAAAGATCAGAATCAATTGTTTGGCCAGACTATATGTCATAAGCTCATTATGAACAATTCCCTTCCAATTCCACCAGAGACACATGTAATTTTTGGCTTTGTCACCGTCTTCCATGCCCTTTTTCGCACATTATTGTCGTACGTGATCTACTTTACAACGCTCCGGCCTATCAAAAAAGTTATAGCCATGTCTGACGTAATAATTATTACCCGAAGATATTACATTTTATATCCACGTACAGGCGATTTGCAAACGAAGATTTTCAAACACCAATATTGACAGTCAAGATTTTTTTTTTTTTATAAATGACAAGAATTTTGCTATGTTGAGTCTAGCAACCCTAGATGTTGTCTATTCAGCTTGCTGATTTAATATTTAATATTAAGTGAAATATAAAAACTACGTTTATATATAAAAAAATTGCTATTCAGCTAAGTTCTTACAAAAAATCTTTAAGATTAATTGAAAATCATTATATAAAAAACTTATTTTAAATATTAAATATGAAATTCAACCAGCTGATTTAGTAAATTACTAAAAAAAAGGTACCTTATAAAAAGTATAGTATAAAATGCTTAGAAAACGTTAACTAATATTAAAAATAATAGACTTAGCGTGTTTAATTGAAGGTATGTATTCATATTTAGGATAAAATAAAACTTTATTTATAGTGTGTAAGCTAAAAAAATTGGAATTCAGCTGAGTTATTAAAAATGGCCATGTGTTTAAACATGCAATTCAAGTAATAAAGCTTAAACAACTGAATAAGTACTTTACCAGTGCATAGATGTTTTGGTGTTTTTAACAAAAACTAGCTTTAAAAACTTAATTTAATTGCACAATAAGTTATAATTCAGCTAGCTGAATTGCTAAAATTAAGTTTATTATTGCAAGAAATGTTAATTTTTTTTACTTTTACCTTAGAAGGCGCGAGCGATTAAGGCTAATGGCCCTGAAAAACATATTATAGTTACTTACAATCGCTTAGGCGACATTACTTTTTTCGATACCCAATACAGGTGATAGATATTTCTTACTGACAAGGGAGGCACAGCCCCTGCCAAATAAATACAACAATACTAACAAATAATATCAGTAGTTATTCTGAATACAATAACAACAACAACAACAATGAAATACAATAATAAATAAATAAAAAATAAAATATATGATTTCTGTTCACACTTTTAATACCTTTTTGACTTTAATAAGTGATTGCAGGCTTTTAAAGTGAAAATTCGTAGCGCCCACTTTAGACGTGCCAACACGCATAAACGCGATCTATAAAGCGAGACAAACGGGATTTACGGATCTACTTGACATTCTAATCGATATTGTTTTTGTGGTGTGCTTTTGTTTTTGTTTTTGTTTTTTTTCTAACCACTAATTTGAAACTCATACGGTTTTAATCACCGGTAATTTAGACTCAAGTGTTGTACAAGAGATCGTTAATGAAATTTGTTTTTGTTTTTATGGAATTTATTAGAGTCATTGAAAATTTTTATGACAGGTACTCCTGTATAATAATAATAATAAAGAAACTATTGTACATATAACATATTTGTGTGTAATATTGTTGTTGTTGTTGTTGTTGTTGTTGTTGTTGTCCATCAAACAATTAAAAGAAAAGAATATATAAGACAAACAACAAGTGAAGAAATACAAAATTTAAATTAAAAATTAATGCCTTAATGACTTTTTAATTTTAAAATTCAGGATTAAAAAGCAATTTCGTTACTCAAAAAGTCATTACAAAAGTAAATAAAATCAAATTAAAAATTAAAAAAAAAAATATTTATAATTTCAAATCAAACAAATTTAATTATTTTGCAATATTTTCTAAAACAAAATATAAAAAAAAATATTAAAAAAATAATAAAAGAAATAATCAAATTGAAAACATGACCAATTATAATCCAAATTATGGTTATTATGAGGATTATGGTTCTGGTTATTATTCAACAACAACCTCTACTGTGGCAGGGCATAATGCCAATAATATTTATCAACAGGATTATTATATGACACAGGATTATGAATATAAACATGGTTATGAGTAAGTAGACCAAGCAAAAAACAAACAACTCCCCATATATCGTTCTCCTTATAAAAAAAGTCCTTCTTGGTATACAAACAAAAAAGAACAAATCATTTTTTTAACAGCTGTTACACCCTTTATTTTTGTATATGCTAGTAAACAATAAAAGGATTACAAATGTTTTGAAAATATGAATTTTTAAGCGACGGAATTTTATATTTAAAAAAAAATTTTGTTATATTTTGTTTGGAAATCAGTTTAAAACTCTAATTTAAGCAATTTCTTTAAAAAAGTATTAAAAATAGTCAAAAATTTTAATTCAGCTAGCTGAATTGCCTAAAAGCAATTATAATTATAAAAATTCGTTTTTTTAAGATTACATATAACAATACAGTGGGTACAAGCCAAACTCGGACACCATAATAAACTTATTTTGTTGGTAGAAATCAAAATAATGAGAAATAGTTAAGGAAAGCATTTGTTTGATTTTTTATTTCATACATAAAAATAAATAAATAAAAAAAAAATAGTCAAGTTTAGTTTTATTAAAAAAAATTTATATGCAGCTTTGTTAACCAAGCACAATTATTACCCTTTTCAGTTATATTTTACTACCTTATACTTATGACTAGCGATGTAAAGAGTGATTATTTTTACTGAAAAAAATAATAGAAATGCGTAAATGGATTCAGTTATTAGAAGCGCATCTTTTTATTTTTTGTTAAAAAAGTAATTTGTTTTAATATTTTGTTGCTACAACTTTGTTTTTCACAACTCATTGCATCTGCAACTCATAGGACCAACCAAATTTTTGCAAACGTCCTTGTCAATAGAAAATCACTCTTCTTGGACTATTTTCCACAATTCATCTTTATTTTTCGGACTGAAACTCTCCAGTTTCTTCTTGAGCACTCCCCAAAGGTGTTCTATTGGGTTAAGGTCCGAAAGCCAATCCATAAGAGGTACCTTGTTGACAGCAAACCAGTCCTCTGCTAATTTTGAAGAGTGCTTCGGATAATCGTCCCGCTGAAACTCCCATCTCAAAGGCATCTCTTCCTCAGCAAAGCATTATTCTTTGCAATATATTTACGTAGTCTGCGGTGCACACTTTGTTCTTAATCCAATATATTAGACCGACACCAGAAGAGGAGAAACACCCCCATATTATGATGTATCCATCGCTGTGTTTTACAGTCCTCTTGGTGTATTTTGTATCTGGACGCTTAACATGTTTCCCATCGGATCCAAACAAATTTATCTTTGTTTCGTCTGACCACAGCACGTTTGCCCAGTTTTTTCGTTATAAATGCTTGTGGCCAAAGTCCAGTAATTTTTTCATATTTCTTTTGCTCAAGAGGGGTACTTTTCTCGTACTGCGTGCTTTCAACCCTTGCTCCAAAAGCCTATTTCACTGCTCTGTTCTGCTACTCACTAGTACTTCCATCTTATTTTTTAGTTTCTTCAATGAGAAAATCTATTTTTTTAGCGTGTCATGTGACACTTTTGTCCCACCTATCGCTTGTTGCACACTTAATGCCTCTGGTTTTCTTGTTAGCAACAAAGTTCAAAGCAGAAAAGACTAAAGGGTCCGCCAAATAATTTTTTTTTTGAAAATGCTATAAAAAAAACTACTGAATATTTTCTCAAATTTCTTTTTTTATTTAAAAGTACAATCCTTCCGGTTAATAATGGAAAATAATTTCATTCAAAAGGCTGCCTCGGCTGGCCATGCAGTAGCCTACACGATCGGTCCAATTTTTAAGCACATTATCGATTGTGTGCAGCTGTACTTCACCAATGGCTTCACGAATATTGTCTTTTAAAGCGTAAATTGTCTCTGGCTTGTTGGCGTAACACTTATCTTTGACGGCATCCCACAAATACTCGTAATAGTCCAACGGTGTCATATCGCAGCTCCGAGGTGGCCAACAGACATCAGCTCTGCGGCTGATAATGCGATCTTCAAAAACAGGGCGCAAAACATCGAGTGTAGCTATCTGTGTGGCACGTAGCGCCGTCCTGTTGAAATCAAATATCCTCCTCTTCAATTTTTGTGAACAAAAATTCGTTCAACATGGCCCGATAACGATTGCCATTGACTGTAACGGTAACTCCTTGCTCATTTTCGAAGAAAAATGGCCCAATTATGCCTCTGAACCAAAATCCGCACCAAACAGTGACTCGTCTTGGGTGTATCGGCTTTTCAATGTATGCGTGCAGGTTTTCTGTGCCCCAAATGCGACAACCTTGCTTGTTTACATACCCGCCGAGATCAAAATGAGCTTCATCTGAAAAGATGATTTTTTTGGTAAAATCGGCATCTTCTGTAAGCCATTCGCAGGCCCAGATTCCCAGCGTTATTCAAGCATATACACAATTATATTCGTTCAGCGGAAGGATAAAACTAATTATCTGTCAAATCAGACATGAGTTAAGTGTAACCATTCACGAAATAAGCACTAGTTGAAAAAAAACGTTAGATGGCGGACCCTTTATATAATACATTTTTGCTTGCTTTAGAATAACGTCAATCTTTAGGAATATTTAAGGTGAAATTATTCCTGATGGCGAAGAGACTTTTCAGATCAGCATTTAAGGACACTCAATATATCCAGACTTACTTCCATCGAATTTCATATATTTTCACATTTCATGGGATATCTGTAGAAACATAAATGCGTGTTCCACATATTTAATAGTGTGTGACACTTTGTTATAAATATTATGCATTCACCATGTGTGGTATGTTAGGTAAGACACCAACCAAGAAGTGCTCGGTTTAATCTAGGCCACACCATCTGACAATTTTCAATAGCGGTATCAACTCACAACATTACTAGTGACTGGTTATGAGCACTTACGCTGTGAAAAACTTCACTAACTAATACATCTGCCATTCGAAGCCGTCATTTGCCATATGTGAAAGAATAATATTTGTGTACAGAAAATAAGAAAAAGTTATTGTTGTTCAAGAGTGTATATCTTTTTTGTTCTACCATGGTTTCCACGTTGTTTGTGAGACGTTTATTGTCGTCATATTAAATTTAGAAAAGTACTTAAACAATGGGTATACTTGCGATAGAAAATATAAAACTTATAACAATTATACATATTTAATTTAACCGGTTATTTGTGTTAAAATAACCGGTTTATTCAGTATTCGAAAAATTTACCTTTATAAGAAAACCGTATTCGACAAAACGGTCGAATAATAACCGTTCGATCTCCCTACTGTATAGTTAGTTAAGCAAGACTATTATTCTGCTTTTAATATTATATTGTTTTTAATTTACTTTTGTGTTAGCTGAATTGAATTGCTTAAAACCGTGTTGAGAGTCGTAGTTTCTTTAATAGTTATTAAATATTAGAATGTATTAAGCTTAAATACCTGTAAGGCGTATTCAGCTAACTTAATAGAAATTAAAATGTAAATAAAATTCAAAAGTACTATTAAGTAATTTCTTTAAGAGTTATTATATATCAGGGTATTTAAACTTAAATACCTGTAAAGCGTATTCAGCTAGCTGAATGTAAATTAAAATGTATATCAAATTCAAAAAGTACTGCTTAATACCTAAAACCCTATTACTATTTATATTTTGCTAAGTATTTTCATTTTTTTCCTTTTTTTGATGGACTTCTTTTATTGGCTGTTCAAAATTCTTCGAAAATCATTTGTTTTTATAAGGCCTTAAGCACCTTGTCTAATCTCTTTCTAATTTTGCTTATTAAAATCAGAAAATTGTGGTAATGGATTTATGTTAGAGCGTTAATTAAATCTAATTTTACTTTGTTGTTTATTTAAGAAATTCTTTAAGAAATCTCTGCCTGTTAAAACAACTAAAGATTGTGGGACCAAGAATTGAAAAGAAACAAAAATTATATTTAAAATACAATTAAATAAATCGGTTGATTGAAATGGCTTATCCAACTGTAAATAATAATAAGAAACAAAATGTTGCAACAATATCATAAATCCCTATTCAATGTTGCAACATTTGAATAAAGAAAAAAAGAAAAAAACTCATGAAACGAAGAATGTTAAACATGTCACATGAAAACAATGAAAATTATTTCCACTTTGTCACCTTTTTTTTGAATTTGCAAAAAATACAGTATACACATACATACACACACACACACACACACACACACACACATTGACATACAATACTTACGAAAGGACTAACGCACCTTAACACCAGTATGCCAGTTATAAAGGCCAAATACGTTTGTTTTTTATTTTATTGTGTTTTTACCCATAACGATATACAAGTACGACTACGATGTTACGATTGTAAGTAAAACTTGTGTGTTTGTGTTGTTTGCTTAGCTGACTGGCAGGCAGAGGCAGTCAATACAAGCAACACATGTGAGTGAAATCGTTTGGAAAATACCGCAATAACATGCCAGACTAGATATTTCCAAAATTCTTTTTCTTTCTTCGCAATTTTCCCAATAGGTTTGTTTTAAAGAAAAACAAAAACATTTGATCTGTTGGCTGTATCAGTTCAGTGTGTGTTTTTCACTGTTAAACTGTTTCGACAATTGTTTGTATGGTTTGTCCATGTAATTGGGTTTTGTTACTAATCATCGTTTTTACCTTCGGATAATCTCGGCTTATACTGTTTATCAATAAAACAATTTAAATGTATTTAAAATAAAGACTGTGCATATGGGTTTTTTTAAGTCTTAGAAAGTGTTTAAGAAAAAAAACACTTGTAGTCGACATGTTACTAATATCGAAGCAAATTCAGCTAGCTGAATTGCAGTAATAGTTAAATTTATATAAGAACAAATAGCCTTGTTAAACAACTGAATAAGGCTAAGTAATTCAGCCGGCAGAATTTCTATTTTAAGATTGTATTTAATTAAAATTTAGAAAATAAAATATAATTTTTGTTCGAACCGAATTCGAGTCTTAATTGAGCTGTTAAATTTACAATTGATTTACATTTAATTTAAAATGAACTCTAAGCAAGTAATTAAATAAAACAAAAAATATGATTTCAACAGCTGAATTGAGAGTTTGTGTAGCTATAGTTAGCTGAATAACGATTTTTTTTTAATTTATTAAAAAATAATAATAATTTCATTAAAATATAGACCCTAGAGAAAAAAGCTAGCTGAATTAGCTGAAGTTAAAGTGCTTAAAAAAGGTACAATTTAAATAATGTTGTTGATATTTACGATAAAGCCCGCTTAATTACATTTAGTGTTGAAGATTATAAAAAAATTAATATTAAGCTGGTTGAATAGCTATTTTAGTTACTTTATTGATATTTATTAGTAGAACTTGCCACATTTTTACTAGGACTTCAACAGTGTTAAAACACTGTTTTTAATATTGAACACATATTTGGCTGAATTAAAATTTTTGTTATATTTTTTTTATATGTTTAATACATTAATTTTCTTAAAAACTACAGTTTAATGGAATAATTAATTTAATTTTTATATAAAAGCCATACAAAACCCAATACCAGTCAGCTGAATTCATTCATTTTGTAAGTTAGAGTATTTGATTTAATAAATTTTATTAAAAACTAACTTTAATTATTAATTCAGCTAGCTGAATTGCATATTTTTTATATAAAAAAAGTTTAGTTAAAATATACCAATCAATATACTGATACAGCTGATTAAACAGTGTTTTTAGTAAAATATAACCGTTAAAGTTTTACAATTTGACAGAGTAGTATGGTTTAATTTAATTTTTAAAGAAACTTATTATTCAGCTAAGATTTTAAACAATTCAACCAGTTGAATAGGTGAAAAAACAAGTAATAAATTATTAAAAGATTTAATAAAAGAGTAAATGACTTCCTCATTCGCTTTCTTTTACTTAAAGTAACACCCGAAGCCTAAAGGAATAACAATAATTCCCTATTCTCTACTTTAAAAAGCAATAAAAGTGTCTTTTGATTTATGAATTACCAAAGGAAATAAACTATACAAATACAATATAAACCGGATGTTAAATCCTCAAATTGTTAACATAAAAAGAAAACTGTTTAAGCAATGCTAACAGTCATCAATAAAAATTAAATTGAAGGTGTAAAGAAAAATATATCAATACCATTACAAATCAAAAATATAAAGAACAATTGAAACAATTGAAATAAATAAAAATTTTTTAAAGAATACAATTTTATAGGGTTACAGATTTAAACACAAGACAAAGAAATATTTATAAAAAATAAATGATGGGAAAGATAGGAAGTACTTCCCAAATTTAAGAAAAGAAGAATATAAGAATTCATTAAAAAAAAATTAAGGATAAAACTGCTATTCAGTTTGCTGAATAGGGCTAATACTGAACAAAATTAAAATTTTTAAAAAGAAAATTGTAAAATATTCACTAACTAACATATTCAGCCGATAGAAATTACTTCTGAAAATACCAAACATTAAAAATTCTATATAATTATTAATAGAATTGCTTAAAATACATTAAAAGTGTTTGTATTTTACTAAAAATATCAACTATTTATTATTTTTTCTTAAAAATATTAGAATATAACACAAAAAATAATAGCTGAATGGTAAAAAAAAATGCATTGACATTTTATAGTTAAAACTTTTTTATTTTATATAAAATATATATGTTTTTATTCAGCTGATTCAATATAATTTAAGCAAAATTATAAAATTTAATAATAAAAACACAAAAACACCTGCGTATGAAAGGGTGGATGAAAGAGAATATATCTATTTAGCTAGCTGAATAGTGGTAAGAATTGCTTTTTAACTAAAATCTATAAAATATTATATATTGTGTAATTCAGCCAGCTAAATATGTAACAAGTAATGACAAGTTATAAAATTTCTACATATTAGTTGAATTATATAAAAGAAATGTATATTCAGCTGGCTGAATAGACAAAAATATATAAAATTGTTTTAAAACTGAATTATAATTACTTTAGACCAACTTAATCCACTTTCTTTTTCTCTTTTCATGAGGTTCTCAACCGAAATTCTTAATAAATAAGTTAAAATACAAAAATGTTACAAAACATTTGTAAATTGTATTGATTTGACAAATGATTTTCGGACATCCCATATGAAAAAAATCTCTGTACACAATCAAATACATTATTGGTACAAAAAGTAGTTCGTATGCGTTTATATCGTTAGTATTTTATTTATTTCCTTCCTTTTCCTTCCGTTTAACAAACACAGCTTGAATTCTTTAAAAAAAAGTGTGCATCACTTACATTTTATTCATCTTAAGTTTGAACACTTTTTCAATTTGGTTATCAGATGTCTATTTATTTCAAATCTCTGTCTATTGCCTTTCTCTTCCAATGCTCGTTCGGTATATTATTACTTACACTGGGGTCCAGAAACTTATGAATGAATAGAATTTTATGAATGAAATTTTGTTGTTTTTGTATTCTGTAGTAATTTTTATTTTTTTTTTTTTTGCTTTTTTTGTATCCCATAGAGTTTTTGTTCGAAACACCTTTTGTTTATTACGTTATTAAATGGTTTGAGGGCGATTACTAGTCATGGCTTATGACACTTTTAAAAGCCGCTTTAGTTTTAATTTTTCTGCTATTCTTGCAGGTTACTTTAGTTTTTAAAGCCTTAAAATTAATTATAATTTTTATTATAGTGGCAGGATTTTTTTTTATTTATTCATTTATTTTTTTTTGTCCTTCCAGGCAACCATTTACAGGCATGCAATTTTTTTTTATTTATTTAGAAAAACATTTGTGAATATTCCCACTATAAAAAATAAAGAAAAAACTCTTGAATATATTTTTTACTGTATTTCGTTTTTATTTTGGTAATTGAGGACATACTTGTCACAAGAGCTCGATTGTGAGTAATAGATACCCTACATTGAGAAATAAAAGTTAAGGAATAGTGCCTACAAATGTAATTTACCTCAGTAGATTAAAACACACTGAAAATGCTTTTTACACCGCACAGATGTGAAAAATGATATGTAAGACTTAATTCAGCAAGCTGAATAACTCTTAAAAACTTTTTTGGTCAGCTGAATATCCTTATTAAAACATATTTCAAACTACGCAGTTCTAAAAACTACTTATTCAAACTAAAATTAGTTTATTTTGACGCCAAAGACTAACTTTTTAATAAAACTTTCTAATTTAAAAAAAAAAAACATAACATCTTATACCAATTTAAGCAGCTAAATAAGATTTTAGGAACAGTAAAGCACGAAATATTAAATTGTATATAAAATATGTAAACACTTTTTTATTGAGCAAAAGAAACTGTCTAGGATAGTGAATTTAAAAACAATTCAGCTAGCTATTCAATTATATTTCCTATAATACACAATATTGCTAAAAAAAAATGTGGTCTTTTTTAAGTCTTGAAGGTATTTTCCTTGACATATTTGTAATTCACCCGGCTGAATAACACACTGAATAAACACTTTAGTGCTAACTAAAGCGCACTAATAATAATAAAAGCTATTCAGCAAACTTTATATATCGCACGGATGTTAAAAATTGTTCGTAAAACTTAATCCACCAAGCTGAAAACGTTTTAAAAATATTTTTTGGTCAGCTGAATTTCTTTATTAAAACATATTTCGAACTATACAGTTAAAAACTGAATTTTTAATAAAACTGTTCAATTATTAAAAAAAAAAACATAGCGTCTTATATCAATTTAACCAGCTAAATAAGATTTTAAGAACAGCAGAAAAAACTAATTAATAATATTTTATATAAAATATTTAAACACCTCTTATTTAACAAAAGAAATTGTTTAAGATAGTGATTTCGAATACAATTCACCTAGCTATTCAGTAGACATAATATTTTAATTATTCAGCCAGCTGTATTGCTTAAAATTGTAATCTTTTAAGTCTTGAAGGCATTTTCATATATTTGTTATTTAGCTAGCTGAATAACATTATTGCTCACCGAAAAACACTTAATAAACTCTTTACTGTATACTAAAACACACCAATACAAGGCATTTTCATATATTTGTTATTTAGCTAGCTGAATAACATTATTGCTTACCGAAAAACACTGAAAAACTCTACTCTTTACTAAAACACAATAATACATATTTTTCTTATTAATAATAAAAGCTATTCAGCAAGCTTTATATAGCGCACAGATGCACAAAATTATTTGTAAGCTGCAAGTTAATAATATGTTATTGTTAAATAAGAAGTGTATCATTTAGTAGGCTGGATTAAAGTAATAAATAAAGAAATTTTGACATAAAATAATATATAAGAAAATATAATTTATCTAATGCAATAACGTTAGCTGAATAAGCCAAAAAATCAAGACTAATCATATATTTCCTAATATCTGAATAAAAGAAGTTGTTTTCAGCCAACATAAAAAATAAATAAATAAATAAATAAATAATAAATAAATAACAAAATTTGATAAATTTATGTTGAACAGGCAACGCAAAATATATTTAATGATATGTTACTCTAATTATTGAAAAACAAACTCTTAAAATTCTTTAAAAATTCATTTTGAAAGTCAAATTTGTAAGAATTTATTAATTTAGCTCATTGAATATACCTAACAAGTTGCAAAATTAGTATATAGTCTAAGTTTTAGGGAAAATTTATGAATTAAACTGTATTTAGCCAGCTGAATAGCTCTTACAAGAAATACAAATATTGTTAAAGAAGATTATTTATAAAATTTAGTAAACATTATTTAATTCAGCTACAGCTGAATTGCTGTATTAAATTTATTTAATTTTTTTAAGTGTGAGTAAATTTTAATAATATTATATTTATCCTATTTAGTTAGCTTATTATGTATAATTAACTGTAGTCTACTTAGCAAATCTTTGCAAACCTACAAAGTATTTTATAATTTTTCTTTTTCATTTTTCTCTTTTAATTTCAATATTGTCATGCTATTGTGACATTTATGACAGTTAATATAAAATTAATATATTCTTCAGTTATACATATTATAACTGTAAATAAAACACCCGTCGAAAGAAAACTTTTTATGAATTAATTTTTTTCTTTTTTGGTAGTATTTTTCATACATTTTCATGAGTTTTATTTATGGTAACTGGTACGTTGTACAACACTTTGGAGACTCAATAAAGTACTTGAAAATTATAAGAGGAATAGAATAAATTGAATCATTGGTTTATTATTACATATTAAAAATCATAAAGGGTTACATATTGTATATGCTAAAGTGAAAAAGTTGAAAGGGTAGCGAAAAGTAAAAATAAATTGATATTAATTACGTATATGGGCTGAAAACATGATATTTAGCTAGCTGAATAAGGTAATATTACAGTTAAGTTAAGTAATATGTTAGTAAATAATATAAATAAAACAAATACGTTTAAAATAAGCCAATTCAGCTGCCTGACTCAACTAGCTTTTATGAAATAGTTGAGGATAAGCATATTGATGATCGTGTCTTACACAAAATATGCAATTAATTTATAAAATAGTAAAAAAAACTATTGTATTCAGCAAATTCAATTTACATACAGGCTATGTGTTTGCAACTTAGCCGTCCGAAATGATAATTTTTATGCAAAATAATTAATAGAAATTTTGATATACAATTTTTTAATCCCTAAGACATTTTTAATGCAATATTAGACTTATATCTTACAAGGGCGGATTGACATTGAAGCTACCTAGCACTAGAGGGCAGCACAAACACAAAAACTTTTTCTTTCTTAGAAATTACGTCAGCTGTTAAAATTTTAGCCAAATTCATCGATTAGTTTATTTGTTGTAGTCGTTTGAAGTAAGCAACTTGTGTGTTTCTTGGAAAATGGAAAAACGTGAATTTCGTGTAGTGATTAAACACTACGGGTATTATTTGAAAGGCAAAACGGCGACAGAAACAAAAGAAAAGCTTGATAAGCAGATTATATAGCAAACTATTGGATTGCTGAATTTAAACGGGGCCGAACAAGCACTGCAACAATACCATCAACAGGTTGGAAAAAAGAGGTGGTTACTGAAGAAAATATCAAGAAAATCCTCTATATCGTTATGAATGATCGCCGGATCAAAATACGTGAGATTGCTGAAATGGTACGTTATGGTACATGAACGTGTGTTCAACATTTTGCATGAATATTTGCATATGAAAAAGCTATCGGCAAGATGGGTACCACGTTTGCTCAGTGTTGAACAAAAACGAGTTCGACAGATCACTTCACAGCGGTGTTTTGACATGAAGAAGCATAATCCTGCTGATTTTTGGCGTAGATTAACAACTGTTGGTGAAACGTGGGTCCACCACTACACACCTGAAACCAAAAATCAATCGAAGCAATGGGTGGAAGCTGGTGGAAGTGCTCCGAAGAAGGCGAAGACAGCGACATCGGCTGGCAAGGTTATGGCCACTGTTTTTTGGGATGCACACGGAATATTGCTCATCGATTATCTTGAAAAGGGATCCACAATCACAGCAGAGTATTATCGACCACATTTAAACAAGAAAAAAGTGCTGTTTCTTCAAGACAACGCACCGGTTCACACAGTATTAGATACGATGCTAAAGCTACGAGAAATCCACTTCGAATTGGTTAATCATCCACCTTATAGTCCATATTTAGCCCCTAGTGACGTTTTCCTGTTTCCAAACTTGAAAAAATGGCTCGCAGGAAAAAGATTCATCTCAAACGAAGAAGTGATTACCGAAACTAATGCGTAATTTGAGGAGTTCCCAAGATCGTATTATTCAGATGGTATAAAAAAGTTGGAAAATCGTCTTACTAAGTGTATTCAGCTAAAAGGAGAACCATTTATTTCTCAACAGAATGGTTTTTGAAAAAAAAAAAATGTTTTTTTCCTACTTAGGTAGCTTCAATATCAATCCGCCCTCGTATATGTTTATTTTATATACAAACTTTTAAATTTCAATTTGCTAAAAAACCTTGTTTTTACCAAGAAGAATGAAACAACTTAATTCAGCCAGCTTAAGTTTAATTTTAGGCAATTATTTATGCAGAAAAGGCCTGTTTTTTAAATTCCTTTATAAACAATTTCAAATTTGGCTAAGTTGTAAAAATAGTAAAAAAAAAATCTATTCACACAGCTGAATATATATATTTTGCATGATAATATGCTATTATTCTTATTTAAGAAATAATTCTCTGTAATTCAGCTAGCTGAATAAAAGTTTTTTCTAATTCTATTTGACAAAATTTGCATTACTATTCTAATTATTATAATAATTGCAATAATAATGTTATTTAATATAAAATTATCATAATAAGCACATTTTCCTTTTGATTAAATAAAAAAGCCACACCTTTAAATCACATTTATGCCCTTATACACTCATTCCCTATATTTTCTATGCTTCTGCTTATTGTTACTTATGCCAAATAGACATCACTTTACTTGTACATACACATGGCATTTGATGCAGTTAATTATCCTTGAAATTTTCTACCGTTTAAAAAAACTTCAGGGCAAATACAATTAAAATTTAATTTCTATTTTAATATACTACGTAAAAAGCAACCCCCTCTCTCTTTCGCTACTACCATTATACTATGTTGTGGCTTGACAAATGTCGTGTTCACATTCGAGGTGTAAAAAATCAAATAGAAATTTTGTCATACAAACCTCGCACAGATTTATTGCGAACCCTTCAAAAATAAACAACCAAAAAGGAAATCAAAAAGGAAAAATGTTTTTGAAAATGTTTAACAAGCCCTACGGTCATCAAACAACATTCAGCCATGTTTTCTTTATTCTCGTTATCATTGCTGTATTTGAAAAGAGAAAGGTGTGTGCAAGTGTGAAAATATATAACCGCCATTACAAAAATTTTCAAATCTGGCTGCATCTGCAGAATTTAAACACAAAAAAGTTGTATTAATAATGACAGTGATGAGTTTGTTAGAGATTTTTTGTATATGAAATAAAGAAATACTTCAATATGCGTGACATTAAGAGTTAAAAAATATATTAACCCTGGTGAGACCAAAAAAGAATTTTATTGTAAAAGTTGCAATGAGTATGGTATATAATCTTTTATCTATTTAGCTAGCTGAATATATAATAGAATAGCTGAATATGTCTTCAAAGTAATTAATTGAAAAAAGAAGTGAAAAAATTGCGAAATATTTTACTAAAAAAAGCATACTTTGGTAGCTGAATTTCTTTATTAAGACAGATGTCGAACTACATAGGTTCAACAACTTTATATTCAAACTAAAATTCGTTTATTTAACCACTGAAGATGAATTTTGTTCTAAAACTGTTTAATTATTTTAAACAACACAATGTTTTATATCAATATAACCAGCTAAGTACGAAAAACTAATAGTAATACATAAAATTGAATATTCTGGGTAAAATATTTAAACACTTTTGTATTGAACCAAAGAAATTTTGTAAGATTTCAAATATTCAGCCAGTTGTACTGCTAAAAATTGTGATCTTTTAAGTCTTGAAAGTATTTTCCTTAATATATTTCTTGTTCAGCTAGCTGAATAACATTACTACTTACTAAGACCCAGTAATTCATATTTCTATTAATAATAATAGTTAAAAATTGTTCGGAAAACTTAATCCAGCAAGCTGAATAAGTCGTAAAAACATTCTTTAGTCTGCTGAATTAATTATTAAAACACATTTCGAACTACAAAATCCTAAAAAGTTGCTATTCAAATAAAAATTTGTTTATTTTGTCTCTAAAGATGAACTTTTTTATAAAACTGCTTAATTATTTTAAAAACCATAAAGTCTTTTATCAATATAACCAGCTGAATAAGATTTTAAAAACAGTAAAGTAAGAAAAACTAATAGTAAGACATACATTTTAGTATTCTATGTAATATATTTAAACACTTTTTTATTTAGCCAAAGCAATTGTTTAAGATAGTGATTTTAAATACAATTCAGCTAGCTATACAGTATATAATATCCTATAATATAAACAATATATTATTTATTCAGCCAACTGAAATAATTGTAATCTTTTAATCTTAATTTATTTGTTATTCAGCTAGCTGAATAACTTTATTGTTTACTTTATTACGTAAAAAATGCTTTCATATTATTATTTTTGAGGCTATTTGGTAGATTTAAGGGTTAATTTTATTGTTTTTATTATATAATGTCATTGATCACATTTCATAATACAACCACCTTCCGGTTTATGTGATCTTTTGTGATTTTCAAATTTTTTACGCGGAAGTGATTAAGAGAAAAAGTAATATTTTCTATTGACTCTATTGATGTTTTAAAAACAATTTCAAACTATTTTTAGTTCATTTTAGTTTTATTGTTACGCAGTTTTTAGGTAATTTATTAATGTTTTGAATGCGCATTGAATGCATTTTAATTTTTTTTTTTTTTAATTTATTGTCATGCGTAGATTACCTACATATGTACAAACCTATTTATTTCGATTTTCTTTGAGTTTCTTGAGCAACGTACATTCTATAGACTCATGAGGATTCTGTAGCAAAAGGTGCTCGTAATTAGAAAAACATCTTGTCTCCAGTGGCGTGATTGTTGTCCATCTCATACAATTTCAATTTGTCATTTTGATTTCTATTATTGTGCAGAGTCTCAGAGAATGTCCTGCTGCCAATACGGATATTGGTCTTGTAGTTGCTTGCAAAAAAAAAGAATAAAAACACAAAATCTCAGCCTTTACCGGAAGTAAATTCTTGTATAGGGTCTGCCATCTAATGTTTTTTTTTCAATAAGTGCTTATTTCGTGAATGGTAACACTTATCTCATGTCTGATTTGACAGATAATTAAAGTTAATCCTTCCGCTGAACGAATAGGGTTGTGTATACGCTTGAACAACGCTGGGAAATATTGCGTGCGATCAACTTACAGAAGATGCCGATTTTACCAAAAAAAAATCATCTTCTGAGATGAAGCTCATTTTGATCTTGGCGGGTATGTAAACAAGCAAAATTGTCACATTGGGGCAATTTTAATTTAAATGTTTTTGTATAGGGTCCGCCATCTAACGTTTTTTTTTCTGATTTGACAGATAATTAGTTTTATCCTTCCGTTGAACGAATATGGTTGTGTATGCACTTCGCTCAGTGGACCTGCGATCGACTTACAGAAGATGCCAATTTTGCCAAAAAATCATCTTTTCAGATGAAGCTCATTTTGATCTTGGCGGGTATGTAAACAAGCAAAATTGTCGCATCTGGGGCACAGAAAACTATTTGGTGCGGATTTTGGTCCAGAGGCATAATTGGGCCATTTTTCTTCGAAAATTAGCAAGGAGTGGCCGTAACAGTCAATGGCCATCGTTACCGGGCCATGTTGAACGAATTTTTGTTCACAAAAGTTGAAGAGGAGGAGATTAACAACATTTGGTTTCAACAGGACGGCGCTACGCGTCACACAGCCGAAGCTACTCTCGATGTTTTGCGCCCTGTTTTTGAAGATCGCATTATCATGCGCAGAGCTGATGTCGTTTGGCTACCTCGGAGCTGCGATTCGACACCGTTGGACTATTATTTGTGGGGTGCTGTCAAAGATAAGTGTTACGCCAACAAGCCAGAGACAATTGACGCCTTAAAGGACAATATTCGGGAAGCCATTGGTGAAATACTCGTACAGCTGCACACAATCGATAATGTGCTTAAAAATTGGACCGATCGTGTAGGCTACTGCATGGCCAGCCGAGGCAGCCATTTGAATGAAATTATATTCCATTATTAACCGGAAGGATTGTACTTTCAAAAAAAAAAAAAAATTTATTCGGCGGACCCTTTATAATGACTTTTTACTCAATCAGACAATTATTTTAAAAGGAAATGAAATTTTTAAGCAAACATACGTATTCTAAGAGAGTAGATTTTAAAATATTCATCTATTTTTTATATTAAATTTCGTATAAATAATTCCTTTCAATTTTAGAGAAAATGTCATAGAACTTAACCTTTTTGTTGAAATAGTTTCAAGTATAAATAAATAAATAAATATTCACTTCAAGTAATACCAGCTTTTATTAAAGAAATCGAAGAAAAATACAGGATTTTTCCCCCTTTTTCAAGACACTATTTAAGCATTTAAGCAAAATCAACTTTTTCCATAATAAAAATAAAACAACAAAAATAACAGAAACATAAGCACAAACATAAATAGAACAACAGCAATAATCGCTATAACAACAATACAGTTAAAGAAATCTCAGCAAATAACAAAAACAATAATAAAGTTGTCTGAAATGGTATAAAAAATCATACTTAAACTGTTATATGGTAGGTATGTGTACTCATTCAACACTCACGTATACTCTTATTGAATAAAAAACAATTCTAACAGCAATACTTATGCTCTCTTGTGTTATAACAACTACTAATGATTAAGCATCGGTTGTTTTTTTTTATAAAGAAAACACAACAACAACAAAAACAGTTAAAAGGATATTTTTTTCTTTATAACTAAACTTGTTAGCAGTGCACTCTTATCATAAAAACGCCTTATTTTCTTATTTTGAAAATACAACTTCCGTACACTCTCTTTTTGTAAACAAAGAAAATAAAAAACATTTTGTTTTTATTTCTTATTTCAAAAAAAGGCGTAAACATATTATTTACCAAGCAGCTGATATGGTGTTCTCTTTCTTTCCTTAATGCTTAGAAAAATTTCCCTTTTTAAATCCTTAAAAAATTTCCCTTTTTGCAGTTTTTCTTTCTTTGCCCATACCTGTTGTGTTACCCAGCAAACTGATTGGCTCTTTGCCATTAGCAAAGATGGTGGTGGGTTTTTCTTTCACCTCATCTCTATTATTCAGAGTTCATATGCATGTGTATGTATAGTTAAAGTACGAGCGAATTGGGTTCTTCAGTGTAAAACGTGTGTGTGTTGTTTTTAATAAATGGGGTTTTTCACTCTACTTATTTCGATAAGTGCACAGAAAGCGAAACAACAGCAACAACAAAACTTGTTTGTATCCTTTCCCATTATTTTAGCTCATGTTACACTCTTTTGTTAAGTCGTAATGCTGTTCTTTTTTAAGATTCAAAACATTTCATAGAAAAATATTTTTAGAAAACAAACAAAAAAATAACAAACAAAAAAAAAACTACAAATCTATACACAAGTAGACACGCAAATATGGAGTTTGTTATTGGAGTGCCCTCTTATGTGTCACAAGAGTCCATATATGTAAATATGAGTATGCAGGTTAAGTTAACACAAGGCAAGCAACAAACAAGATAAAAAGGTTGCCAAATTTTTTATAGAAAAACAAAAAAATTTGCAAAAACTTTTTTATTTTTAACATTTATTTTCCAAATGTCACAGGTAGGAATAATTTTAATAATACGAGTAGATGTGGGTATAGAAAATATATTTTAGGATTGTAGGCATCAGTGTTGCCAATTTAGCGCTTTTCGCGCTATATATAGCGCGTTTCAACTACCGAAAATTCGCATTTTTCCTTTTAGCGCTTTAAAAAACAAAAAAAGCGCTTTTTTGTAAAAATTGAGTCACTAAATTCAATAAACTCATTCAAAATTACGTTGTTCAGGGTAATATTTGTACAAAAATTAATAAAAACAAAATATCTTGTGCCCTTGAGACTTATATTAAATATGAGGGCCGATTTTTCAAGACTTATAAGTTATTTTAAGTAAAATAGATAAAATGATATATAAATTATTTGAAAGAAGGCTAGAAATTTTGGTTATTTGGTTACAATACTAAGCTTGTAAGTTGTTATTTTTAGATCCTATAAAGATTCTAAGGGAATTGATTCATTTTATGGGAAGCATCTTCTGTTTCAATCTGTTTTCTCTAGGAATGGGCTTGCCTGTGTATTCCAATAAATGGCCAGTTCCGTTAAGTCGTAGTTTTTGCTTTCCTCGGAGTGTGTCCAGTCCATTACCTTCTCATAATTACTTTCATTACAGGAACTTGTCGTGTTCCTGTTTCTGGCCAGAATATTTCAAATAGCGCCGCAGACAGCGGTTTACAAATTTCTGAATGGAATTGACAAAATCATAGACGCACACACGACTTAAACATGTTAATTTTCGTTTTTGGAAAGATATGTGGAGAACGGCCTATAACAATCAGTCGACCAGAAGATTGGCTGCCTAGATTCAATCTGTTCTGAATCAACTACGGAATCTACAGACGTCTTGAGGATACTGTCAAAATATCCAAAAAAAAAACGGCGTATCTCCAAAATTTCTGTTTTCAATTCGAAAGATCGTTGTGTCGATTTACATAATATTGGTTTTGGTGATGTTTATCTGCAAGCCCGCTCAATGTAATTCCGCCTGTATATAATTCAGCTTTCATTGCATATCGCAATGTCTGTGCAATAGGAGATAGATGTCGTATGCATATTTCAGCTTTTCCAACTTTATGTTAAGTCCCTAGGTTATACCACCTAGATTACTCAGATGACATCTATCTCTTTGCTAACAGGCATTGTGAAATGCAATGAAAACTTGCCTCTATACAGTCAGAAGCATACAGAGTGAGCTTGCGGATAAAAATCTTCAAAATCAAAATTGTATGAATCAACCAACGCTAATAACACAACGATCTTCCGAATTCTGAATCACAAATTTGGGAGTTGTCCCGTCTTTTTGACGTCCTCACGACGTCCCGAGGTTCCAGCACTGATATTCAGAGCAGATTGAACCTATTCAGGCCGACTGATTGCTATAGGGCGTTCTCTTCCATTCAGGCATTTATAAACCACTGCCTACGGTAGATTTTTAAAATTTTCTGGCCAGAAACCAGATCACACCAAGTTCTTGTAATGAAGGAAATGGATTGCACACACTCTGAGGAAACCAAACTACGACAGAAGAAAACAGAAGAATCGGAAGGCAAGCCCATTACTAGAGAAGACAAATTGAAAGAAAAGCCCATAGCATGACTTGGTATCAGGTTAGATCATCGACTTTAGATAGGCATAAATGGAAAGAATTCGTTACGGCTCTGTGATCCTCTTGGGATCTTTAAAGGTGTAATAACAGTAAAAAGTTTAGTATTTTAATTAAATAATAAAAATATTTAGTTTTCTTCTAAAATGACTTATAAAAAAATGGGCTTTTAGATTTGAGATACGTTTCAAAAACACTAATTTTATACATTTGTTCACAAATATTATCTGGAATTACGTAATTCCTACAGCATGAAGCATTTTAAGTAATAGTTTATATGAATTAATGAGTGACTTTTCGGTAGTTGAAACTCGCTAAATATAGCGCGAAAGGCACTTAATTGGCAACACTGCATTACAGTTAGCTGAATTTTAGTCGAACGTAATATTTATTCTTAAGATAATCTTATGCAGTAATTTTTGAAGAGAGCTTTTATTCAGCTGCGGCTGAATATCAAAATATATTTGATTAATGTAAAAAAAAGTATTAAAACTAGAGTAGAAAGCTATTTTTGAAGAAATTCAGCTGGCGGAATTATAATCATAGGTCGTCAATTCTATCATCCAGAAACATATTAACGATTGTTTATGGAAACCGGCTTAAAACTACAAACCTATGCATACGTGATATTGTAATTATATCTTAAATTATTAAAAAAACTTCTTTAGTTTACTAATCACATATATAATGGAAAATACAACAAATATGAATATCTATATAGCAAAAATTTCAATAATAGATGTTGGTATTGAAAATATATTTTAAGATTGCAAAGATAAAATTTCTAAGCATTACAGTTAGCTGA
Organism: Wohlfahrtia magnifica; assembly: GCA_023159175.1. Classification (NCBI taxonomy): domain Eukaryota; kingdom Metazoa; phylum Arthropoda; class Insecta; order Diptera; family Sarcophagidae; genus Wohlfahrtia; species Wohlfahrtia magnifica. The sequence continues at coordinate 85,419 of JAKWBJ010000498.1, forward strand.
ATTTAAGTCGAACGTAATATTTATTATTAAGATAATTCAATACAGTAATTTTGGACTAAAACTTTCATTCAGCGCTGGCTGAATGTCAAAAATATGTTTGTATAATATAAAAAAGTATTAAAAATAACGGAAAAAATCTAATTTAAAGAAATTCAGCTGGCGGAATTATGATAACAGTCAACAATTTTATCATATAACAACATATTAACGATTGTTTGTGGGAATTGGTTTAAAATTATGAACTTATGCAATTTGTGAAAAGGTAATTATTTATAAAACTATTAAAAAAAAAACAAATTTGCTTACCACATATGTATTTGTAATTGTTTAAATTATTATTATTATTATTAATTCCCATAACATTTCATGAACGAACATGGGGACTTCTCACAGTCAATGAGCTGCACCCGATTCTATTTTTACACTCATTGAAATGGACCTACAGTATAACGCCGGTTCCGAACGGCAAACGGATTTAGAGAAGTTTTCAATAGTAAGTGATACTCATAAGTAGTGATACTCGAAAAACTTTTTTCTTTTTTTCATCAGACGGTCTGGCCTGGTATTGAACCGACGCCCTTCTGGTTGGTAGGCGGGTGTCTTACCTACCATACCACAGCGGCACGTTGTTTCAATATTTAATGAAAAACATAACAAATATGAAAATAAGCAATTCAGCAAGCTGAAAAGACCCACAGTTTTGATTATCCAAGAAAAATATCTTCGAGCTTGTAAAGAAATAAAATTTAAAGCAATTCAGCTAGCTGAAATAAAATTTCACCGAATGTTTATGCCATTAAAAGCCGTGAACTGAAATGCTTATTAAGCTAGAAAAATACAAATAGAATTGTAGTTACTAAGTAATGAATAAAAAATATAATTCAGTTTCTCAGCAAAAACTAAGTTTCAACGAAAAACAATTTGGAAAAATTTGTTTTTTAAGAAATATCGTCTTTTAGTGCAAAAATAGGCAAGTTATACGAATTCAGCTGGCTAAATGATTTACAACATTTGCATTTTAATGTCTCATATATTTTTAGTAAAGATATTTAAGATTTTATACAAAACTTTGCTACTGAGTAGACATGTCATTTAACTTTAGCAGTCAGCTAGCTGAATAATTGTTTTTACAAAAATTTGTTTTTTATGGTATACCAGTCGCCAATTCTATCAACTAGCAACTACGCAAGCCGGTTTAAAGCTATGAACTTTAGGCATAAGTGAAAAAGTAATCATTTCTAAAATTATTAAAAACCTTATTTAGTTTACTATAAATGTGTTTGTCATTGCTCAAAAATTTAATGGAAAACATCAACAAATAGAAATATAAACAACTCAGCAAGCAAGAATAAGCATACTATTTCAGTTGTCCAAGAAAAAGTTCTTCTGATATTGCGCAGAAACTAATTTTAAAGCAATTCAGCTAGCTGAAATGAAATTTAACCTAATATTTATTCAATTATAAGCCTAAAACGTTCTTAATGAAATTAAATACTTATTCAGCTAGACAAATACAAATAAAACTGCAGTTAGCATACTATGAATAAAAAAAATAGTTCAGTTTTTTAACAAAACATAAATTTGAGCGGCGAAAAAATTAACTTTTTAGAAAATATTGCCTTTTAGTGCAAAAATAGGCAATTTAAACAAATTCAGCTGGCTGAATGATTTTAAAAAAAATTTTTACGTTGTAATGTATTTTTAATGAAATGCTTAAGGCAATTGAACTGACTATCAAAAAGATTTACATAAGATTTTATACAAAAACTTCATATTTAGTAGACGATTCAATGCAGCGCGGTTCCAGCAGTCAGCTTGCTAATTGAGATCTTTACGAAAAATTGTTTTTTTTATTTTATAAAAAATAGTCTATAAAACCAACTGAATATAAAAAATATTTGAGAAAAATGTTTTCATATGCAAAAATAGACAACTAAGCCAGCTTAATATAAACATTTTTGAGTTTCTATAAAAACGTGTTGTTTTTTAGAGTAGCCTTAGCCAATTTAAGACAATTCAGCTAGCTGAATATAAAAAGTGGCTTCAATTATAGAGCAAAAATGGTTTTTTAAGTAAAAAATTGATGACTTAAGGTAATTCAGCCGGCTAAAAGGACAATTTTCTATTAACTATAATATTGTATTAATTTTATTTTCCATATACATACCTATGTTTAATGAATTTTTAGTGGATATAGCTATGATCAGCATAAGGCAATTAAACAGATTATATTTAAGATTTCATACAAAAATTTAATGTTTAGTAGGCGATTCAAAGCAAAATGATTTTTTTTAAAAAAAATTGTTTTTTATTTTATAAAAAATAGTCTATAAAACCAACTGAATATAAAAAATATTTAAGCTCTTATTTAAAAACATGTTTTCGATTGCAAAAGCAAACAATTAATCCAGCTGAGTATAACAATTTTTGAGTTTCTAAAAAAACGTGTTGTTTTTAGTGTAGTCTCAGCCAATTTACGACAATTCAGCTAGCTGAATATAAAAAATTACTTTGGTTTTAGAGAAAAAATGGTTTTTAAGTAAAAAAAATGCTGACATAAGACAATTCAGCTAGCTAGAAACAGTTTTCCATTAATGACAAAATTGTATTAATTTTATTTGCCATAAAGGTACTTACTTGCCAAGTATGTAAACATTTACTTAAAAAAATATGCTTGATGATGAATGGTTACGTACGTTACGTTAAAGAGAAAGAGAAAAAAATTAAATTTTTTGGAAAATAAAAAAATAATTTTTTTTTAATAAAGTGTTTTCCTATTACAATAACACAATGGCAACTCTTTCGGGGGCAAAATTGATAAAAAAAATCAAAGGATACAACAATTTCGTTCTTTTTATGAGTATTTCCTATGACCATGCCCCCGCTTCTACATATTTTGTTCATTTTGAAAAGTACTTTTTTATGGGCTACTTTTTATTACTTTGCTTGCACAACTTTTGCGTTTTATTTCATCGAAACTATGCTTTTTAAGTAGACGTACATACTTATTTGCATGTGAACTAAATTTTTGTATTATTTTTAGAAAACGGAAAACTACAAAAAATCAATAGTTAGAAAAATAGTTTCTGTTTAAATATTTCAAAACCTGTAAAGAATAAAGAAGAACAACTTTTTGAAAATAAATAAGAAACTATTGAGTGTATGTAGAGGAAGGTACTTTTAGAAAATAAGTATTTTTTTCTGTATAGGATTTTAGACGAGTCAAAATAAAAAACCATTACTCGTACTTTTAAATTGAAGTAGTTTGGCTAAAAGTATTACAATTCATTGGTTAAAAAAACGAAAGAAAAAAACAGCATAAAAATGAATTAAATTTTTAAAGAAAATTTGAATTTTTCATAAAAATGACTCAATTGAGGTTTAATTTCCTTAAGGGTAGGTTGTATGGGGCACTCGTCGTAAGCGGTGTCAATAATGGAGCTATAGATTCTTTGCAAAAGAATGTATGTACCTTCACTACCCTCAACAGACGCCTAGTTCACTTTTACTCAGATCCGCATGTTCCGTACTTAACACTTAACCAGCCAGCACTTTTGAAATAGTTTTCAATGCTTTCCACAATACCGGAATAGTCACCAAGACGCTTTATTCTACACAGAATATATGCACTTATTCAGATGCATAAGAGATGCAGTAACACCTTCATTTTGAGAGATTCTACAGAATTCTTCATAAGGTAGCTCATTCAGTCATTTATCCTATTAAGCAGTGAACGGTAATAATATTGTTACGAAAATAAAAATACAACACTGCGTGAGGGGATTTTGGTATATGTCAAGTTGGCAGCACTGCCACATTGAATATCTTTACGTTACATTTGAATTAACTAGCGGATATGAAAATGGTCGAAGATGGTCGAAATTTCTTGAACCTTCTAAAATGCAAGCAATTAGGTATATAAAGGCTTGTTCTACCTACGTTTGGCTATCGTAAGATAAAGACGTGGTTAAAGCGGAAGTATAGGGTCCGCCAAATAATTTTTTTTTGTTGAAAATGCTATAAAAAAAAACTACTGAATATTTTCTCAAAAATTTCTTTTTTTATTTGAAAGTACAATCCTTCCGGTTAATAATGGAAAATAATTTCATTCAAATGGCTGCCTCGGCTTCGGCTGGTCATGCAGTAGCCTACATGTCCAATTTTTAAGAACATTATCGATTGTGTGCAGCTGTATTTCACCAATGGCTTCACGAATATTGTCCTTTAAAGCGTCAATTGTTTCTGGCTTGTTGGCGTAACACTTATCTTTGACGGCACCCCACGAAATAATAGTCCAACGGTGTCAAATAATCGCCGCTCCGAGGTGGCCAAACGACATCAGCTCTGCGGCTGATAATGCGATCTTCAAAAACAGGGCACAAGACATCGAGTGTAGCTTCGGCTGTATGGCACGTAGCGCCGTCCTGTTGAAACCAAATGTTGCTAATATCTCCTCTTCAAATTTTTGTGAACAAAAATTCGTTCAACATGGCCCGATAATGATGGCCATTGACTGTAACGGCCACTCCTTGCTCATTTTCGAAGAAAAATGGCCCAATTATGTCTGTGGACCTAAGTCCGCACCAAACAGTGACTCGTCTTGGGTGTATCTGCTTTTCAATGTATGTGTGCGAGTTTTCTGTGCCCCAATGCGACAATTTTGCTTGTTTACATACCCGCCACGATCAGGTGCTTGAGCTTCATCTGAAAAGATGATTTTTGATTCTACAACATTACCATGATTTTCAAAGTAATGTCGCAATATTTCCCAGCGTTGTTCAAGCGTATACACAACCATATTCGTTCAGCGGGAGGATATAACTAATTATCTGTCAAATCAGACATGAGCTAAGTGTTACCACTCGCGAAATAAGCACTAGTTGAAAAAAAAACGTTAGATGGCGGACCCTTTAAAAGTGTTGTTTGAGCGAATATTAAGTTGTTGTAAACTGTATAAAAGTTGTTGTGTAGTAAATAAAAATATAACAGTAAAACAATAAAAATAACGCAATTTAAGCGAACTCAAACGTTTTTAAAAAGCTTAAAACGTAACAATATTAATAAGCAGTGCCTTGTAAAGTTTGCCAAGTTCCAGTGAAAATTTAGTCATCCTGCTATTGTGAACTGGCTGGCCTTAGAATATACAGGACACCCGTATTTCTAAGAAACTGCCTAAAAAACTTATTTTTATTCAAATGACTTTTTTATTTGTACCTTTTTGACTGATGATTGATTGCATTGACTATCAATATCATATCATTCAGAAAAATACTGAAACTTTAGCTTCAACCGTTCTCATGATATAATGAAATAAATTTTTAGTTTTTAAAGGAGGTACTACGATCATTTGTCCAATTTCTCCTAGTTTTTGCCTTATGATTTGTATCGACTATGAAGTCAATCGGACCAAATTGTAAAACTTTAGCTGTAACCGTTTTTAAGATATACTAAAATCAATATTTACTTTGTATGAGAGGTACCACACCTACTTGTCCAATACCGTCTACTTTTTGACTAATTATTTGCACTAACTGTGAGTATATTTGGGCCAAATTTAGAGAAACTTATTGTTGCCGTGTTGAAGATATAGACAAGTCAGGTGCTTTTGTAGGGGCGTGGTACCGCCCAGTTGGAATTTATGAAATTAATACAGCCCATAGTTCCTTCCAGACATACAGAAAGATACTGTAAAAATTTCAAGAAAATCGGTTTAGCCGCTTAGGTGTCCGTAAGGCACAAACAGACGAACAGACCAACAACAACAAACATTCATTCATTTTTATATATTGTATGTATCTGTTATTGATATTCCCGCTAAATCTTAGTGTCTTTGCTTGACATTTGCAAAAGTTACGTAACCAAGAGTGCATCTATCTCTATGTGTGTTAGCGATTTTTTACAATTTTAGAAATGGATTTAAATTTGCAACAACGCACTTGTATTAATTTTGCGTAAAAAACGGATTTAGTAGTGCGTGAACGTTGGAAATGTTGGAAAAGAATGGTCGAAGATGAATAACGCAGTGGCGGACATCGAAAACCGAAAAAAATCATTGATAAAGTAAAAGAAATGTTGATCAATAACCGCAAATTAACCATCAGAGAGATAGTGGAGAACTTGAAAATTGCCTATGGATCCGTCCAAGGCATATTGGTTAATGATTTGGGTTTCCGTCGTGTAGCAGCAAAGTTGGTAATCAAAAGGATCATTACTGGAGACGAGAAGTGGGTTTATGAATACGACGTGCAATCCAGACATCAGACAAGTGAATGGCGTTCACCAAGTGAGCCATGACCATGAATGCATCATGAATTTTTGATAGAAGGCCAGACAGTACTCAAAGAGTATTATTTGGGCGTTATGAGATATTTGCGTGAAGCGATTCGCCCAAAGAGACTATAATTGTGAACAGAAAACTCGTGAATTTCGCACCATGATAACGCACCGTAGCACAGTGCCATCATTAATCGACATTATTAATCGACAGCCACCGAATTCACCTGACTTGGCTTCCTTTGACTTCTTTCTTTTTAATCGAGTTAAAAAACCATTAAGGGAACGCGTTTCAGCAGCCAAAAAGGAATAATAGAAAAATCGCAGGAAGCACTGGTGGACATACCGAAAACCGAATATAGGAGGATTGGATAAATCGCTGGGATAAGTGTGTTGCAGTCGATGGGAATTACTTTGAAGGGAACAATATAGATTTAGATGAATAAACTTGTATTTTTGATTTTCTGAATAAATTCCAGGAATTTTTTTTGTTTTTTTTTTTTTTTTGTTCAAATTATTATAAATTGCTTTCTTCAATTGTTTTAAAATTGGTCTTTTCCATTGTGTGGAAAAAAGTGCCAAAAAAAGAGTAAAAATATCCTCATATAATTCAACATACAAACAGTCCATCACTGCTTTACAATTGTCACGTAACGTGATATATGTGTAAAGGCAGGGTAAGCAGTTTCTGACAGTGTTAATTTTAGTGAAAATTGTTATTTATTCAAATCAAAGTTAAGTAACTTATCAATAATTTTATAAAACTGCAACAAACCAACGAAACTACAAAGTTGCTTTTAAACAATTTTGATTTGGGCAAAACGGCAACGCTGGTAGGGACATAAATACTGCTAAAACATAGAATACATATAGTCTTTTATTATATGGCGAATAAAAGCTAATCCCATAGAGTGGTCAGAATATGTGAATCGTATCGTTGTTATAGTGCTTTTTAACCACAGAAAAAAATTTTTTACTGATGAAAAAACTGTACCGCACTGAGTGTAAGGTCATTTAAAAAAAATCAAAACTGCTCACAACACAATTTAAAACCTTTTGAGTTTTTTTTTTATAGATCTTCTATCAATAAATAAATATAAATATTGTTCTAAAATATTTGTCTCTTGAAAATATGCTTTTAATCAAAAGATGATTTGCCAATTGTCTTGTGAAAGCCTTTATTAAATGTTTACAACTTTAAAAAAAGGCCTTCTATTGTAAAAATTTAGATGAAGTTTTAACACTGATAACTCAAATTAAGGATCAATTTCTTTTTCCAAAAAATGATAATAGAGGGTTATCTAACGTTTTTTTTTTTTTGAACCAGTGCTTATTTCGTGAATGGTTACACTTAGCTCATGTCTGATTTGACAGATAATTAGTTTTATCCTTTCGCTGAACGATTATGGTTATGTATACGCTTGAATAACGCTGGGAATCTGGACCTGCGATCGACTTACAGAAGATGCCAATTTTGAATTTGGGACATATCGTCTAGGTCCATATACTCAATTTCTGACCACAAGAAGTCCGTTATCATCTTGCGATAGCGAATACCATGCACGGTAAATACTTGGCCGACCTCATTTTCGAAGAAGTAGGGACCTGATGACGCCACCAGCCTTCAAATCACAGCAAACAGTCAGTCTTCGTCGATGCATCGAATTTTCGACAATTACTCCTGGATTCTCATTTGCCCACATGCAGCAAAGCGAATCTACTGAGGTGAAAGCCTGACCACAGGTATTCTGGTGCCACGGGAATCGGGAGCCCCAGGGATACCGATATCTGCCCGATTGTTGCGTAGACCCCCTTGTGGGAGCTTTGTGGTGGTGTTGCATCTCCTCAACCGGGTGCTGTGATTCATATCACGGCAGAAGTCTAGATGGTCTCCAACTCCTCACTAAGGTGTTAAGGTTAGTGTCCTAATAACGCGCCTTCGAATTAGAACTCACTTGTGATATTCACTTGTATTTATCATGGGTGGTGGCGTTGATAGACATTGGGGCATCGTGGGGTATGCCAGTGCGGCGAAGACTTGTTCCTGTGCTTTCCATACTGCGGTTCGTTTGGTGGTATCAAACGCTTTTTCGAAATTGACGAACGGTATATACAGGACGATACCCCATTCTATAGACTGTTCTATGATTATTCCTAAAGTGTTGGCCTGATCTACGCAGCTTCTAATCGGTCTGAAGCCTGCTTGTTCGTCTCGCAGTAGGTTGTCTATTTTGCTTTAAAGCCTTTCATGTATTATAACAGCAAATATTTTATATATGGTTTGAAGCACAGTAATTGCTTTCCAGTTGTTACAGTCTTACAAGTCGCCACTTTTTGATGTCTTTACAATGATACCCTTCTTCCAGTTATCTTGAAATTTATGCAGTGTCTTTCTGGAAGGAACAATAATAAGCTAAGTGTACGATTTTGGACTAGAACAGGAGAGAAAATTGGCGAAAAAAATTTTAATTAAAATAGGGAAGAACAGCAACTATAGCACTCAAGGAAAACTTTCAAGCTATAATGGTCCGCCTCTGATATTGTTAATTATAAAAGATTTTGGGTAAAAAATTCATGAAAATATTTCAATATTCTTAAGGCCCGCCTAACAGACTCAAATATGTTCTGTAAACCGAAAATAAAGTGAAACCGAAATCGGTAAGTCGCATTTTAGAAGCCCAGATGCCTCTTTCTTCTGCCACATAAGATGAATAGTTTCTCCCTCCTCATCCCTGCAGCTGCTGCAGAAATCATTGGCCAGGTGACTCAGTCTAAGTCGCCTGGCAGAAGTGTCTATTATAAAGGGTCCGCCATCTAACGTTTTTTTCAACTAGTGCTTATTTCGTGAATGGTAACACTTAGCTCATGTCTGATTTGACAGATAATTAGTTTTATCCTTGCGCTGAACCAATATGGTTGTATCCAATGCGTTTTCGCTTCGCTAAGCGGGCCTGCGATCGACTTACAGAAGATGCCGATTTTGCCAAAAAAAAATCATCTTTTCAGATGAAGCTAATTTTGATCTTGGCGGGTATGTAAACAAGCAAAATTGTCACATTTGGGACGCAGAAAACCCGCACGCATATACTGAAAAGCCGAAACACCAAAGACGAGTCACTGTTTAGTGCGGATTTTGGTCCACAGACATAATTGGGCCATTTTTCTTCGAAAATGAGCAAGGAGTGGCCGTTACAGTCAATGGCCATCATTATCGAGCCATGTTGAACGAAGTTTTGTTCACAAAAATTGAAGAGGAGGATAGTAGCAACATTTGGTGTCAACAGGACGGCGCTACGTGCCACACAGCCGAAGCTACACTCAATGTTTTGCGCCCTGTTTTTGAAGATCGCATTATCAGCCGCAGAGCTGATGTCGTTTGGCTACCTCGGAGCTGCGATTCGACACCGTTGGACTATTATTTGTGGGGTGCCGTCAAAGATAAGTGTTATGCCAACAAGCCAGAGACAATTGACGCTTTAAAGGACAATATTCGTGAAGCCATTGGTGAAATACAGCTGCACACAATCAACAATGTGCTTAAAACTTGGACCGATCGTGTAGGCTACTGCATGGCCAGCCGAGGCAGCCATTTGAATGAAATTATTTTCCATTATTAACCGGAAGGATTGTATTTTCAAATAAAAAAATAAATTTTTGAGAAAATATTCAGTAGTTTTTTTTTATAGCATTTTCAACAAAAAAGAAATGATTTGGCGGACTCTTAATAAAAAATAGGCTCCTTTCTAACATATAGTATTTCTTTACTCGATAGTCATTTTCATTTTTTTTCTTCAATAAATCTTTTAAGAAACATTTTTCAGCAAAAAAAAAGTTGGAAAAAATCTGATTTTTTTCATTTTTTTTAATTTTCCTTTTTAATCAATAAAAATGAAATCCCATTAAACTGTAACATGATCATGGGTCATTATTACATATTTTTTAAAAAATTTTCTTTTTTTCTTTTCAAAAACGTTTTAATATTAAACAACGAACGGAAGTATCGCCATTTAACTGTTAAAACCAAACAAAGAACAAAATAAAGTTTCGCTGGCAATGGCTTAAAAGAAAAAGAAAAGAAATAAAAGCGAAAAAAAAAATTTAAAGAGGAATGTTCGAGGAAAGGAGAAGTAAATGTTGAAGCAAAGAATGAAGAAGAAACCCATTTAATACAAAATAAATCCCAGATTTAATAAAGGAAAAAAATTGATATGGAAAGAGCACAGAAAATAGCAGTAACAGAGTTTAACCTGCCATTTAGTTTGGCCTGATTCATGTGGGGCAAAAGACATTTCCTTAGAAATAAAATGCTAATCAGTGATAGACAGTGTACAGTATTGAACACAAAACTTACAAGAACATACAGTGAGTGTCACTGAAAATCGTACAGCTATGATTAGAAAAGTAAATTCAATTTTATTGATAACACTGGTCTACAAAAAAATTCTCGCCTTTAAAAAAACTTTAAGGAATATAATGATTTTAATGCCCTAAACTAAAATCCGTTTTCCGTTCTTTTTCGTCGGACTCAAATTTTTGTTTATGGGTGTGGCAAAATTTTTCGACCAAAATATGGTAGTTGTGTCAATATGTTTCATCATGACTTCAACACGACTTGACCGATTTTGATGCAAGTATAACCAAACGCTTTGGAACAAAATTTCCTTTAAGTCAACTGAACATATTTGTTTTGTATTTTCAACAGTTCCGGAGTTATTCACAACTTAGCTGCTAAAAAAAATTTTGCACAAAATTAGAGTAATTTTTTATTTTCAAAAAGTCATAGAAAGTTTTTCAGAACGAAAATTGTAGATGTTAAACAATTAAATGAAAGCTTAAAATGTTGAGAATAAAATAAGCTTTAAATCATGAAAATTTCCTGGCTATAGCTGATTTTATTCAAAATTAAATGCAGTTACCTAACTTTGACCAAAGTTAGCGAAAAAATGTTTTCTTGCAAAATTTGTGCAAAAATGTTTTCTTGCAAAATTATTGGAATTTTTTTTTATTTCCAAAAAGTTATAAAGAAAATTCTTAGAATATAAATTTTACATTTTAAGCATTTAAGCTAAAGGCAGATATGTTAAAAGTAAAATAGCCCAGCCAGCCGTCCAAATGCTTTCGCGTACCATGATATCGAAAAGCAGTCTTATAATTAATAAAGATCATAAAGAGAGGTGATTGCCACTTATTGATACGTTCGATAATAATGCGAAGTGTGTTGATCTGATCAACACAGGACCTGTTTAGCCAAAAACCAGCTTGTCGTTTGCGTATTAACGATTCTACAATTTTGATTAATCGTGGTTAACAACAGTATAGGAAGAAGCTTTATGAGATGACAGGTCGCCCTTCTTCGGAATTTTGTAGATCGTACTACCCATGAGCCATTTATTGGGGTTTCTTTATTCCTCCCAGATTTGCTCATTCAAAGTTAATGGGAATAATCCTATAAAATTAAGGCTTGGCAGCGATTGGATTAAACAAAAATATGCATTTTCAATGCATAAGTAAAAACATTCCTATTATACAGAAGTTCCACAAATAAATAAATTCTTAAAAATACGAGGGCGGATTGACATTGAAGTTACATAGCGCTAGATGGCAGCACAAACACAAAAACTTTTTTTTTCTTAGAAATTACGATCTGTCAAACGTCAGCTGTTAAAATTTTAGCCAAATTCATCGATTAGTTTATTTATTGCAGTCGTTTGAAGTAAGCAACTTTTGTGCTTCTTGGAAAATGGAAAAAAGTGAATTTCGTGTAGTGATTAAACACTACGAGTATTATTTGAAAGGCAAAACGGCGAATGAGACAAAAGAAAATCTTGATAATCATAACGGCGAATCTGCTCCGTCAGATTATATGGTAAAATATTGGATTGCTGAGTTTAAACGGGGCCGAACAAGCACTGCAACAATACCATCAACAGGAAGGCCAAAAGAGGTGATTACTGAAGAAAATATCAAGAAAATCCTCGATATCATTATGAATGATCGCCGGGTCAAAATACGTGAGATTGCTGAAATGGTAAACATATCATATGAACGTGTGTTCAACATTTTGCATGAACATTTGCATATAAAAAAGCTATCGGCAAGATGGGTGCCGCGTTTGCTCAGTGTTGAACAAAAACGAGTTCGACAGATCACTTCACAGCTGATTTTTGGCGTAGATTAATAACTGTTGATGAAACGTGGGTCCACCACTACACACCTGAAACCAAAAATCAATCGCACACGGAATATTGCTAATCGATTATCTTGAAAAGGGATCCACAATCACAGGACAGTATTATCGTGCATTATTGGATCAATTGGTTGATGCAATCAAGGAAAAACGACGGCATTTAAGCAAGAAAAAAGTGCTCTTTCTTCAAGACTACGCACCGGTTCACACAGCATTAGATACGCTGCTAAAACTACGAGAAATCCACCTTATAGTCGAGATTTAGCCCCTAGTGACTTTTTCCTGTTTCCAAACTTGGAAAAATGGCTCGCAGGAAAAAGATTCATCTCAAACGAAGAAGTGATTACCGAAACTAATGCGTATTTTGAGGAGTTCCCAAAATCGTATTCTTCAGGCGTGTATTGAGTGTATTGAGTGTATTGAGCTAAAAGGAGACTATGTTGAGAAATGAATGGTTTTTGAAAAAAAAATGTTTTTTTCCTACTTAGGTAGCTTCAATATCAATCCGCCCACGTAATGTGCCGTAAGTTCTGATCAAACACGATCTCTAAAGCTAAGATCTAACGATTATCGCAATGTACTAATTATTGGTGCGGCAATCGCGTGACGGCCCAGTAGGCCATTATGCATCAACAAATACGTTGAAAATTGTCAAATATTTATTGTGTTCTTGTGCGACAATCGAAATGTAAAATGCATACCAATATTCAAAATGTTTCAATATATTTTTGTAACATAAATTGGAACAATTTAAATATTCTGCGACAATAAAGCGCAATACAAATTGTGTCAGCTTAATACAGATCTTCGGAGGAGAACCAACGAAACACTGATCGTTAGCTAAATATGAAAAAAACCTGGCCAATAGACTTTTTGACTTTAGCTCAAAGGCAGCAGAACACGTGGTGCCTAGCAGTACAGAAGGAAGCTAAAAAACTAAGCATTACACATACTACTTTGATCAAAAAGTTTCCAGAATCATCCCCTGGATAGTCCAAATGTTCCGATTTGAGTTTATTTATTTATTTGTTTTTTTGTTCAGTTGGTACATCTGTTGCTGATATTCGCGCTAAATCTTAGAGTCATAGCTTGACATTTGACATTTGTCCGCGACTTTTCAATTTTTTTTCTCGGCTGCTGAAATGCGTTTCCCTTAATGGTTTTTTTAACTCGATTGAACAGAAAGAAGTCACAGGGAGCCAAATCAGGTGAATTCGGTGGCTGTTGGATGGTATGAACAAGCTGTCGTATGTCAAGCTATGACTTAGAGGGAAAATCAGATAAGATTTAGAGGGACTATCAATAACAGATGTACCAACTTAACAAAAAAAAAAAAAAAAAAACTCAAATCGGAGCGATGGGATCACCCCACGGGGTTAATCCTTCTGTTCCGTTCGGCACCACGTATTCTGCTGCCTTTTTGATCGAGATAGTATTCTCACGATAAGACTAAAATGGAACAATATTGTCGTGACAGTATTTGCCACGATAGAAAGGTTTTAAAAGTCTTAGAAGAATTAAATCTTTTCCATGAATTAAAGCGCTATTGCCACAACATTTGTGCTTTTTCTCTTACCCAATTAACAATCATTAAAAGAGCGAAAAAGCAATATAAAAAGATGGTAATGATGAAAATGATGATGACAGCAGAAAGTATACTCGTCGTATAGATATTTAAATGGATGACTTTATATAAAGCAAAATAATAATAAAACAGAAAAGCCCCAAGCCCCCCAAAAGCCATAAACACAAAGTAAATAAGACTCCTTCCGCTCTCATGCCCACCAAAATAAGTACAGCTGGATAGACAGACAGACAGACAGCCGAAGCATATACTCACTCACTAACCAATTGATAGTGTAGAGGAGAATACAGCACGAGAGTACTTAAAAGGCAAGTGATGAAATGCTTGAAAACAAAAGAACCCAGAAATGTGAAACCCCATTATCATAGACGAGTAGTAGAGAGAAATGTATGAGACGAGACTTAAGCCTTCTCAATCATGGTTGGCTGAGAGGAAAATATGAATGAAAAAATGTACGTGTGTATGTGGTGTGTATAAGTAGCATACGCACACATACGCAAACACATACTCATACGTGAAAGGATATTGTTGTATAGTTCAATTATTCTTTGTTGTTTTTGTTGTTGTTGTTGTTTGTTATATATATAATAAGTAAAAAGTATAACAACAAATTCAAGTACCCACTCACCCAGTTTTTAAGAGTATGCGCTCTCTTGTTAAAGTGTTAAAAAGAGAAAAGCCTATATTTTGTATGTAATTTAAAAACAACAAAAAAATTGTCTCTCTCTTTCGCTCCTTCTCGCTCTTTTTGTTGTTATAAAACACTTTGAAAAGGATATTTGTGCTTAAAGGCAATTGGTGTTGATGATGTTTATAAAAGAGTTTTTAACATTGTAGTTGTTCTTAACATAGCTGCTGGATGAGAGAAAGAGTGAGTTAGAGCGAGAGAGAGCGTGAATGAATGGTTTTGTTGTTGAAAATATGAAAAGGACATGAGAGCCCACTTATAAAACATAAAAATTCAACTCTGCTTGTGTTGTTGTTGTTGTTGTTGTTATTTTTACGCTTCTTCTGCTTCTTTATGAACATGCATGATGCCTGCTTGAATGGGATTTTCAAATGGTTGCTATTGTTGTAGTTTTTTTTTTGTTTTTTGTTGGACATTATTGTTATTATTACAGTGGGCTGGAGGTGTAGAAAGTGGATTTTTGTTATGGGTTTTCACGTGTTAGTGGTGTTGGTAATAATGGTGGTTGTTTGGAATTTTCTATACAATTTTATGATGTTTTTCAACAGACAACAACAACCACTTTTGGGAAAATCAAAATTTTTGGTTGGAATTACGTTGAGTTCTTGTTAAACAAGTCAGTTGTTGATGGCACTTCAAATAGTTTGCATCTATAAAAACGTGTGTTTTCAAAGGAAACCATAAAAGAAAAAACCCGAGATAAGGAAAATCTCCACAAGAAAATTTCCAAAATTACCACAAAGAAAATTTTCCCAAAAAAGCGATTTTTTGAATTAAAAAAAGAAACAAGTGCGTGTGTATGTATGTTAGAAAAAAACCCTCAAAATTAAGTGACAAAAATAAAGAAATCCTTTAAAATTTAAAAAACAAAACAAAAATTTAAAAAAATTATAAAAATTAAGGAGTTGAACTCCTTGGCGTAATAAATTATTACAAAAATAACAGAAAAGTGTTTAAAATCGGCTTCAAAGTGGCTGAAAAAAGGAAGCGTACCCCCTCACCGGTCCGCTCGCCGTGTCGACGGAAATCCTGTGATTCTTCTTCTAGCACCTCCTCCCCACAATCACCACACAAAGACTCGGATATATCAGTATGTTCACCTCCCACTCCAACACCACCACCGCCACAGCTTCCTTTAAGATGTCGCTCACGATCACCTACACCACCGCCACCGCCAAGAACTTCTACCCCCACACCCGCCAAAGATCTGAAACGCGAAGAAGTAGCGGCTAAAACGACAGCATCTACAACAGTACCCTCAAATACTCCTTCAGTTGGACTACAGGATCACTTAAGAATACCCACCGGTGCTACAGGATTTAGTGGTTTCCCTTCTCTACATAGCATGAGTAGTTTAATGGTACCTTCGGCAGCTGCAGCTGCAGTAGCGGCGGCACCGTTTCTATCCTGGTCACCCATGCTATTGCCGCACTGGGGCCATGCTCTACTGCCAGCAGCATTTTATCCGGCGGCTTTGCGTAATGCACTACCAGGGTAAGGATTAAACACAAAATAAAAATCTTTGCAGTTGAAACGTAAAATTTATCTTTTAAATGGTTACAGTTATTAAATGCTTTTTGCCTCCTAAAGGGAGAGGGATTAATTAAGTGCAGGGTGGAAAAAAAACTTCTTAAAAATGCGTTTGATTATTAAAAGAAAAGAACAAACATTTTTACACTTGCAAGTTTACACTTTGATGGAAATGACGTCTATAGACGTTCATTGCATGTACTTACAGATGTATACGATGTCTATGTCAGTCCTAGGTGCCTATTTTATACTTTAAAACAATTAACACCAAAAAAGTTTGTTTTCTTAAACTCTTTTAAAAATAATAGTTCTTCAAGTGGATTATAAGACGGACTAAATAATATTTAAGAAATCTTTAGATTTAAATTTTCTACTGTAAAAGGAATTTCGGTATTTCATCCAACAAAATATAAAAAAGTGCTCTGCAGTTTTTCCCCATACTTAATGAGGGAGAGAGAGAGAGAGAGAAAAAACATTTAAAGTGATTCTAAAATCTAAAACTCTGTGCTATGTGTCATATGTATGTTTATAAAAACGGTTCACTGTTCTAGACACATCAGTGAGAAAATTCATCTTCAAACACACCCTTCCATAGGGCATTAAAAGTGTTTTTTCTTTTTTTAATAAATGCCTCCTATACCTCATACAAATATTCATTAGGAGTTGCATACTTGTACTCCTACATACATACATAATTCCCTTAACATATCAAATGAAACAAGCGGAATTTCTAACAATTTGCGATATACGGCCATATGCAAAAAAAAAAATGTAACATAGCTTGTAAGCCTCATTAAGCAAAATTCCTTAATGTTGTAAGCAAAAACGATTATTAGCTTAAAATCCATTTGTTAAACCTATACTAACTCTAAAGTGGGAAGCTACCTACTTTAAGAGTACTTTAAAGCTGGGTTGGCAAACCCACTGGGTACCCAATAAACCCAACCGGGTTTTATTGGGTATTATATTTAAAAAAAAACCGGGTGAGTTTTTTAATTTAAAGGTTTTTGTAGTTTATTTACAGCAAAAATAAGTGTAATTTACGCATCGGGACTACGAATTAATTCGATCAATTATTTTAGCTCAAAAAAGGAAATTAATTAGCAAATTTGTCAAAATAATATTTTATTAAATCACTGCTTACATCCTTTCCTCAACGCTGAGCTAATTTCCAAATCTGGTCTCAGAAATACTTCTCGTATTTTAAGGCGCTACAACTTTGATGCCAATTTTATATTTCTTCAAAAGAAGTGCATTGGTGACATGCCTGCAGATAAACTCATACCTCTTTATACGACCCTGATAGTTTCTGAAAATGTAGGCCCTAAAACGAGATGAATACAATTTTTGTTAAAAAACGATGAATCCACGATATTTTAGCCGTAGAACGAGGTAATTTACACCGTAAAGCGAATGTGTTGCATCATACAAACAGGCCGTTATAGCGCAATGTCGCACAAAGAAAGGCCGTGTAAAGAGATATGAGTATATTGTATCCCTCGCAAGCAGGCCTGTCATATTTGCCGATTTGTTGCCTTAAAATGCCGATTTTTCGATAAAATCTAAATACACGGCAACTTTATTTGTTTTAGTAAGTGTTCATCGACGCTTGCGCGTCCATTGGCTAATCTTTTCAATGCGTCTTATCGTGCGGGTGTTTTTCCATCTTGCTGGAAGATTGCCAATGTAAGTGAGGATGAGGCTAGTAACCCTGAAAACTACCGCCCAATAGCAGTTTATTCGGCACTTTCCAAAGTTATGTGGAGTATGATTAATCTTCACCTTGTAAAATATTTAGAATCCAACAATTTGCTGAGCGATCGCCAATACGGTTTCCGTAAGGGTCGTTCTACTGGTGATTTGCTGGCGCTATTCTCTGAAAGGTGGAATAGGTCCATTCATAGATTTGATGAAAGTAAAGTTGTGGCCCCGGATATTTCCAAGGCGTGTGACAGAGTCTGCCACGATATTCTCATATCCAAACTTATTACCGCCTTCGGTGTCGGTAGTCACTTCTCTCGATTCATATCGAGCTTTCTCAGAAATCGCCCTACGACTTCAAGGTAAATTCAGTGGTACCGCAAGGCTCTGTTCTTTCTCCAACTCTATTTCTAATATTTCTTAACGACTTTCTTTTTTTCACTTCTAATCCCATTTACTCTTTTGCGGATGACAGCAACATTTGTCATTCATATTCTTTTGATCGTAGGCCGAGCCTTTTGGAGATTAGGAGAGAAAGGCAGAATATGAACGACACGCTTACAAGCGACCTGGCGAAAATCTCTGAGTGGGGTCGTGCGAACAGGGTCGACTTTAACGCGCGCAAGACCCAATGTTGTTTTCTGACACACAGACGTAGTGGTGTGTTGTCATCTGTATCTATGGGTAATGTAGATATTGAGCAATCAGATGCTCTTGATATTCTGGGCATGAGAATTCACTGTCAGGTTCGTTGGGACGAGCACATATTTCCAGTGTCGAAAGAAGTATTCAAGTGCCTCGGCTTTTTAAGACGGTGTAAGAATTACTTCACTTCATCTGATCTCCTTAATATTTGCAAGACCTATATACGACCCAAATTGGAATACAACTCTCATGTATTGGCCGGTGCTTCAAAGTTTATTTTGGAGCTTCTCGACCGCGTACAGGAGAGGGCGAAGGTTCTTATTAATGACGGTAGGGTAGCCAACTTATCGATTCATTATAGCATCGTCGCAATGTGGCGTGTGTTTCATTGTTCTATTGGTACTATACGGAATGTGTTCTAACGAAATTAAGGAATTAGTTCCTAAAAATCATATATTTTTACGTAGTACTCGTATTTCTCGTAGAGCGCATCCCTTTGTAGTTGATTGTCCAGTAAATCGCACAACGCATTATAGGGAGAATTCGTTCTTTGGTCTCACTGTCCGTTTGTGGAACAATCTTCATGCAAATGTGTTTCCTGCCACTTACGGCATGAACACTTTTAATTCTATTTTCCTAGTACCAGCACAATGCACTGCATGAGTAGGGGTTATCCTCTGAGTGCTGATCTCAGAGGAAAAGAAAATTTACAATTTTTGAGTATACTTAAATATTTGCTATGTTAAAAAGAGACAACTCAGCTATATCCCAATAACTCAGTCCGGATTTCTTAACCCTAAGTCTCGTTTTATGCATAACTTAATATTATTTTCGCAACAACGAATATAAACTCGAAAAATGTGAAAAAATTAAATGAAAAATGTGTTTGCTTGAGAAATACACCAAGATTCTTCAAGGCTACTTAAACGACATATGTATATATTAAAAGGTCTGTTTATCTTCTCTCCAAATCCGAAAAGAAACTTTAAATCCGGTAATACTCAGCTAATATATGCTATATATGCTAATATATGAGCTTGTAAGTGCCTGAAACTATGAAAAACCGGGTTTTGTCGTAACTCGAGATTTTAGAGGTGTTTCGAAAATTTCAAAAACAGCGAGGCAGAGTTTAAATTTCATCCGATAATCTCTATATTGCCTCACCAGTATTGCTGCGAACATAATTTGGGTATGCAGCTTTGCAGCACGCAATTAAGATTTGCAGTCGTATTTTAAATGCTGCAAATGCTGCCATAATAATATAGTCAAAAACCGGAAATTTTTTCCACACTTCGTCTCGCATAAAATGAGGTTTGAGTGTAAATGATAAAATTTTAAATATAAAATGTGAAGTATGTATAGTTGAAGCTCTCCGGAGTACCAGATTGTTGTTAATTCCTCTCCATTTCGTTTATAGAGAAGAATATTTTTTTTAATATTTAAAGAAACTAGTTCACCATATATACAGTGGTGGAAGAAATAATAGAGACACTTTCATTTATTCCAAATAACTAGAACAACGCGGAAAAAACGAAGGTTAATTTATTTGGATCAGATAAAAAATCGTATCTACGAATTTCTTTCAATTACAATGCATTCTTTAGTTGATTTTTGTAATGATAAATAAAAATTTAAGATAATTTTGATGTGTCCCTATTATTTCATCCACCACTGTATTTGGAAATTTGAATTTATGAAAAAAACTAAAGACTTTTCAAGACATTTATCTTTAATAGGCGACATTGTGAATCAAAGTAATCAAAATCAAAAGTACTGTGATTGACATAAGGATATAAAAAAAGTGCCTGTTGAGCAAAAATAGCAAAAAGGTGGAATTAAAAAAAAAAATCGCTAAAAAAAATATCGTTAACATGAAATGGAATATCGCTAAAGTGAAGTAAATGGAAAATAAATAAATAGCAAATTTTTTTTTATTTTCATATTATATAGGATGTCACAAAATTAACAATTTTTAGTTTTTATTTTTGGCTCCGAACGGCATATATATTAGTTAGTGAAGTGTTGTTTCACAGCGTAAATATTCATAACCAGTCGTTAGTAATGTTGTGAGGTGTTACCGCTGTTGAAAATTGTTAGATGGTGTGGCCTGGTATTGAACCAAAGATTTCTTGGTTGGTAGGTGGGTGTCTTACCTAACATACCACAGTGTCACGCATTATTAAATACGTGGTGCATTCACTTATTGTTCTATAGATGTCCTCTGAAGTGTGAAAATATTTGGAAACCAGTGGAAGGGAAGGTTAGGTTAAGTTAAATGGTTTAAGATCACTCGGTGGCGAGTTTACCCATTTTGACACCCAAACAAGGACAGACCCATTAAAGAGGCCAAAAGGCCGGGCATGGGTTACCTCATTTGAGCCAACCCCTACCCTTGACGAAGTTAATCAACTTCGAAAGGCACACATTCCTAAGACAGTCCAGATCATATCGGTTACATGAACCCAAATGCTTAATACTAAGATCCCTTAGGGCAGGACAGTCGCAGAGAAGGTGTTAAATCGATTCCTTCTTCTCTTTATCCTAACAGCTCCCACAGTAGCCATGATCAGGGCACTCAATGCCCATTTATCCAACAAAATCGACGACGCACATAGAGGGAGGCATGCACATCCCCTTGTACGAGAGACAGAGAAGAAAATATTGTAGTGCCCCTATCAGCAATTTTATTCTCTCGGATGCCCGCATGACTTGGAACCCATGTCAGCTCGACATGATGGGCCAGTGACTATCGGGTAGTTTGAGCGAGACCATGAGATTCAGATGATCAAACAAAAAAATAAACTGGCAAAAGAAACTCTTACAAAATACGCTGTAAAAAATTAATCACGAGATCAAATGTTAGGACGTTGCGTTTTCGACGAAGAATTGTTCATTAAAGCCCTAAAAAAGCCAAACGTTGTTCTAGCATACTTACTTGCTAGACACTGTGACATGGTACAAAAATTTAAAAAACTTTATTTGCTAATGCAACAAGAATTGAGAAGAATTTTATTTCAATAAAAAAACCGGTTAACCAGTTATTTAATTAATTCCTCACAGAAAACCGGTTATTTTAAAATTGCAAATTTTCGAATTATTCGAAAACCAGTTTTTGAAAAAAGTCGAATAGTCGATCTCCCTAGTTATTGATCACTTAAAGTCGCGGTCTTCATATTGTAATGAGACCAAACAACACCGCTTAAAATCCAAAGTACACTTTTAAGCCAGTAAAGTATGGTGGCAGTAATATTGTTGATCGTCTAGATCGTCTATAGAAACTTATAAAAGCAACAGATTATATTGAAATGCTTCGAATTGGTATGTTACCTTCGCCGGAAGAGAATAAGTCACTCCATTGCGGATTCCACTGCAAAGTGTCCTAAGAAAGGGTTCGAAGATAATAATACCAATGTATTAGATTGGCCCCCAAGGACTCCAGATTTAAATGCGATAGGCAGTTTGTGGAATGTAGTAAAAACAACCAGCAGAGGAAAGAGTCCCAGAAATTATTATAAGCTTTAGGAATTAATTCAGGTTGCTTGGTATGATATATCGGCTTTAGTAGGCCAAATTTCGTTGACTCTATACCCAGTCGATGTCTAACAGTTTTAAACAATCAAAGAGCCACGACAAAATATTAACCCATCCAGAACAACATTAAAACTGAAATTAGTGCATATCTATTATTATATTATCAGCTTGTTCCACGATCTCGAACGTTTTTATTCGTTCGCATTCTCAACGAAAAACAGTTGATTTGCGTCCCAATAGCAGTTTTCAGTAAGACAAGTCTAACGAAAATAAATGCGAATGATAGATAACGTAAACACTTTAGTACAAACCCGCGTCCCACTTTATCGTATTTCTTATGTTTGTACGAGCATAAATGTCTAAATAACTCACTTGTTTTTTAATATCACTGGAGCGCTCTGGAATGCATTTTCTTGTATCTGATTTCATTGCTAGGTATTTGGTCCCTGTAAAGGCTTCAATTTGTATCCACTAAAGGTGTAAAAATTATTTAAATAAATTTTATTTACGAGTATTTTATTTATTTACAGTATGAAAAATTAATATTCGCGCACGTTTAAAACAATTTTGTTAAGTAAAAGAAATAATAAGAACAGTATATACGAGGGCGGATTGATATTGAAGCTACCTAAGTAGGAAAAAAACATTTTTTTTTCAAAAACCATTCATTTCTCAACATAGTCTCCTTTTAGCTCAATACACTTAGTAAGACGATTTTCTAACTTTTTTATACCATCTGAATAATACGATTTTGGGAACTCCTCAAAATACGCATTAGTTTCGGTAATCACTTCTTCGTTTGAGATGAATCTCTTTCCTGTGAGCCATTTTTTCAAGTTTGGAAACAGAAAAAAGTCACTAGGGACTAAATCTGGACTATAAGTTGGATGATCAACCAATTCGAAGTGGATTTCTCGTAGTTTTAGCATCGTATCTAATGCTGTGTGAACCGGTGCGTTGTCTTGAAGAAAGAGCACTTTTTTCTTGTTTAAATGTGGTCGTTTTTCCTTGATTGCATCAACCAATTGATCCAATAATGCACGATAATACTCACCTGTGATTGTGGATCCCTTTTCAAGATAAGCGATGAGCAATATTCCGTGTGCTTCCCAAAATATAGTGGCCATAACCTTGCCAGCCGATTTCTTTGTCTTCGCCTTCTTCGGAGCACTTCCACCAGCTTCCACCCATTGCTTCGATTGATTTTGGGTTTCAGGTGTGTAGTGGTGGACCCACGTTTCATCAACAGTTATTAATCTACGCCAAAAATCAGCAGGATTATGCTTTATCATGTCCAAACGCCGCTGTAAAGTGATCTGTCGAACTCGTTTTTGTTCAACACTGAGCAAACGCGGCACCATCTTGCCGATAACTTTTTCATATGCAAATGTTCATGCAAAATGTTGAACACACGTTCATATGATATGTTTACCATTTCAGCAATCTCACGTATTTTGACCCGGCGATCACTCATAACGATATCGAGGATTTTCTTGATATTTTCTTCAGTAACCACCTCTTTTGGCCTTCTTGTAGATGGTATTGTTGCAGTGCTTGTTACCATATAATCTGACGGAGCAGATTCGCCGTAATGTTTATCAAGCTTTTCTTTTGTCTCTTTTGCCGTTTTTCCTTTCAAATAATACTCGTAGTGTTTAATCACTACACGAAATTCTCTTGTTTTCCATATTCCAAGAAACGCAAAAGTTGCTTACTTCAAACGACTACAACAAATAAACTAATCAATGAATTTGGCTAAAATTTTAACAGGCGACGTTTGACAGATCATAATTTCAAAAGAAGGAAAAAGTTTTTGTGTTTGTGCTGCCATCTAGCGCTAGGTAGCTTCAATGTCAATCTGCCCTCGTATACGCGATTTAAGAAATAGTAGGCGTTATTAATAAAAACAAATAAAGAGGACGTTAATACATTTCTAAGATTGTACGAATAAGGATTTTTTACCCTGTATTTTAATTTATTTAAATTTTTTACTATTTTGAAAATTCCTTGAAATACAAGCAATAATTTCATAAAAATGTAATGGAACTTGTTTCTGCAGTTAATAAACTACAAATAAGAACAATTACTTATCAGCAATTCTCTCATTTTACGTACTTTCTTATCAAATCTACATTGAGTGAACCTATTATTTTTCACATGATAATATATTTTTAGTAAATATTGAAAATAACTGTTGATTATGTCTTTAAAAGAATAAAAACATTTCAATTTAATAACATGTTCACACGATACAACTTTCGTCATTCGCTTTCTCATTCATAACACCGTGTGACAAAAATGAACGAATTTGAAATATCTGGGAAATGAAACTACTTTTTTGTTATGCACTATCGACTAGAACAAGGATATGTTTTTGGAATTTTCGAAATACCTCCAAAATCTCGAGTTACGGATAAAAAACCGGGTTTTCAGACCTTCATGCATTTATAAGCCAATAAACTAGCTTATTATTACTCGATTTTAAGTTTCTTCTCGAATTTGGAAAGAAGAGAAACAGACCTTTATAATGATATATATGTCGTCTAAGTTGCCTTTTAGAATTCGGGTGTATTTCAGAAGCAAACACATCTTTCTCCCAATTTTTCCACATTTTTTAAGCTTAGATGCGTTTATGCGCTTTATTTTATATAGAAACCGTACTATTGCTGAATTAATTATGAAATCCATGAAAAAAACATAAAATTTTCCGCAACCTGTGTTTTATTTATTACTTTTTAACCGTATTTTTAAAAAAAGTTTAAAATTTTGTAATAAAGATATGATAAAAGGGCTTTTATTTCGCACTCACTTGATCAATCTCCTATTGGCTAACACTATTTCGTGAAAATTGTAATTGTTTCGGGTGTAGACATCTCTCGCGATGCGTTAACGTATGTAGTTAACATAGTATTTATCACTCTTATTATCCTTTGCTTTTTTTTCGAAAAAATAATGCTTGATGAGCAACTGAAATTCACTATTTTTCACTTTCTTCTTAAATTACGTAGTAGTCTGATATCAATGGCTGTCAAATACAAACTGAATGACGAAATCAACCGACAGGTACTTGTTGACAGGAGTAGTTTTGCCAATTCACTTAAGAGACGGGAAATTTTAAGTCTCGGATTCTCTTAATTAAATAATAAAACTTATTAACTACATATAAAACCCGTATATTTTATATACATATATAAGCTCTCAGATCTCATCGAAATATTGGTGTTGAAAATCAGAGTAGGCATTATCGTTTCCATTACCACTAAACGACTTCGCATTAATGCAGCAAAATTGCAGCCACCACTAGTGGCAAATGGAAATAATTAACCACTAATTCAAACAATTTTAGTGCAATTTTGCAAAATAACTTTACAGTCGCCAGGTAAAAACGGATGTTATCTTTAAGATATTATTTTCTATTGTATTGGTATTTTGTTCTTTTTATCAGAGATGAATAAAGTTGTAAATATAAATTGTCGAACTAAAATAATGCGGTTCAAAATTTGTGATCAGTAGTAGGAAAAATGGGGAAATGGGCAAAAATTTTACTGGTAATGCAAGTGAAATTTTCTTATCAAAAAACATTTATTTTTACTTCAACTTACTGATAATGCAGTATCCATTTATGATTGACCTAATCTACGTATACACATATGTAATAGTATCATGTCTATGTATGAAAGTACAGGATGTCCACCGGGAAGGTATACTACTTTGTTTTGCAGCCATTTTGATAAGCAGTAGTCTTGACAGTTCTTATTTGGCAGACGTGAAGTAGAGACGTGGCAAATTTATTATGGAAAAATATTCAATAAATCAACGTGTTTTAATCGTTAAAACATTTTAGCAAAATCAATCATCGATTGCTGTGACGATGTGAAAGTTACGTGCAATTTTTGGGAGAAACAACGTGCCAACAAGACGCACTATTTATCGTTTAGTAAATGATTGCAAAGAAAGAGGGACTATAGTTGATAGACCCAAGTATGGACCACAACGTACTGCAAGATCGACTGAAAATATTACTGCAATCCATCAACCTCAATTCGACGCCGTGCTCAGGAGCTAGGTCTTCAAAGATTTGTATTTGTTTCCATTTAAGATTCAGTTGACACAAAAGATTCTTCCAGAAGACCATTTACACCGCCGTACATATGCCGATAAGATGTTGCTGCTCGCCCATGGCAAGCCAGATTTTCATGAAAAAATCATAATGAGTGACGTGGCACATTTTTATTTGAATGATTAAGTTAATAAACAGAATAGTCATTGGACCTTGCTTCATTGAAACTGAAAACGGCGTAACGGAAACTGTAAATGGGGAGCGATATCGTGATATGATTGACAACTTTTTAACGCCACAACTGCATACTTAGGGATTGACTAACATGTGGTTTCAACAAGACGGTGCCACAACGCATACAGTTGGGATTACAATGGAATTACTGCGAGACCGTTTTCCACAACATGTTATTTCAAGGAATGGTGATGTTGATTGGCCTCCACGATCGCCGGATTTGATTACTTCGGACTTCTTTTTGTGGAGATATCTGAAGAGCAAGGTTTATGCAAACAAACCAGAAACGCTGGAGGAACTCAAACAATATATTCGTGATGAAATTAATAAAATACCGCGTAAAATGTGTGAGAATGTAATGACAAATGTGCTCAAAATGGCTCGCATTAGTAAGGCTAATAGAGGCGGTCATTTATCTGATATTGTATTCCATATATAATTGTATTACAATATAAGATCCATTCTCTATCATATAATCAAAAATTATAAACAAACAAAGTGGTATACCTTTCCGGCGGACACCCTGTATATGACAGGAACTGAATTTGCATTCCACTACCGTCCCAATGGATTTCTAGTCCATTACCACCAGTCATTCTAAATTTCCACTACCACTAAAATCGTTTCAATTTTCACTACTACTGAAAGTTAGGGGCGATAATGGACTATTTTTTCCACTACCATTAAAAGTAGTGGAAAATGAAATCCAATGCAATAAACCCAAATCTGTTGAAAATAACATTAAAAATTCTTTGTTAAACTATAACCAGTTTAGAACTAAAGGGTGGTATACGATGCTAATTGTAAAAAAAAGTTTTCGGAGGATTATCTTAATATTTTTTATTATGATAGAGGGATCTATGGCAATTAAGTGTGAAACAAAATATCGGACAAATGCACGCCACGGCTTAGTTCTCATACCTCTATCCGTCGCTCCATATTTTCAATGACTCTAAGACATAATTGAGGTTCAATGTCGTTAATGTAACGAATTATCTCATACTTTATATCTTGAATTGTTCTGGGCTTATTGACGTACACTTTTTCTTTTAAATATCCCCAAAGAAAGGGGTCTAAATCTGTCAAATCACATAATCGTGGCGGCCAATTAACTTCGCCACGACATGAGATAACACGGCCATTGAATTTCTCGCGCAAAAGAGCCATTGTTTCATTGGCTGTGTGGCAAGTGGCACCATCCTGTTAGAACCACATATTGTCTAGATCCATATCCTCAATTTCTGGTCACATCTCGCGATAGCGGTAACTGCTTTGCCAACCTCATTTTCAAAGATCTACAGCTCGAGCATCCACAGGTGTTACCACATTTCCTACAGACCCGGTTTGCTGAAATTTTCGCACAATTCTCCCGATTGTGGACACATTTGGTCGATTATGCTGACTAAAAAAATCACAAAGTGCACGAAATACATTTTAATTTGAACGCCCATTTTTCTAAAAGCTTTCGACAAGCTTTTTAACGCGCTGCTCTATTGTCTACCTCTCCATGGTTGAATTCGTCAAACAATAAAACAAAGAAATATCAAATTAAGTTGGGCAAAAAACTTGAAGTTAAGATGTGACTCAGAATTAACATCGTGCATTATGGTTGGGGGTGGCGTGGTGTAGTTGTTAGAGCGTACGCATAACAACCCAGGTTCAAGCCCCAGCAGAGGCCATGACGAAGAAAAAATTTAATTGTGGCTTCGAATGTTTAATAATAAAGACAAAGGCTTCAACTTCTTTCCTCCAGACAACTCCATCTAAAAAAAGAAAAAGAAAAAAGCCCCCCTGACCATTCTCGCATACCTCTGGCGATGATGACAAACATCAGACGAATGATCAGGAAAAACACACCACGCTAAAGTAAAGATCACCACCAATTAGCAAGGATCTTTACCACTACAAAAAAAAATCATATGGAGGAAGCTACAGCGGATTAATCATCTTCATACTTAGCTTGAAATATCAAATTGATTAAAGAAACTGAAACGAAGCAATAGATGCTTTGTGGAAAGCCAATATGCTCCCCAGAGGAGTGACGGAGAAAAAAATTATGGTTGGACCACCCTTTTTCTATTTCGTACACTGCAAGATTTTCTTAGTGAAATTATGATTTTTCCGCGCAATTTTATATAGACAAAGAAATATCGACTTTGTATGGGCTTGGCAGAACCTTTCTTATGCCTTAGCGAAAATATGAAAAAAAATTAGCCAAACTGTTCTAACTGTTCTCGAATTTTAAAATTGAAGTCGTGAAATAAAATTCTTTTTAAAAAGTAAAAATATTCCAGACCTCATAACCTGATTGGTGTTAACTCTCTGTTTGAATACGGCAAGAATTCTTTTTTTTTTCTAAAAACTACATTTCTTTTAAGCTTTCTCTCACTTGGCTTAAACAAAGCAGTGTAATTTCCTGGGCATGTTTAAGAGCACATGTGTGATAAGTTTTCAATAGTTTCTTTGAAGGATTTGCCTAATTATTCGACCTTCATTTAGGCGCGTAACAGGATAATCAACTTATTTTCAAGCCAATAAAAACAACTAATCTGCTTCTGATGAGCCATCTAATAAATTAAAGGAAATTTTTGTGTTGATTCAACAAAAATCCCATAGAAGTTTAAGGGAAAACCATAAGAAAATTTGAAAAATTTTCAAACATGTGTTGAACAGACGTGCACACAACACGTAACAGGCTCAAACTGGGGAATCCTGCATTAAACACATACAGGAAATTCCTTATACAACTTAGCCATAAAGGTGAGTAGTTTAAATGGAATGAGAGGCTTGTAAACCTGATTTTAAAAAAGGCGTGGGATTTTTGTTTAAATTGCAAAAAACAAAAACAAAAAATCTGTATTGAAGAAAAATTTGTTGATGGAAAAACCATTAGAATGTCAAGGAAGACCATGTGTTTTGTATTAACAAGGCATTTGTGGTTTTTACTAAAAGTTGAGCTCTGAGGACAAACAAACGGACGGACGAAAAGACAAACAGGTACTAATTTAAATTGAACAAAGTGTGCCTGTTTACTTTTCACATCTTAATCTTTATCTAGTGGATTTTCATTAAATGTTGCTGGTATTAGAATAGAAAAACAAATTTCTTTTACAGATTTTTTTTTTTTTTTTTTTGTTTAACTTTAGGGCTTTAACTTTTCACACGTTTTATATGAACACACACACACACACACACACACACACACACACAACAAAAATTAGTTTTTAAAAATCCTAATCCAGTTTATAAGTCATAAACAATTAAATGTAATTTTAAACAACAACAGTTAGAAGAAGCCGTAGTAAGAGGACTTACTTAACATTAGATCTCTTTACAACAATAATAATAATTTTTTGGTATTTAAATGCAAAAACAACAAGAAGATAACTTATGCCACTTATTTTCTTCTCCTTTCGTTACAGCTTATTTGATGCCAAAGTACCATCATCGCAACGATCTTCCGGTTTTCATATATCGGATATTTTAAATTTAGAAAATTCGGAATTAAAACACAGTGTTGTACATCCGGCCGCTCATACTACAGCAGATATAGCAGCGTCCCACCACCATCATCAAGCCACCGACAATAATAATAGTGATCCTTTAGCAGCAACGCCTTCATTAAATGGTGATTCTACAACACATTTAGCCGCCTCCGTACAGCAGCAACAAGCTCATCAACATACAACGTTACTGGATCATAATAGTAGTGGTGGCGGTGTTGGTGTTGTCCCAAATCATACGGCAGCTTCGGTAACGGCGGCTAATGCTTCAGCTCAGGCGGCAGCAGCTCAATTTATAGCCAGTCATAATGCAGTGGCAGCTGTTGCGGCGGCTGGTCAATATTTACCGAAAAATTTCGCCAATGGTTTTAACGATGATATGTCGTCTTATCATATAGCCCACACGATGTTAACGCATACGGGTCGTTCGCCCTGGATTAAGGAAAACGATGTTTATGGTGAGTTTGGCAAAAAAAAACTTTTCACGATTTATTAAAGCCTTCAAATCTTTCATATCGTCACCTAAAATCCAAAATGTCGTAAGCTACAAAGCTCTGGCTCCAAGTTATTATATGGGAAGCAGCATCTCTTTCAATTTGGCTTCTCGAGGAATAGGCTGGCCTTCTAGACTCGTATGCTTCTCTGCGAGTTCCATTCAATGGCCACCATCGCTAAGTCGTAGTTTGGTTTCCTCAAAGTGTGCCCAATCCATTTCTATTTCCTTCCCACAACTTCCTTCATTAGAGAAACTGGATGTAATCTTGTTTCTGGTCACAATATTTTAAAAATACGCCGTAGAGGCTGAATGGAATTGACATCAATTATAAACGCATTCCATAACACGCAACCATATAAAAATAGACTTGCCACACGAGTTAAAGACTTTAATTTCTGTTTGTGAAGAGATATTGGGTCCGCCAAATAAATTTTTTTTTTTGAAAATGCTATGAAAAAAACTACTGAATATTTTCTCAAATTTCTTTTTTTATTTGAAAGTACAATCCTTCCGGTTAATAATGGAAAACAATTTCATTCAAATGGCTGCCTCGGCTGGCCATGCAGTAGGCTACACGATCGGTCCAATTTTTAAGCACATTATCGATTGTGTGCAGCTGTATTTCACCAATGGCTTCACGAATATTGTCCTTTAAAGCGTCAACTGTCTCTGGCTTGTTGGCGTAACACTTATCTTTGACGGCACCCCACAAATAATAGTCCAACATCAGCTCTGCAGCTGATAATGCGATCTTCAAAAGCAGGGCGCAAAACATCGAGTGTAGCTTCGGCTGTGTGGCACGTAGCGCCGTCCTGTTAAAACCAAATGTTGTTAATATCCTCCTCTTCAATTTCTGTGAACAAAAATTCGTTCAACATGGCCCGATAACGGCCACTCCTTGCTCATTTTCGAAGAAAAATGGCCCAATTATGCCTCTGGACCAAAATCCGCACCAAACAGTGATTCGTCTTGGGTGTATCGGCCTTTCAATGTATGCGTGCGGGTTTCTGTGCCCCAAATGCGACAATTTTGCTTGTTTACATACCTGCCAAGATCAAAATGAGCTTCATTTGAAAAGATGATTTTTTCTTGGCAAAATCGGCATATTCTGTAAGTCGACCGCGGGCCCACTTAGTGAAGTGAAAAAAGCGTATACACAACCATATTCGTTCAGCGAAAGGATAAAACTAATTATCTGTCAAATCAGACATGAGCTAAGTGTTACCATTCACAAAATAACCACTAATTGAAAAAAACGTTAGATGGCGGACCCGTTAAATACTTTGTCTGAATACCTATTTCTTTGCAGCATTTTAACTTCAGTGTATTTATCATTTTGAGAGTTTCGCTCTTTTTGGCCACCCCTGATAGTGGCCCACAGGATAGTTACATAAATTATAATTTAGCGCTTTTTGGTGCCTTTTAAGTATGAGGTTTTGATCATAAAAAGTAGGCAGCACTGGTTATATGCTTTTTTAAATTAAAAAAGAAAGTGTGTTTTTAGAAGCTCTGTTCAATCTTAGCACATAACTAGCGGCAGTGAATGAATAAAGAAATAAATTTATAAAAATTAAGTGGCCGATATTCGAAGCCTTTACCGGTTTCTTTATTATTTTTTTTATTAATTTGTTTATTGTTTTTATAAAGTGATTAATGATTATGCCATAGCAACACAACTACTGTTTCAACGTATTATCCTTTTAATAACTTAATAATAAAAATCTAAAAAAAAATAAGTCAAAACTCTAGAAATGAAGGCTGAAACACTACAGGGAGCTTTAACAGCCAGCAGCTGTAAAAATTCCCATAAAACTCTTCACATGAAGACGGTTTTCCTTAATTCCATTTTTAGGCAGAAAACAAGGAAGTGCGTGCCAATTCCTTTCAATATTAGAAAACTTATGAAATCGTATAAAAAGAAAAAAATGAAAAGGAATTGACTAAAAATATAAATAAACAAAATAATCCTCAAGTGTGAAGCACCCAAAAAAAAAAAAAAAAATAAGAAATAAAAAAAAACTATTAGTCAGGATTAAAATGAATATAAAATTTGTCTTTTTTTAAAAAGAACAAAAAACGAAAAACAACAAATTATTAACAAGGGGTGGCTGGCTAGTAAACATATTCTCATTCATTCGTATGGTGAAGAGCATAAAAACGTTACAAATATTATTTTTAAAAGCGAAGAAAAAACATCTGCCTTTTGCCATATTAAGTACCAGGTTAATAATAAATCGATAGAACCCAAACCAAATAACTTTTTAACTTACAATTAATGACAAGCAAGATTTTTATAAAATTCAAAAAAAAAAAAAAGAAAAGAAAAACAATTGGAAGAGACAAAAACAAAAAGAAATAAAATAATAAACACGGAAAATTTGTCTACAATTTGGCATATAATTTACGGCTAAAAAGGATCTTCAAATGTACATACGAGTACGACGAGAGTGCTCTCTTACACACCCTAATGAGACATCAATTTCGTGTCTATTTTTATTTATTTATTTTTTTTTCATTGATAATAAAACCAGGATACAGGATATAAAATTGTACGTATGCTCTCTGAGGTGGTACATTTATGTTTTGTTTTAAGCGCAATCATATTAAACTAAACTGCTTTATAAATGTAAAAAATAAAACAGGGTGGTTTTCCTTTGTATTTGTCTAAATCCTTTGCCATCAATCTTCAAAGGATTTGTGCCAGTAGTTTCGTGTTATAAAAATCAAATGTCAATTAATCCTGTTTTTTTTAATATATTCTTCTCTTGATTGTTGTTGCTGTTGTTGTACAATCAATATTTGAAAACCAAAATTTACAAAACCTCCTTTACCTGGGGTTGTGGTAGTACTCACTCACTCACACCATCTTATAGCCCCGAGCTGAGCTGAGCTAAGCTGAGCTGTTAAAATTCATTCATAAATTCAATTCAATTTCAATAGCTCAGCAGGAGAGCCGGAAAACCTATTAAAACTAAACAAATACTTCCTCAGCACAAATTTATTCAATTTTTTTTTTTTTGGTATTTTTCTACACGATCATTTTAAATGATCACTATGAGCTGACTGACCTTCGCTTTCTACAAAAAAGGGTGGTTTTTTTCGTAAGGAACATGTTAAATGAAAACCTCAAATAGAGGTGTGTTTTAATAGGCCATCCTTCCGGTTTGTAAATGCATGCACAAACAACAACAAACAGAAAGGCAGCAATTTATTAACGCCCCTAAATGATAGACAACAAAAAGAAAGGCTTTCACAATATGAGTAGAACAATTTTGGACATTTTTTAAGGCTTATCTATCTATACAACTGATCCTTGCACATCTTTTACGCCCGTTATACTGCACCGATTTTGGAAAGTTATACGATCGTATATGGGTTTAAGGCTTTTTCTGTGCAGAATTTCTTTGCCTGATCCAGCAGGCATGTATGGAACTCCTACGAGCTGTTCTCTAAATAACGTTTTCATAATAACCAACAAACGATCTTATAAAAAAAACAACAATTTAAGAGGTTCCCCATTGAAAAATTAAAAAAAAAACATTTGTGCCACGTGAGGACCAGTCTAATACACCACATGAATGTAACAAATTTTGTGAACAATTTTTCGATTTCAAGACATTAACAGAGATTTTGCTATTATTGATGATATTGATGTGAAGTTTGATGAAAGAAAGCCTAAAATATTACGTATACAAGTTAATAATGTCGATTTGTACAACATATTGCATAACTATTACGTATGGTTTGTGTCAATAATAACAAATGTGGTAGTTAGGAGGGTAAACATCTGTCATTTTAATTTAGTATTCGATAGCCGCCAAAGTGTAAACAGACATTTTTTTCAATCGCTATAATAATGTCGAATTTTGTGCCTAAAAAGGATGTTTTGCGGGGAAGTCTGACAACCTTCTTATATTGGAAGAAAACGGCTGCTGGAAGTTATTGACTGTTGCTATAAGCTTACGGTCAACACGCACCAACTCAAAAAACTTTTGAACGACAGCTTGCGCGATTTAAAAATGGTGATTTCGACACAGAAGGCAAAGAGAGGCCTGGTCAGCCGAAAAAGTTTGAAGATCAAGAGTTGGACATCATTTCCGACATGCAAAATCGCCTTTCAACGTCTCTCGGCTTCAATTCATATGGGATCCAATTTCCTTGCTTTTGAATTAATACTAATGCTTTTAAACGTAGGTAAATAGTTTTTGTGTGACTCCCAATGATAATGCAAGTTTTTTTTTACGTTTGGCAACAATCTTCATCGAGTAATGCTTACAATTCCTCATTTTGCAACTTTTTAAGCTAACCAGGGCTCTACTTGTCTTCTGTGTCGAAATTACTACTTTTAAATCACGCAGCCCTCGTTCAAAAGTTTCTTGAGTTGGTGCATGTTGACCGTAAGCTTCTACCAACAATCAATAACTTCCAGCAGTCGTTTTCTTCAAATATAAGAAGGTTATCAGACTTCTCCGAAAAACATCTTATTTGGGCACAAAATTCGACATGAAAAAAATGTGTGTTTACATTTTGGCGTCTAACGAACACTGAATTATAATGATAAATGTTAACCCTTCAAAATTCCGTATTTATTACTATTGACATAAACCAATATTTGATCTTTTCAAGGAATATTTTGTTTGAAAAATTTGATTAAAATAGATTTAAAACTCATTTAGAATTTTTTCGAGATAATTGTTAGATATTAAAATGCGGCTGATTCTGTCAGCCACTGAGTACACACTCGTAAACATTAAAGGTTTTTTGAAAAACATGTAATCTTTACATTTTAATGTTTTTTTTTTTAAATTTTTTTTTATATACTTTTTAGGCGTACAACAACCTGCCAGTCCTGATAGTACCTCACCCGTTAACTCTGAAGTTTCCTATACTTATATCGGTTCCAATTGCCAAACTTCACCCGCCTTGTCGGCAGACTATAAGGCTTATAGCCGTTCAGTGGATAGCGATGCTCTATCTGTGGGCGGCGGCGATAACAATAACCTGCATCATTTAAATGGCCAACAGGGCAATAATGGCCATCTACTCAAACCTAACACGGACAGTAATAATAGCGCTGGCGGTAATTCCTCAAATCCTCATGATGATAGTCTTATAGAGGATGGTATTGAGGAAGAAATCGATGATGAAAACGATCAAGATGGCAATAACACCGGCGGCACTGGTAACGATGGCATGCCCGGTAAGAAGAGAAAACGTAGAGTGTTATTTACCAAAGCCCAAACCTATGAATTGGAACGAAGATTTAGGCAACAGCGTTACTTATCGGCACCAGAACGAGAACATTTGGCCAGTTTAATACGTTTAACACCGACGCAAGTAAAAATCTGGTTTCAAAATCATCGCTACAAAACAAAACGGGCGCAAAATGAAAAGGGCGTATACGAACAACATCCTGCCTTACATGGTCATCATCATCATCCCTCGGCATTGCCCTCACCTAGGCGAGTGGCTGTACCCGTGCTGGTGCGTAATGGTAAGCCCTGTCTAAGTGATGGCACTAAATTGCCGCAAGATTGTGTAACAGCTTCTATGCAAAACGCTGCTGCTGCCCACCATCTGGTATTGGCTAATGGGGCAGCATATCAGCATGCAGCGGCTGCAGCTGCGGCTGGTATGCACGCTGCACATGCACATCAACGAGCTTGGTGGCACTAGAAATTACAGGAACTTGTTTTCTTCGGAACAAATCTAGAGAATTTTAGTTGAAATTGGAAAAAAATAAATAAAAGCTGCTGGATGGCCAATGAAACAAAGGTTACAAAGATGGTATAGGTGAATGAAAAAATAGGGCCCTTCTTCTACGCTTTAAGGCATGAGGACAGATTTTAAAAATCTAAAATTTTCTTAAAGAAAAAATACGAAAATTGATAAAAAAAAGCAATAATTTTGAAATTAAAAGCCATATAGAAGCGACTCGAATAAATTCAAAAAATTGGACAATAAAACCCCTTAAAAAACTATTACTCATACACTGTAAAAAAATGAAAGCAAAAAAATAAATAAAGAAAAAACAATTGGTTGAAATTTTTCTAAATTTAATTTTTTTTTAATTCGTTAACACTAAGCCTACCATTATTTTTGATTGAGCCAATCAAATGAGCGTTCTTTAAGTGTCATGGTTGTATATAAGAAACATATGTAACACAGATGTTAGGGGAAACAAACAAATTAATAATTAATTAATTAATTAATCTTAATATAATAAATTAATAATTGATTAAATTAATATTGACATTCAATCACCGAACACAAAGACCGCTCATTTGCTCGGCTTTGCTAGAAATAGTTGTGTGTTAAGCGTTGGTTTGTTTAGTGTTAAAATAATTGTAAATACTAGACAGTTTTCTAACAAATATGTATAGATTTTATTAATAAAAAAAAAAATTGTTTTGTTGTAAATATTTATAAAAAATTATTAATAAAAAAATTTAACAACAAATTTAAAAAGTCCTGTAAATTTTTCTTAGTGTAGAAGTTTATTAAAAACTCTAACAAAAGTAAAAATGCTATTGAATTTGTTAAAATTACTTCCGTATAATTTTTAAAACATTTTTAAAATAATTTTTAAGCATTTTATTGGAATTTATAGTTTATATATAATTAATTAAAAAATAATAAAATCTTATTGTGTAATATTAACTTGTATTATAAAAAAAAAATATTTAAACCAAAACAAAATGTTAATTTAGTCAATAAATAAAAAATATTATTTAACAAAAATCAATAAATATTTTTAATATGTTTTTAGACAAATCGGCAAATACGAAAATCGCATCCTTCAAGTTTACAAATATAATCCTAAAAACCATAACAAAGTGCATTGACCGGTTTGATAGCATATTTCTGATTGGACTCCTAAGCTGATTGTTAATGTCGTTTTTGACCAGCTAATTTGTTCTAGACGACACACTGTGCACTGGTGTGTTACGTAAGGCAATATTATTTAGAAACTTTACTTTTCAAAGCCTGAGAAATTTCTCGCTGAATACCAAAAAGCTGGGATCACACGATTGACGCAATGCACCTATTGTGGGTATGGCAATCTTGTGACGGCTCGTTAAAAATCTAGCGGCAATAAATATATTAAATATGCGCCAATATTTATTGTGAGCTTGTGCGACAATCAAAAGGGACAACACGTACCGATATGTAATTGTTTAAATTTATTATCGTAAAATAAATTTGGACAATTTTAAGTATCTGCGGCAATAAAGCTCAACAGAAATTGTATCATAATGGTGCATTTGCGACAATCGTGTGATCCCAGTTTTTTGGTATTCAGCGAGAAATTTCTCAGGCTTTGAAAAGTAAAGTTTCTAAACAATATTGCCTTACGTAACACACAGTGTGTCGTCTAGAACAAATTAGCTGGTCAAAAACGACATTAACAATTCTGAAAGTTGTTAATACAGTTAATCAGAGCAAGTGTCAACACATTTATAAAGGTACGAATAAAATATTTACTAATTAAATACATAAAATTTGTAGCATCTGCCCTACTTAAGCGAATAGGTCTCACGTGTTGATCTATAATGTAAAGTTGTGAATTAGTGATGGGATTTTTTTATTCTTTTATATTTTATATAGTTCAACCCGCGACTTAGAAAAGGTGAGTAATTAAAAAAAAAAAAAACAAAATTGTAAGCGTAAGCTACGCTACTGTAGTTAAAAATAAACCTAAACTTTTTTGCTCGAATCTGCCCATACAGTAAAAGGTAGTTCAACCAAAACCCACGATGTTAATTGTAAATAAATCAAAAAGTTTTCATAGAATTATCTTAATATTTTTGATTATGAAAGAAGGATCTACGAGTATGACAACTTTTGTGTGAAAAAAATATCAGCCAATTGCATGACTACGGTGGCATACCTCTATCCGTGACTCTCAGACATAATTGAGGTTCAATGTCGTTAATATGCCGAATTATCTCAGCCTTTCTTTTAAATATACCCAAAGAAAGAAATCATATCACATGAGATAACACCGGCCATTGAATTTCTCGCGCAAAAGAGCCATTGTTTAGTTGGCTGTGTGGCAAATGGCACCATCTTGTTGGAGCCACAATATCGTCCAGGTCCATATCCTCAATTTCTGGCCACAATAAACCCCGAGTTTAAAAAAATAATCCAATCCACCGGGTTTTTTGATAGGTTTTATTTCGTTCGTCGACAATATTTTTTGTTTGCACTCTTGATGGAATCAAGGTGTCATTGTGTACTATGAGCTGCCAAAAGTGGGTGATCGTAGGGCGGGACTTAAAAAAAATGATTAAGTTATTCTTTTACATGATAACAACAGGCCCCTTGTCTCAAAAGTTTCAAAACTGTTATTAGAAACGATTAAATGCGGCATCCGCCGTGTTCTCCGAACATTGCTCTATCGGCCGTTGCGACGTATACAATCTACTCACACCTCTTTCTTTACATGGCATTTTACTGTAACGGCCTGTATGTATTATAGAATACATTCGCTTTAAGCGCAATGTACTTCATTCTACGGTTAAAAAACGTAGATTTTCCGTTATTGTAGGGGTAAAGGAAGCAAACGCAGCGCATATTCATCTCGTTTAAGGCATTTCAAATTACGACCGACATTTGCAGAAACTATCTAGGCCGTATAAGAGGTATAGGTTATCTTTTAACGTGTCAACGAATCATTTCCTTTGAAGAAATACAAAATCAGCTTCAAACTTGGAGTGCCTTAAAACACGAGAAGTTTTTCTGAGACGGGATTTGGAAATTGGCTCAAAGGTGGAGAAAAGATGTAAGCAGTGATTTGGTAAATTTGTTATTTCATTATATTTTTGAGGTCAAAAACGGAACAAATAAATTTGTAATCCCAATACGAAAATTACACTCATTTTAGTTGTAAATAAACTACGAAAACCTTTAAATATAAAAACCACCCGGGTTTTTTAAATATAAAACCCAATAATACCCGGCTGGGTTTAATTGAATTACCCAGTGGGTTGCCAAACCTTTGGACAGCTCTTCTACCACGCTATAGCGAAAAACAGCAATGTTTTGCGCAGAACGAATTGTGGAC
Source organism: Wohlfahrtia magnifica (assembly GCA_023159175.1). Lineage (NCBI taxonomy): Eukaryota > Metazoa > Arthropoda > Insecta > Diptera > Sarcophagidae > Wohlfahrtia > Wohlfahrtia magnifica. Next base: position 124,919 of record JAKWBJ010000498.1, read on the forward strand.
ACATTTGGTCGATTATGATAAAAACATCACGATGTGCACAAAATGCATATTAATTTGAACGCCTATTTTCGTAAAAGGCTTCAACAATCTTAACGCGCTGATTAATTGTGTACCTCCCCATGATTGAATTTGTCAAACACTGAAACAAAGAAATGTCAAATTAAGTTGGCCAAAAAACTTGACGTTAAGGTGCGACTCACAATTAACATGGTGCTTTATGGTTGGACTACCCTTTAATTATTTTGGATAAGTTTGTAATGCTTTGACTGAAACTTCTTCATCACAAAAGTGATACACTTGTGAAGCAACACCAACTATGGAATTTGGGGCTAGCAAAGATAACCTTAGTTTTGTTCCATCTACATTACACGCCTGGATATGGTGTTTCAAATATCTGCTTCACATTAGCCTCGAAATTAAAAAATACCAATTAAGAGATGTTTCTAACATAGCTAATGTAAGGAAGCTTCAAAGAAGAAATGGTATCATTTGTAAGCAAACAAAAACCAGGATTCGGAAACTCTAACGGCGGAAATAACGCTTGTAACTTTTGCAGCAATCCTGAACTGAGTGCTGAAATTACAGGATTACACGTAACGTTGATACAAAAATTCGAAATTATACTCAGAGCGTTGTCGTCAGACATCAACATTATCTTAAAAAAGGTAAGAGATTTTTCTCAAGATACCAGGTCATTGTATTTAAGTCTGTATGCGTGGTATCACATGCCTGCTGCTGTACACAGATTGCATGGGGCAAAATTATTCAACCATCTCTTCTGTGAATTAGACAACTTTCTGAGTAAGCTCAGAAAGCTCGTAATAAAGATTGAAGAAAATTCCGACAAAATAATACCCGAAAATAGCCTCGACTTGCTTAACATGCCGCTTATCACGTCTATTAACAGTCTTGTTATTAACAGTCTCATATTGAAGCCAGATTATCACAAGGAAGTATCTTGTGGCCTATACTTTATTTGATATATACCTTTGATATGCCAGCATGATCATACCACAATATTTGACGATGTTATAGCTATCTTAAGCATCTATGCCGACCCACAGGAAACAACTAGACTGGAGACCTGGTTGAAACAATGAAGAATAAAGACTGAGTAAAATATATGATTAAGCCACCAGTCCTTGAAGATTCATTGACACTATCAGTTATTAAATGTGTTTCAGAAAGTGTTATTAAGTCTGGCTTATTAATGCCTGCAGTTGCCTCTACTTGGTTAAAGTTGTTAGTTAATCCTTATACATTTGTATATAACCCTGTTATAGTCTTTAATTTTTAATCAATTAAGCCCATTTTTCTCATTTCAAATGGAAAAAAGTGAATTCCAAATTTTGAAGCATTGCTTCTTGATGAAAAATATACAGTGGAAATCAAATAATGGTGATTTACTGAATTTAAACGTGGTCGTACCAGCACAAATGCCGCATAGCGCAATGGACGCGCCAATGAGGCTGTTATTCCAGAAAACATTAAAAAAATCCACAAATTGGCTATGAACGATCGCAAACTGAAGGTACACGAGCAAGCTGGCATTGTAAAGACATCAGATGGTAGTAATATTTGGATATGCGGAAGCTCTGAACAAAGTGGGTGCTGCGCGAGCTCACAAATCGTGCCACAAATCTATGTAAACAATGGCAGAATTGAATGAATTGGGCTTCGAATAGCTAACCCACCTAACGTATTCTCAAGATTGGGGGCTAAATCTGTCTTTTTTCTGTCTTTAGATATCAAGAGAATGATTGCTGGAAAGAAATTCAAGTCCAATGATGAAGTAATCGCTGCAACTGAGGGGAATTTTGATGAGAATGAGATATCGAAGATAACTATGTTGAATAATAAAATCGAGTTTTGACAACATTTTGTTTTTTTCTTACTTATCCTACCTGTCCTGACCTGTTAGCTCTCAAGATCCCAGCAGAACAGATATCGTAAACTTTTGTAATGCAAAGAACATAATGGGTCCGCCAAAAAAATTTTTTTTTGTTGAAAATGCTATAAAAAAAAACTACTGAATAACTCTCAAATTTCTTGTTTTATTTGAAAGTACAATCCTTCCGGTTAATAATGAAAAATAATTTCATTCAAATGGCTGCCTCGGCTGGCCATGCAGTAGCCTACACGATCGGTCCAATTTTTAAGCACATTATCGATTGTGTGCAGCTGTATTCCACTAATGGCTTCACGAATATTGTCCTTTAAAGCGGCAATATTCTTTAGCTTGTTGGCGTAACACTTATCTTTGACGGCACCCCACAAATAATAGTCCAACGGTATCAAATCACAGCTCCGAGGTGGCCAAACTTCATCAGCTCTGCGGCTGATAATGCGATCTTCAAAAACAGGGCGCAAAACATCGAGTATAGCTTCGGCTGTGTGGCACGTAGCGCCGTCCTGTTGAAACCAAATGTTGCTAATATCCTCCTCTTCAATTTTTGTGAACAAAAATTCGTTCAACATGGCCCGATAACGATCGCCATTGACTGTAACGGCCACTTCTTGCTCATTTTCGAAGAAAAATGGCCCAATTATGCCTCTGGACCAAAATCCGCACCAAACAGTGAGTCGTCTTGGGTGTATTGGTTTTTCAATGTATGCGTGCGGGTTTTCTGTGCCCCAAATGCGACAATTTTGCTTGTTTACATACGGAGCTGACAGTGCTTTTTTTCTTCCAAAATCCGTACGTAATTTTCGCACACATTCTGCAACATTACCACGATTTTCAAAGTAATGTCGCAATATTTCCCAGCGTTGTTCATGCGTATCGGCTTTTCAATGTATGCGTGCGGGTTTTCTGTGCCACAAATGCGACAATTTTGCTTGTTTACATACCCGCCACGATCAAAATGGACTTCATCTGAAAAGATGCTTTTTGATTCTGCAACATTAAAATGATTTTCAAAGTAATGTCGCAATATTTCCCAGCGTTGTTCAAGCGTATATACAACCATATTCGTTCAGCGGAAGGTTAAAACTAATTATCTGTCAAATCAGACATGAGCTGAGTGTTACCATTCACGAAATAAGCACTAGTTGAAAAAAAACGTTAGATGGCGGACCCGATATTTTTTATCTGTTTTAGTCATTGCAGTCCGTTTTAGGTGCCATATATAAGCTTGAAAATTTAAATCGTGATTTATTCTTAGAGACGATTAACACTCTGTTCGGGATTTTGAGCTAAAACCAATTGAAACAAATATACGAAAATACTGCGCTTAACAAATATTTAGTCGCATTCACAGGACTACAGTGGTGGAAAATCAATCTACAACAGGTTGTAAATATACTATAAGTAAGTAAGTGTTCAAGGTTTGAAGGGCCTTTTGACTTTGGTTGTTTTTCTTCAGTTTCTAACATTTAAAGTCGCTGTTGTTCAAAACAATTGCCGCCGGTAAACTGTTTTTTCGATTGATTTCCCGCACTATTTTGCTACAATTAACGGCGGCAATTGGTTTTCTTTTGTTTACTGTAATTTAAGCAATATAAGCTCATAAAACACTTGATTTTTTTTCAGTTAGACACTAATTTGCTTTAATAAAAAAAAAAAACCAGAAAACATATAAAAACATTTCGGAATCATCTTCAGAAGTACCTTTGATGATGATCATAAAACCAAATATAATGTACTCATATATGGTACTCGAAAGTTATTATGGTAAAACACAACGTAAACTCTTGTGAGAACTGAACTGAAGTGTCAATCATAAAAAATAAAAAAATAAATAAGTATATATGGCATACAATACAATACTCGTATAAAAAAGAAGAGACAAATAACTGCTGCTAATTAAATAATAAAAAAATATTACTCATCATCATCAAAAAATAAAATAGAAAAAAGCAGAAATACTTGAGGTATTTAAACGATGACGCAAGTAAATAACAAATTCTGTTCTACATAATACAAAGTGTTCATGTACAAACATACATACTCGTACTTGTACTTCTTCATTAAGCAAAGTACTTAAACGAGTACTTAAAAGAAATAAAAATAAAAAAATGGGGAAATAATTTTCAATAAAATAGCACAAGAACAATAAAAATCCATCAATGATTTTGTATTTGAAAGAATAATAATAAAAGTAATTAATTAAATAAGAAAATCATAAATCATTTAAACCGTAAATTATTCTTAAAGAAATAATTAAAATTTTACTTCGTTCTTTCAATGAAATTAATTTGAAATAAAAAAATATTTTTGTTAAGAAAAAAAATAATAATAATTTAACACGAGTTATCTACTTATCTATCCATCATATAAATGCCAATCGTTTTATGGACGTAAAACGTAATTTTAATTCACAAATGTCATAAATTTTCAATGATTTATCGAACCATCTAAAAATATAAGAAATAAGACATTTTTTTGATAGAAATGGGGTTTAGATTAGAAACACAGTAGAATCTAAGAAAACGTCACTCTAAAGATATAGGTTTTTATTATTATTAATTAATTAACGATTTTTCAATACAAATTCAATTTTTTACAAGTCAAACGCAATTTTTTTCCACACAAATTGAATTTTATTCGGAAATAAATAAACCTTTTTTAAGACAAAATAAATTTTTTCACTTGGAATTAAATCATTTTCAATTCAATTTGATTTTTTTAATTACAAATTAAATTAATTAATTTTTTTCAAATTAATTATTACTATTTTTATACTATAAAATTAAAGTAATATTTCCTTAACTTGCTATTTAAATTATTCACTACAGCGGCTATCCATATGCAACTATTGACAAATTCATAGTCCTATCAAGATAATAATTTTTACAATCAAAAGGTGTTACTGATTCTACCGATTGTTCAATTATAAAGGGTCCGCCTTCTAACGTTTTTTTTTCAACTAGTGCTTATTTCGTGAATGGTAACACTTAGCTCATGTCTGATTTGACAGATAATTAGTTTTACCCACCGCTGAACGAATATGGTTGTGTATACGCTTGAACAACGCTGGGAATCTGGGCCTGCGATCGACTTACAGAAGATGCCGATTTTGCCAAAAAAAAAAATCATCTTTTCAGATGAAGCTCATTTTGATCTTGGCGGGTATGTAAACAAGCAAAATTTGCGCATTTGTGGCACAGAAAACCCGCACGCATACATTGAAAAGCCGATACACCCAAGACGAGTCACTGTTTGGTGCGAATTTTGGTCCAGAGGCATAATTGGGCCATTTTTCTTCGAAAATGAGCAAGGAGTGGCCGTTACAGTCAATGACGATCGTTATCGGTCTATGTTGAACGATTTTTTGTTCACATAAATTGAAGAGGAGGATATTAGCAACATTTGGTTTCAACAGGACGGCGCTACGTGCCACACGGCCGAAGCTACACTCGATGTTTTGCTGATGTCGTTTGACCACCACGGAGCTGCGATTTGATACCGATGGACTATTCTTTGTGGGGTGCCGTCAAAGATAAGTGTTACGCCAACAAGCCAGAGACAATTGACGCTTTAAAGGACAATATTCGTGAAGCCATTGGTGAAATACAGCTGCACACAATCGATAATGTGCTTAAAAATTGGACCGATCGTGTAGGCTACTGCATGGCCAGCCGAGGCAGCCATTTGAATGAAATTATTTTCCATTATTAACCGGAAGGATTGTACTTTCAAATAAAAAAAGAAATTTGAGAAAATATTCAGTAGTTTTTTTTATAGCATTTTCAAAGAAAAAAAAAAAATTGTTTGGCGGACCCTTTAGTTGCTAAGCCCATATTACACCCTGGATCAGCTAGTAAATTTCGTGCACAAAGTTTCTGCAACTTTTATTTTTACATCTAGAGTTTTGTGTATCCTTGTCTTGTCAAGAATCAACCAGGCACCTGTGGTGTTAATTCGGCTAATTTATTACATAATTCTTCAATGTGCAATTGTTTTTTATGTAATATTCCATGTATGTTCATGGCTATAAAAAGGAAACATTTCGTACCCTAACGGTAGGACCAGTTACCCGCGCAGCGGTATTTCCTTTGAATCTTTGCCTTGTTTCTCCGAAGGTGATAATTAAAACCGAATTCGTCGATGAATATTATTTTTTTCTCTTGCTTCTGGAGCGTTTTGTACAAAATTTAACGCGTATGGCATGCATCGCTGAATTGTAATGTCGCTATTTAATGCACTAAATTTTAGTGCATTGTTTATATTCGTACTTAACTCCACACTATGGATATCTCGAATAAAAAGTAAATTTAATTTTAAATAAAAAACAATTTAATTCGAAGTGAAAATGATTTAATTTCAACTGAAAATGATTTATATTTATAATTCAAAGTGTAAAAAATTTATTTTGTGTTGAAAAAAGTTTGTTCCGAATAAAATTCAATTTGTGTTCGAAAAAAATTGCGTTTGACTTGTAAAAAATTTAATTTGTATTGAAAAATCGTCAAAGTTTAATTTTAAAAATGCAATAAAACTAAAACGGTTTGAAACTTTGCAAATTTATTTTTGATTGTGAAGTAGAAATGAAATATTATTTCATTCATATGGCTGCCGCGGCTGACCTCATGGTACCCCATTCGATCGGACCGATTTTCGCGTACTTTTTCGAGTGTATGGTGTCGTATCTCGGCAATGGCATCACGAATGTTGGCTTTGGAATGCTCAATTGTCTATGGTTTGTCGGCATAACACATTTTTTTAATGGCGACGCACAGAAAATAGTCCAAAGGCGTCAACTGACATCAACATTTTGGCTAATTAAACGGCCATCAAAAGTTTGACGCAACAAATCGATTGTGGCATGAGATGTGTGGCAAGTTGGACCATCCAGTTGAATGCAAGCAACGTTTACATCAATATCATGAAAAGCGAGTACAAAAAAATCGGTTATCATGGTGCGATAGGAGCCTCCATTGACCATAATGGTTGCGCAGTTCTAATTTTCAAAGCAATATGGGCCAATGATGCCTCCGCTCTACCAGCCGCACCAAACAGTCACTCGTAATGGGTGTATTGACATCTGTAAAAACTTGTTTGGGTTTTCTGTGCCCCAAATACGGCAATTTTGCTTATTAACGTACCCACCAAGATGCAAATGAGTTGCATCCGAAAAGATGATTTTTTTTGGCAAAATCGACTCATCGTGTAGTTTTTCGTTGGCCCATTTAGCGATGCGAAAACGAAGCGGGTGGTCAAGTGGCTTAGACTCTTAAACCAATTGAACTTTGTAAGACGCCATAACGAGATTTTTTCGCAAAATTCGACGTAAACTGGTGCGTAAAATGTTTAATACTTGAGAGCAATGGCGAGTTGATGTTGATGGATTCTCACGCACACTTTTAGCCACAGATTCGATGGCTGAGCACGCTTACGTCTTGGCGCATCAACAATAAAACCAGTATCTCGATCTTTAGCAATAAACTTGCGTATACCGGGCACTGTTGGTCCTTCTCTGCGACGATATTTTGTACGACATTTTCGTGCAATTTCCGAGCAATTGTCTTTGTTTTGGAAATACATTTCCAATAAATCCGAACGTTGCTCAAGCGTAAATTGATTCAATTCGTTCAGTGGAGATAATATACTGAATTTTGTGACAGAATAGAATGAAAAGTATTGCCAGATTCGAAATAACCCCTGGTTCAAATTTAAATCGATAAATGGCCCATCGGATAAAAACATTCTAAAGAAGAAGTTTCGAATCTTATAAAAAGGCTTTTAATGGCCACACATTGGGCAATGCTGATTCGATTATGTCTGACGAACAGTGTTTCAGTGGTAATATTTCAGTTATGTTCGTAAAAACATTAGGAATATAAATGTACGTGCAATGTTATTTTAGAAAATAAGTATGCACACGAGCCTTCGTTGTGACACCACAATGGAACTCATAATAAAACCGTGATACTTACAAACGTGCGTACTTGACAGCTCCGTAGACCTAGTCGCATGATAAAAGCCCAATTGCCTCTTTTTTCTACCACATAACGTTTGGCATGTGCACAGCAAGTGAAAAATTGTTTCCTCTTTATCTTCATCTCTACAGCTTGTGCAGAAATTATTGGATAGGGGAGCCAGTCCCAGCCTACTGGCATTAGTGCCCATTATACAATGCCCAGTAATGACATAACTTTTTGACTTGTTCACTTCGTTTTGACTTTTTGGATTTTGAAAAGCCTTAAATACAGTCTTAAAAAATATAATACACTTTTTTGACGCTGACTGTATGTGTATTAATTATATATGTATATAAATATATTATCCATGTGATTACAATAAAACAGACTAAAAGTTTTTTAACCGCATTTCACAATCTTTGTAGCAATAGGGAGCTAGTTCTGTAACTTGCTTCAAAGGGTATAATAAGTCGCAACTATGTTATGTTAAAAGTGTTAAGAACAAACGAAAATAGACTACTTTCAGAAATTCCAACCTGATCTTTCTGTATTGGATGTTGGAAGCTAAACGCTCCCTTACAGAAAAAAACTTGTCTGTGAAGCTCAACGATTTTCTTCTACACTTCAGTTTATTTTTCCTTTTAGCTGTGCCTTCTCATATCATTTTCATTGATACCAACACAAGATCATGTATCTATAAAAACGTGTTATCATGACCAAATATTTTTTTTTATTTTTTCATTTTTTTGTTGCTACTGGAAGCCATGAAATCAATATGTGGGCAATAGTAGTTATGGCCTGTGTGTGTATTTTGTGATAAGCCACCCTTTCATTGCTACAAAACAATTAACAATTAATTTTTGACCAGTCAGCCTGAGTTTTGTTATCAGATTTTGCTTAAAATTCACAATTCACCTGATAAAAAACGTATTTAATGAAACCCAAACCCTAGAAACGCTTCTATGGTTCAATTTTTTCGAGTTTTATTTTCTACCACAACTACTTATTATCAGAGAACATTCCAGAGAAATTGCACAGAAATTTTGATTTGAAATTAACGATAGATAACGATGGCAGTGAACCACAATGGTGAACCATTATGGATATACTTCCACCGGAGCAACGCTTGCAAATTGTTGAAAATTTGAATTGAATTTTCAATCAAAATTTTGTTCTCCCATTTTTGGTTGAATGGGTACGTAAATAAGCAGAATTGTTTCATTTGGAGTAGATATAACCCACAAGCTTTTGTTGAAACACCATTACAGCCATAGAAAATTACTGTTTGGTGCGTTTTATGGGCTGACTGAGTCCATATGAATTCATATGTCTTTAAAAACGATGATATTTACAATGTTACTGTCAATGGTGAACAGTATAGGGATATGATAAAAAAATTATTTCGTACCTCAATTAGCTGACATTTGGTTTCATGAGGACGGAGCCATATGCCACAGTGCGCGTTACAATTGATGAAAGAATAATTTGACGTAATGGTCCAATTAATTGGCTATCAAAATCGTGTGAATTCGCCTCATTGGATTATTTTTTTTTTGGGTTATGTAAAGTCACTTGTCTACGTAAAAAACCAGAGACAATTGAACTTCTGGAAATCAACATTCGAAAGGTTATTGATGAAAAACGGCTGCATATATTGCGAAAAGTTTGTGAAAATTGCTGCTCCAGATTCCGCCTGTACACGCTAGCCGTGGCGGCCACATGACCGAAAACATATTTAACCATTAATGTCATAAAATTTTCTATACAACAAAGCCTGTTTCATTGATATTAAAAATATATTTCTTTGTTTTATTGTGATTTAAACTTGTGGAACTGTAAAACAAATACCCCATAGAAAAAGCAAAAATGCGTTGCAGGCTGCTGAAAAAAATTGAGAAGTTTGCGAAGTCGATGTTGAAGATGCACCTCGCTCTGGTCGACCAATATCAAAAAATCTCGATAAAATTATGAAAAAAAATGAGAAAGACCAGCACATAAGCAGCATGGAAGTTGCTAAGGAACTAGGCATTCATCACCAAACAGTTATCAACCATTTGAACAAAGAAGCTCGATGTTTCATGTAACACGAATTAACAGTGTAAAATTTAATGGACCAAATTTCACTACTAAAATGTAACAAAATTAAACCATTTCTGAAACAAAGGATTTTGGGCAGTGAAAAGTGGATTACGAGCGACAACAATGTTCGAAAAGGTCATGGATAAAGCCATGATCTACACCAAGAAAGGTAATGCTTTGTGTCTGGTGGGATTAAAAGATAATTGTTAATTATGAGCTTTTAAACGATCAATTCTAGTCCAATTAAAACGATCAAAATTGATCTACAGATCATGTTCCATCATCATAACGTCGGGCCACACACTTCATTGATGGCCCGGTAGAAACTGATAAAGCTTGGCTGATGGCTATTTATAAGGCATGCTCATGGTCTTACATACCTGAGTCATGGATCGTATGTAGGGTGGTCATTATTTTGCCGCCACATAGGCTGCGATTCCTGATGGCTGTTATTACTGGGCACTGTGTGGCTGGTACCGTTCAATGGCTACTACAGGAGTTGTCAGGATGAGGAAGAAGTGGCGACTGTCGGACATTTCCTTTTTCAGTGTCCGAATCTTTCGGATATTAAGACTGTTTTCCTTTGCAGTTCGTTTCTCCATGCCATATCAGATGTCATCAGGGCTTTTATCCTTTGTACATGCGTCTGGTTGATTCGTTTCGAGCCGGGACGCGGACATGTAGATCCACTTGGATACTACCTTCTATGGCCATCACAGTAGGATCAGTATTGGACCCAATTGAGTTCAACCAGTGTCCGAATACCCGTTGTAACTAATTAACATCCGTACAACATTACCCATGTGTACACATCGTATTCTCATATGGTTTCAAAAAGCGTTTAGAATATGTTGTGCAAACGCTTAAAAAATATCCTCTTTTATTTTCTTCCTTATTTAACATTTTTTGTGTTATATTGGGTGACTTTTTGGCAACTTTCTTTTTGGCAACACTGTTATTAGCATCTTAGCTGTTTTCGTATAACCTATTACTGTCAAACATGTTCAGCTTGGTCTATAATTTTACCATGAATTGACTTACAAACAAACAACGCTTGCAAATTATTAAATTTTATTATGAAAATTCCTGATCGTCCACTCCTTCCATTTTATGGTCAGTTTGGGCGACCTTCTGAGGCGGCTATTCGGAATCTTGTGATACAATTTCGCACCAATTTCTCATTATTGGGTATTAAACCATTACCACGCATAAGTACATAGAGTCCGGACAGAGGAAGATATTGTAGCTGTATCCCTTAGTGTTGTTGTTGCTCGGCGCCGTTCGTAGCAATTAGGCCTCTGTTACTTCACAACGTGGAAAATGTTGCGGAACGAATTGGATGTAAATTCATTTAAAATACAGCTGGTGCAAAAATTGAAGCCACACGACCTACCACAACGGCTAACTTTTGGTGAATGGGCGCTGGCAAAGCTGGATAAAGATCCACTTTTTAATCGGACAATTGTGTTCAGCAACAAGGCTCATTTCTAGTTGAAAGGATACGTGAACAAGCAAAATTGTATTGCTGTGAAGAGCAGCCAGAGGCATTACAAAAACTGCCAATTTATCCCAAAAAATGCTCTGTTTCGTGTGGGTTATGGGCCGGTGGCATCATTGGACCGTACTTTTTCAAAGACCACGAAGGCAGGAACATTACTGTGAATGACGAGCGCTACCGTGCGATGATTACAATTTTTTTTTTTTGTCCAAAATGGAATAGCTGGACTTGGCTGACATGATGGTGTTACATGCCACACAGCACGCGAAACAACAGTTTAATTCACGTTTGGGACCGGTGTATTGGCCGCCTAGGATCGTGCGATTTAACGCCTTTAGACTATTTTTTATGGGGCTATGTTAAGGCTCATGTCTATAGGGACAAACCCACAACAGTTGATGTACTGGTAGCCAATATTGCAGAATTTGAGAGAGTATACCAAAATTGATCCCAGTGTATGAATCATTTGAGGCGCAGTTGCGGTCAATATTTACACGAAATCATCTTTAAACATTGAATCAAGGCGAACTTAACAAGGTGATGCCATTTTGAAAACGAATACAACACTGTAAACAGACTTTAACGTTGTGTCAAAATAATGCAACACGGTGGTAAACAAATAGTAAACAAATTAACTGTGTGTCACATATACTCCTTGTAAAAAAATGATAATGGCAAATCGTTTTGACATATAGCCACTTAACAGCTGTTGCTTACGTAGCAAACCAAGGTCACCTGGTTTGAATTCGCCTTGTATTGAATTTATATCAAATAAAGATTTCGTTATTTTTTTTTTTTAAATCAATTTTTAAAATCTTAAGAAATCACCCGATATATTGTTTTATTTCTTCCTTTATTTAAATTTTTTATTATGGATTCAGAGAAGGCATATTGGTTGTCCTTTTAGTTAATTTTATTTTCGATTTCGTCTATCTTATGGCGTTTTCTTTTTTGAAAAAATGTTGCATTTCTTTTGTTCTTCGCCGTAAAAGGCAGTCAAAAATTAGCAAATATTGAAATTTTTCAAAGGCAACATTTTTAAATATAAACACAGCACCCTTTCTTTGAATTCAATTCTTTTTAAAAGGAATACAAAAAAAGACAGGGCATCAAAGTGGGACATAATTTTTCCGAAAAAAAAACGCCATTAGTTATTAAGCAAGCAATTCTTAAATTATTCTACAATAATAGTATTGTTTTATAGAATAACATAGAATTTTTTTCGATGTTCTCATTAATCATATTAAAAGAATACAAAATAAAATAAGTGAAATCCTCATAATATTTAATAATTACGAATATTGTTGATAACAAACAAACAAACATGTCAAACTGACAGTTCTATGCTGTTTATATTTTGTTTTTATGACATTCTATAGCCCCTTTACCACTACCACCCCCCGCCTTACGAAATCAAACCCTTTTTTGGGTTAACTAACAATTGTATTGTGTTGTTGATGTGTTCTGGTGATACTCGCTCGTATAACAAATTATTGTTTTGGCTTATAAATGACGTTTTCCCATATATGTATATGCGTGAATGTATGTACATTCATACATAGAATGGCCAGAACAATTTTTATACATTATTATCTCCTTTATACAATATTATCAATTATCAATAATATTTGTTTTATTGTAAATATACAACAATTTTTTTTTATTTATTTTTTTTTCTTCGTTATTTAATAATAAAAGAAGAATAAACGTTTTATCTGCGTTTTTATTTCAGGTCATCAGGCGATTTTTATCTGTTTTTATATAATTTTTTTTCTTTTTTTTTTGCTGAACTACATTCCATTGAATCAAGAATTTCCACAATTGTCTGAAACATAAATTTTCAATTGCCTTAAAGCCTCACAAACATGCTTTTTTCTGTTGCATATTTACTTTTCATTTTACACTTTATTTCTTCTTTTTTTGCAATATTTTTTTGCTATTTATGTTGTTCAAGATAAGAAAAGTATCAGAGATTGAAAGGAGAAGTACTGGTTGTTCTTTGAAATTGTTGACACATAAAAAGGGAAGAGAAAAAATTATATCTGGTAGACAAAACAGTGAGACCCAGATTTTTTTGAAATGATTTTTTATCAAAAAAAAAAAATAAATAAATAAAAAAAATACATTTCTTATCGTATCAAAAATATTAATACGGATTCATAAGTGCATATGTATATAGAAAAATATATTAAACAGTGATATGGAAGGGGGATAGAACAGATAAAAATTAAAATAAAATTAAAAAATAATAAGTTTTAGCCATAATAATAATAAATGTTTAAATAATTATTTCGAAATCCAAATTAAAGGCATTTAAAAACACACAAAACAAAATAAAAACTACAACACTACTAACGTTATTTTTAAGATGACATTTAATAAACCATTAAAGGAATTCTAACGGTTTTGTTATGAAATGTGATAAGACCATATTCGATTACTCTATTTTTGGGATTTACAAATCTACCAAATCTACTCGCACTTTTGTAATGTTCTCTAAGCTAAGGTCCATGATATTGAGACCGATTGTGACATATTTGGCGGTAAAAACGAGTTTTGGAACAACCTAGGCTAAGGTACGAAGTAAGATACAAAGATTAGCGTGCATAAGCATAACTGGGGCAATGGGAACTTGCCCCACAGCTGCACTCGAGGTTCTGTTACATTTGGCAGCGAAAAAGATGGCCATAGAGACCATGACGAGCATAATGGGAGATGAGTTGGGCACGAGATTATGGGACGGGGTTCATGTTAAACCGATTGGCTGAGTGGTCGATTACTCGCTGTGGACAGGATCATGAAACTCTATGGCATCGGCAAATGCTTCATGGCAAGACTTGGTAAAAGTAGTGAGTGGAGAAGGGACCATTTTGTGGTACACGAGTGGGTCATAGGCGGAAAGTAGTACAGGCGCGGGAGTGTTTAGCCCTAGGAGGAAATATTCGCAACCTATGGGAAAACTCACTAAAATATCCCAAATAAAAATTTATGCAATTTAGAAGTGTGCTTAATTTAACCTGGAGAGAAAATACAGAGGACAGAACATAGCCATACTATCTGATAGTCAGGCTGCCATTCGAGTACTTGGCTCCTATAAGATTGACTCAAAAGCTAATTTTTGCGTTGTCTGGGTAAACTGAACCAGCTGGGCACAGACAATAGGGTTAGCTTATGCCAGGTCCCGGTTCATGAACGCTATTGTGGACTGGGAAGGGGAGCCTAGAAGGACATACTCAACGAAAATGAGGATAATGAGAGACGTACAGCTATGAGATCATCTAAAATTTTGTTGGGTAACTATAACAGGTGGAGATTTGAATCCTGCATAAGAATGTCCAGAGACAACCTGAGAATATTAACCGGACTTTTGACTGGACATTGCAGGCTAAATAAACATCTAAGTAAAATCGGAATAGTCTCCAGCCCGATGTGTAGATTCTGTAAGGAGAAGATCAAATCACCAGAGCACACACTGGGTACATGTTAGTCATTGAAGCACTTTTTCAAAAACTATTAATTTCCCAACATAGTCTCCTTTTAGCTCAATACACTTAGTAAGACGATTTTCCAACTTTTTTATGCCATCTGAATAATACGATTTTGGGAACTCCTCTAAATACGCATTAGTTTCGGTAATCACTTCATCGTTTGAGATGAATCTTTTTCCCTCGAGTCATTTTTTCAAGTTTGGAAACAGGAAAAAGTCACTAGGGGCTAAATTTGCACTATAAGGTGGATGATCAACCAATTCGTAGTTTTAGCATCGTATCTAATGCTGTGTGAACCGGTGCATTGTCTTGAAGAAAGAGCACTTTTTTCTTGTTTAAAGCGGTCGTTTTTCCTTGATTGCATCAACCAATTGATCCAATAATGCACGATAATACTCTCCTGTGATTCTGGATCCCTTTTCAAGATAATCGATGAGCAATATTCCATGTGCATCCCAAAATACAATGGCCATAACCTTGCCAGCCGATTTCGCTGTCTTCGCCTTCTTCGGAGCACTTCCACCAACTTCCACCCATTACTTCGATAGATTTTTGGTTTCAGGTGTGTAGTGGTGGACCCACGTTTTATCAACAGTTATTAATCTACGCCAAAAATCAGCAGGATTATGCCTTATCATGTCCAAACACCGCTGTGAAGTGATCTGTCGAACTCGTTTTTGTTCAACACTGAACAAACGCGGCACCCATCTTGCCGACAGCTTTTTCATATGCAAATGTTCATACAAACTGTTGAACACACGTGCATATGATATGTTTACCATTTCAGCAATCTCACGTATTTTGACCCGGCGATCATTCATAACGATATCGAGGATTTTCTTGATATTTTCTTCAGTAACCACCTCTTTTGGCCTTCACGTTGATGGTATTGTTGCAGTGCTTGTTCGGCCCCGTTTAAATTCAGCAATCCAATATTTTACAATAAAATCTGACGGAGCAGATTCGCCGTAATGTTTATCAAGCTTTTCTTTTGTCTCTTTCACCGTTTTGCCTTTCAAATAATACTCGTAATGTTTAATCACTACACGAAATTCACTTTTTTCCCTTTTCCAAGAAACACAAAAGTTGCTTACTTCAAACGACTACAACAAAAAACCTAATCGATGAATTTGGCTAAAATTTTAACAGCTGACGTTTGACAGATCGTAATTTCTAAGAAAGAATAAGTTTTTGTGTTTGTGCTGCCATCTATAGCTAGGTAGCTTCAATGTCAATCCGCCCTCATATCTAGGTGCCTAGGTTGGTACCAACCGACATCCTGAATTTCGTCAGATCGACGAGGTTGGGGGATATATTATAAGGAAATCCTATTTGGGTGGAGGGCTGTACATAGAGTTACCGGATTGAATATTACAAAATTTTTGATATTTATAGAAAACAAATCTTGATTTGTGACTGTCAAAGTCACAAATATTGGTGTTCGAAAAACTTATGTTACAAATTGTCACATGACTCTTAAATATAACATCTCTGTTAATATTAATTGCATCAGGCAACACTATAGCTTGTTTGTTGGGTTCGTATGATAACGGGCGATGAAAAGTGGATCACGTAATAATGTGCAATGCAAGGTGAAAGTTTGCAGACGATGGCAAAGCCAGAAAGGTAATACTGTGTGTCTGATAGGATTGGAAGGGAATTATTTATTACTTGCTTCTACAACCTGGTGCAATGATTGATTTTGATCTCTACTGTCAACTATTAATAAGACTAAAGCAGGCAATTCAATTAAAATGACTAGAATTGATCAACAGAAAAGGCCAGACTTTACAAATCTTCGATGACCTGTCAGAAACTGGAAGAGTTTGGCTGTTGCCTTTGGCTTGTTGCCTTTGAATGTGAATTTGACACTTTTTTGTTAGTGAAGCTATATAGCATTAGCATTATTGGAATACTGCTTGTTCAGGCGTATGAAAGAGCATATGGGTCGGTCCTCCGCGCAATAAATTTTGTTAAAGTTAGTCAAGAAAAAGCAGTGGGCGGTGAAGAAAGTTTTTATTCCATATAGCTCTAGCTCTAAAAAGTCAGAGGAGTAATAAGTATTGTTACGTTTTAACCTTTTTAAAACGTTTGACTTCTTTTTAATTGCGTCAAAATGATATAAACACCACTTTGTTGTTATTTTACAGTTTTTATTTCCTCACTTTTTACAGTATACAATTATAACTATACAGTCTCCAACTTAATTATCTTGCACTGAATATTCGTTTATACAACACTTTTATTTACGCCTAAACACGACTTTATCTTATGACTGCAAAACGACAACTATCCCGACGTAGGTAAAGCAGCCTCCTTATATACCTAATTGCCTACAGTTTGTAAAGTTTCGGAAATACATCAAACGCTCTCAAATCCTCTATGTTATATCCGTTAATTTTAAACATGTAAGGTTGTGTAACCCAAAGATAGTCGAATTGGCAATGCCATCAAATAAACAAATCAGTACGACTATAACGGGGTAACACATTCTCAACCTTTACACAACTTTTTGTCTATTGGTAAAAATCCCACAATACAGTCCTAAAGGCATTTTAGTCATTTTTATTTTCGTAACAGTATTATGGACAATGATTTGTAAGTTTTAAAAGGCTTTCTTAAGAGTGATGACTGATTTCAAAAAAAGCATGAACTGCAGTTGTAAGTAAAAGATGTGTTATGTGTCGGTTTTCAAAGACTTACATTATAGATCGCAAATGATCTGAAGGCTTTTAAGTGTTCTAACCAAAAAATGTTTAACAAAATGTATAACAACTTAATTGAACTCAAAAGAAGGAAGAAATACCTGCTTTAGAAAACTACACCCTCTTCCTTTCTGAGTATTTAAAAGTTGTTTTCTTCTCCCTCGCCCTCTCTTTTCTTTTCAAATTATAACCGGCGGTATTGCATATAAATTTAATAGAAAAATAATATTAAATAACTGCTGACTGGTACAATATGTTATTATTGTTGTTTTGTTAACTGGTGTAGTAGTTGTTGCTTTATTTTGCCTTTTTTGGGTTTGGTGGTATAATATGGTCTGGTTCGGTTTGGTTTGGTTTGGCTAATAAAACAATTGATGTTAACCAAGGATTACATGACGGAAATTGAATTTTAAAAGCAGCTGCCACGTGTCCTTATAGTGCTTGAAATTGTTAACGCCGCTTAACGGCAGTAGTCAGACAGACAGACAGACAGACAAACAAGAGGTTTTTCTTTTAAAGTCAGCCAGCCAGCAGTTTATCGTTTTCTCTCGTTCTTAGTGTACGTAAATTGTGGTCAAACACCCTGTTACCTTCACCTCCCACACGTTCTTTTTGCTGACGTTTTCCTTTACTCTCACTCTCTCTCATTCCCTTTGCCAGGACCCTTTGATTGTAACACATTTCGTAACCGAGCATTAATACTTTTGACGCCTTTTGTTTGGTTTGATGGCCAAGTTATTGTAACAATTTTTCTTTTTTTTTTGTTGTTTTATATTGAAAATCTTTAAATAAATATTGTTTTGTTAATGACAATGAATACAAATTTTGTTTTTTTTTCGTTTATTTTCTTTTCATTCAAGAATTACACGGGTGGCGGCGGTAATAAACATTATAATGCAATTTTTTGTTGAATAATAATGCAAAAAGGACAAAGAGGAGGGTAAATTATATAAAAATTAACTTATTTTTTGCTGTCTGTCTATAATGAAATTTGTATAACGTTTTAGAGGCTTATCAGCGATGAGAACATAAAAGCTACTCAACGGAAATGGATCTTTGTATACACCAGCTAACAATAAACACGCATATTATCTCTTTTTCCCATACACCATTTATAAAATGTTAGTAAAGCCATTAAATGCTCTCCCATTTTTTTTAACTTGATACTAATACGCAAGGGATAACCCCTACTCGATGCAGTACATTCTGCAATCTGGAAATTAGTTTGTGGAAAGGAGGAAAGAGGGAGTAGTTATTCATATCGTAAGTGACAAGTGTTAAACGATAGCTCAGTCAGCGATGGCTAAGAGGGTGAAAAAATCGGCACGTAATGATAGAATGCAGTATATGGAGAATCTAGCAGTCAAGGCTGAGAATACAGCTAAAACAAATGATGTGAGAGAATTACACTGCATCATTGGACCACGTCTATAAGACCAACGTTTTAACAGAAACCAGCCAGTAAAAGATCGAGAAGGTAATTTATAATCGGGAACACTTCAAGGAAATAGGCAACATAGATATAGAAACTGAATCACAGCAACCGCTACACGACATTAAACCTTGCCGCAGTGACAGCCGAATATCAACTGAACCGCGAACAATGCAAGATATAAAAAGTGCTATACGGCAACTAAAGATAAATAAAGCCACAGGCGAAGACTGCATACCCGCGCAACAACTTCAGGCAGACCCAAAAGCATCAGCAGAAATAATTTTTGCACACATCAAAAAAGCGAAATATAAGGGAGACCATATCGATCTCGCCTTACGGGACTAATAAAAAACCCCAAGGAGGATGATAGGATATTAAGCATTAACTGGTGAGGAATTATGCTGTTGAATACGATATACTGAACGTAATCGTAACTATATAGATCAAGATAATAATTTACGCTCCGTAATGGAACAATCTATTGAATGGAACTCCCTTCTCCATTTACCCTTCAAAGACATTAAAAAGCCTTCGACTCAATCAAACGTAATGCAATATAAAAGGCTTTAGCTAACAAGAGAGTATCAGCCAAGATAACGGCAATCATCAAAAACATGTACAAAGATAGCGAAATACGAGTACTTCATAATGAGATAACAAGCGTGCATTTACAACTAATGCTAGCGTAAGAACAGGATGTCCTTTACCGCTGCTTCTATTTGTATTTCTCATGTCGCATAGTCTGATCAATCACCTTGTCGAGTTGGCTTGGAAGTCAACATCAAGAAAACAGGCAATGCGCATTAACAGCAACAATGTACAGAATACTTTAGCAGTTTTTGTTGCATGTACGGTGGCATAGACGATGATATATCTAACAGGCTCGGTAGGCCAAGGTCAGCTTTTGGACGGCTACGGAACACTTGTCGATCAAATCAAATATCGAGTAAAACGAAAACGCTAATTTTTAATGCATATGTCAAATCAACACTCCTCTATGGGTGTGAGATCTGGTTAATATCGAACGTACTACTCGAAAGCTACAGGTATTTGTTAATAAATGCCTGCGAAATATTCACAATTATTTTTAGCCATGAACCATCGGCAATGCCAACTTATGGAAGCTAGCTAATGAAGAACCAATTCTGTAGCAAATATCGATAAAAAAAAATAATAAACTCTCTTCAAGCATATCTAGAAGGGCGCTGGAATGGAACCCTCAAGGTAGTCGCTGTCGAGAACTTCCGAAGAGTACATGGCGCCGAATGATGCTTAAAAAGCATTCAAATAATAATAAATCAAAGAGGAAATTTAAATTTGTTCTCCAATAGAATAAAATGGAAAATTCTTGTTGAAGCCCCATGCTCCCAAGCGGAATACTAGAGGAATAAAAAAAGTGGCAGGGAAGACTTTCGCGGGAAAATTGTTGCACAAATGAACAGTAAGACTAAAGATTAGGGTTGGCAAACCACTGAGTAACCCAATTAAGCCCACCCGCAAATTGAAGGTGCAACGAGAAACTGCACGATTATGTCGATTTTGACAAAAAAAATCATCTTTTCGAATAAAGCTCATTTTCATCTTGGTGGGTACGTTAATAAACAAATTTGTTGTATTTGGGGCTCAGAAAATCAAAACAAGGTCTTACAGATACCAATGCACTCAATACAAGTGACTGTTTGGTGCGGCTTGTAGAGCGGAGGCACCATTGGCCCATATTTCTTTGAAAATAAGGACAGCGCGACCATTACGGTCAATGAAGACACCTATCGCAGCATGATAACCGATTTTTTGTGCCCGCTCTTCATGGTATGATGTGAACGATGTTCGGTTTCAATAGCATGGTGCAACTTGCCACACATCTCATGCCACAATCGATTTATTGCGTCATACGCTTGATGGCCGTTTAACTAGCTGAAATGATGATGTCAGTCGGCCTACAAGAAGCTGCGATTTGACACCGTTGGACTATTTTCGGTCTGTCGCCGTTACAGACAAGTGTTATGCCGACAAACCAGTGACAATTGAGCACATAAAGGCCAACATTCGTGATGCCATTCCCGAAATACGACCCAACACACCTGAAAAGGTTCTCGAAAATTGGTCCAATCGAATGGAGAATTTTTTACAACTTTTTGGAAATTAAAAAAAAAGAAATTAAAATAAAAATTAGTTCATAAATTTTAATCAAAGTTAGGTACCTGCATTTAATTTTAAATAAAATCAGCAATAGCCGACCGATTTTCATGATTTATAGTTTATTTTATTCTTAACATTTTAAGCTTTAACTTATGTGCTTAACATGTTAAAATCTCATTCTGAAAAATTTTTTATAACTTAAAAAAAATGTTGCTCTAATTTTACGCGAATATTTTTTTTTTCGAAACCACGTTATGAATAACTGCGAAACTGTTGAAAATACAAAAAAATGTTATTCAGGTGGCTTATCGGAAATGTTGTTCCTAAACATTTGCTGGTACTTGGATTAAAATCTGTCAAGTCATTTTCAAGTTATGATGAAATATATTGACATAACTACCATATTTTGGGCGAAAAATTTGCCGCGCCTATAAAAAAAAAATTTTTGAGCACGATGGAAAAAACTGAAAACGGATTTGAATTCAGCGCATAAAAATCATTATATTCCATTTAGTTTTAATCAAAGGGCAGAAAATTTTTTGTTGTTTGTTTCTTGTAGACCAGTGTACTATCATATTCTCATCTTCGTTCTTATTAAGGAAGGAATGGCAAAAAATTTATTTTGTTTACCAACATTTTCTTGTGAGTATAAACGAGTATTGTTCCCTATTGTTGTGCTCACTTTGATGGATTTTTCTTTCATTTTTGTTCTTCATTTGAACAGTGGCTGTGTAGTGGGTTGTTGGGTTTTTGATATTTGTTTGGCTTTTTTCATTTCTGCTTTAAAGGGCGTGTGATTGACTTAATTGACGTTAAAAATGAGAAATTACCAAAAAACCAAAAAAAAAAAACAACAACAACAACATGCAGCTATTAAATGTTAAGAATACCAAGACAACATAATAAACACCTTCAGTGCTTTTAAAACTGCAACATTCACTCTTCACGTTGAAATGGATTGCCAAAGAAAGAGAAGGCAAGGACTAAGGCATTTAATGAGTGAATGGGGAAACAGAAAAAAAGAAACCCACAAAAGGGCGAGAAAGAGGGTGGATGGTTGGTTGGTTGGTCGGTTTACACTTACAACATAATAAAATGCGAGTAAAATATCTGTCTGTCTGTGGCATGTGCGAAAAGTGTGCTTTGCGCACATGATTGCGCTGTTTTGCGTCAAGTTAATGAAATTGTAAAAAAAGAAATTAAAAAAGTAAGAAAATTTTAAAGGCAGCCTGTCTGTCTGTATATTTGTATTCTTATAACGCCTGTTAAACGTATTAATTTAGTGTTTGTTGCTCATTTTGATTTTGAAGAAATCACAGCACAAGGCACAGTACACATAAACAATTTGTATTCCCTGTGGTCTAGTTTATGGTTTGTCAGACAGACGTTTTATATACGTATTTAAAAATGTTAAAGCATCGCTAAAGACAAATAAAGGGGAAGGGGAGAATGTTATTATTTTAAAATTTATGGCGTTTAAATGCCAATTTAATTAGTTGCTTGACAATGTACGTTATTTAAGCAAAAAACGTTTTAAAGCTTAATTGATTTTTGCGAAAGTTGAAGGCCTATTTATCGAGGCCTATTTATTTGATTATAAAATCTCCTAAACAACAAATAGTACAATTATTTTAATTGAAGGCCTATTTAGAGCGTAAGAAAGCATTACAGCTGTTTAACCGACATATTATTTTCACTGTCATCATTATCATCCAACAGACAAGGTCGGTCTATAGTTTCTTCAACAGATCTTATAATGGGTGGGCAATTTAAAAGTGCAATACAACAAAAATGGTTCGAAATTTTGCGAAATTTATTTTTTGAAATTTTATTTTTGTGAAGAACAATTGATCCGGTTAGAAATTAAATATTGTTTCAAACTTATGGCTCGGCTAACAGTAACCCACCCATACGATCTAACCAATTTTCGACAACTTTTTTGAGTGTATGGGGTCGTATCTCGGCAATGGCATCACGAATGTTGGCTTTCAAATGCTGAATTATCTCTGGTTTGCCGGCATAACGCTTGTCTTTAACGGCGCCCCACAGAAAATAGTCCAACGGTGTCAAATCGCAGCTTCTTGTAGGCCAACTGACATCATTATTTCGGCTAATTTAACGGCCATCTCACGTTTGATCCAATAAATCGATTATGGCATGAGATTTGTGGCAAGTTGCACCATCCTGTTGAAACCAAACATAATTTAAATCAATACCGTGAAGAACGGGTACAAAAAAATCAGTAAATCGGTTATTATAGTGCGATAGGTATCTTCATTGACGGTAAAGGCTGCGTCGTCCTCATTTTCAAAGAAACATGAACCACTGATTACTTCGCTCCACAAGCCTCAGCAAACAGTCACTCGTAATGGGTGCATTGGCTACTGTAAAACCACGTTTGAGTTTTCTGAGCCTAATACGACAATTTTGCTTATTAACGTACCCACCAAGATGAAAACGATCTTCATCCGAAAAGATGACATTTTCGTGCAATTTCCGAACAATTGTCTTTATTTTGGAAATAAATTTCCAATAAATCCCAACTTTGCTCAAGCGTGAATCGATTCATTTCGTTTATTGGAGATAATATGCCGAATTATGCTACCGAATAAAATGACATAAGTATTGCCAGATTCGAAATAACGGCTGTTTCAAATTTGAACTATTAAATTGCCCCGCATATTGCTTACCCAGTAAGACCATATATCTACCTAAACATTTGTATATAAACCTATCAAGACACACATTACGTGTTCCACTGTCACACACGCACAAACATACACATATGTGACCGCCATGCTCTTCAGAACCGCTCACAGTCTACAGTGGACCGTAAGAAACTCCATTAGGAGTATTAGGACGCACAAATTGGTGACTGATCGCCGCCATAGAGTGTCGAAGTCCCCTTGGAGCATTCTAGTATTTCAAACATCTGTCAATTTCCCATTCCTTGACTAGATTGAGAATGGTAGTATGGTACTGCACAGCAATGTTCCGAATCGATATAGGGTACCTTGGAAACTTTTTTGGCCAATGCATCCGCCATTTCATTCCTATCTATCCCACACTGTTCAGTGACTCAAAACAACTGGACCCTATTTCCAAGCAAAAGTTTTGGCAACGTATCGTAGCAGTATTTGACCAGTCTAGATGTCATACGATTCCAGCTAAGTGCCTTTAAGGTAGTTTGGCTATCAGAGAATATATTAACGGTCTTACCCTTGATTCCACTGTATAGCATGATCTTTGCACATATGGCAACTGCCGTAGTGCTTGGAAGATACTCAGCCATCTCCACAATGGAATCGAGAAGTGCATGAACTAGAGCACCGACACAGTCATTCATTTTGAAGCCATCGATATACCAGTTTAGATCAAACTCACTTCGAAATAATACTCCATTAGACCAACAATCTCCGAATCTCCTGCTAAAACACAGATCTAAAGGCATAACATCCAGGACCGAAGATGATTCTCCGGCCATCCTGCTTGAATGTACAGACTTCCCGAAGAACTTTGCACCGAACATTCCGCCACCCTTATCACATAGATGTGAAGCGGTGTTAAAACAATCAAGAACTTCAAAACTGGTGTTGGACATGTTTTCATTGCCTCAGTTATACAGTGGCAGGTAATTTAATCATGGTGGTAGCTTTCTTAGCCTTTCTCCACCAAGCTATTGCCGTATAAGTGAAAAAAGGCCGAATAATAGCCATATATATTCATAGTGTCATTCTCGGCGAAAGACTCCATGTCTTACCGTAGGAGCGACCTGCCCCACAGGACCTTATCGCCTTGTTCTGGACGGCACCAAGATGCGAGTTTCGATTAAGTCTTAGAAAAACACTTAGAGACTTAACTCCCTTAAGAAGTTGATGGTGGTACCCCTAAAAGAAATACAGTCACATGATAACTTATATCTCCTTGTAAAAGGTACAACAACCGTTTTTGAGAAATTCACCAAAAGCCCTCCCTGAGTGCACCAAGTCAACACCTCGTTTATGATCGTTTTCATAAGGTAACACAACGTAGTCTCATATTTCCCGCGTACTTTGATGACGAGGTCATTAGTAAAATCAATTACAAGTCCTCTATAGTGTCTATAAGTCTACACTTTGTGTGGCTGTAAGTCGTGAAACGCAGCAGGTAAGGATGTCAACTCTTGTTTACCGCTTATTCCTAAAATACTTGGGCCAAAAGCATATCCACCAATTTCTTATTTCAAGTTACAATAACAAAGATACTGTGCGAAGGAGATTGAAAGAAAGAAAGAAAAACACCGTACTATACGTATGGGAACCTTAAGAAAACTTTATTGAGAAATTAAATGCTGACATGAAATATTCGTCAATCAATTTCGAGTTGCAAAACAAACAAACTACCCTCGTATATAGACATAATTATATAATTTTTTAATATTTTATGTTTTCTAATCTAATTATTTAGTTTCATTATGCACTTTTTCCTTAAACGAAAAAAAGGTGTTGAAAAGCCTTTATTATAATTTAAAAATATTTCTTTATTATTTTCTTTAATATTTTTTTATAATTCCAAAAGTTTAATTACCATAATAACAATAACCTACCATTTAAAAAGAAAACCCCCATTCGGCCTGGTACCGTTTTTTAAATCCTGTGTACGTACATCAATCATATTGTAATGAAATTCTTTAGAGGGATAATGAAAATAAAAATGTTTTAAAATTAAAAAAGTCAGGAAGTAAAATACGCATAAAGCCGTTTATTTGATGCTTAGGCATTATCCTTTAAAACCCACAAAAAATAAAAAAATAAAAAAAACAGCCA
Organism: Wohlfahrtia magnifica; assembly: GCA_023159175.1. NCBI lineage: Eukaryota > Metazoa > Arthropoda > Insecta > Diptera > Sarcophagidae > Wohlfahrtia > Wohlfahrtia magnifica. Next base: position 150,931 of record JAKWBJ010000498.1, read on the forward strand.
CAAGAAATTATGAAAATCCTTTTATTTTTTTTTCACGTGTTTATCCTTTTCTAACCACAAAAAAAAATCTGAAAAAGAAAGTCATTTCATTGGCTTACTTGTGTGCTGTGCAAAAAGGGAGGGGAAAGGGTGAAATAATCAAATATACAGTATTGGACAAAAGATATGCACGAGCTTGCACTTGCTATCATATATCTTCATAACATAGAAAAGCTGATCGAATTTTAATTGATTTACTAACTCATAACGATAATATCCTCCTTTTACTGAGAAAAGATAAAAACAAAGCAAAACTAATTATCAACAATAAAATTGTATGGTTAAGTTACAAAACCGCTATTTTGCAAGTGTCAAAACAATGGCACGGAATAGCTAGATAGGTTAATTACCAACGACAAAAATCGTTGACTAACAAAAACGAGCATTTCGAAATTAGAGGAATAATTAGAGCAAATTTGAACATCGTACCGATTCTATTAAACTCTGTCCCTAGCCAAGAATGTTTTGTAATATTCTACGAAAATCATCACAGAGGTAATAGACCCGGATACTCTTTTTAATAAAAAAGTATGTCTCGTAGCAGGAAGGTCTATTACAAATCAATTAAAATTAAATGTTTCGATGCCTCCAAATACGATCTGTAGACAGTGGATTAGTATCATGTCGAAGTGCCAAAAAAGCATTTACTACTGCCAAAAACAGAATTGGGCAGAATTGAATTTACAAAGGATCAAGTACATTTAGGTATACTTTTAATGGAAGACCGTACTTTTCTTTGATTAATCTAAGTTTAATATGAGACGTTATTGTGGATTTAATCCGTTAAGCTGAATAAAAAGGACAACGTCTTAATCCTCGGTATACCAAAGACACGATAAAACATAGAAAAGGAAGTGTTTTACTCTGGGAATGTATTTTTGGCCATGGAATTGGACCAATAGTGGATCGATTCGTCTACAAGAATATCCTGGAATACATACTAATAGAACATGTAGAGGAGAAAATGTCACTTAATTGAAGACTTAAGAAGGACAACAAATCAAAATACGCAGATAAATGAGTGGAAGAGTGCTTTGTAAGCAAACAAATCAACGACTTATAATGTCTAGCGCAGTCGCCAGATCTCAACCTACCAAAAAATCTGTGGCATATTAAAGATCTCAAAATAAACCGCAATATTTGCAGAAATAAGGACGAACTTTATTGACTAGTGGAAATTGCATTGAATGAGATATCTGGTGAAATATTATCGAAACAAATCGAGGCCATAATATTAATATTTAAAGAACTGTTGAAAAAACGAAAGTGAATTTATTGAAGACGTGCTTACTGCGTTCCACGTACAAAATAATTTTTTTTAAGTTAAATAGGAGTTTTCGTTGCTAGTTTTTATTTTTTTAGTGAATTTTGATGATTAACTTAATAAATAAATAAAGAGTCCGCCATCTAACGTTCTTATTTTTCAACTAGTGCTTATTTCGTGAATGGTAACACTTAGCTCATGTCTGATTTGACAGATAATTAGTTTTATCCTTCCGCTAAACGAATATGGTTATGTATACGCTTCGCTAAGTGGGCCTGCGATCGACTTACAGAAGATGCCGATTTTGCCAAAAAAATCATCTTTTCAGATGAAGCTCATTTTGATCTTAGCGGGTATGTAAACAAGCAAAATTGTCGCATTTGGGGCACAGAAAACCCGCACGCATACATTGAAAAGCCTATACACCCAAGACGAGTCACTGTTTGGTGCGGATTTTGGTCCAGAAGCATAATTGGGCCATTTTTCTTCGAAAATGAGCAAGGAGTTGCCGTTACAGTCAATGACGATCGTTATCGGGCCATGTTAAACGAATTTTTGTTCACAAAAATTGAAGAGAAGGATATTAGCAACCTTTGGTTTTAACAGGACGAAGCTACGTGCCAACAGCCGAGGCTACACTCGATGTTTTGCGCCCTGTTTTTGAAGATTGCACTATCAGCCGCAGAGCTGATGTCGTTTGACCACCTCGGAGCTGCGATTTGACACCGTTGGACTATTATTTGTGGGGTGCCGTCAAAGATAAGTGTTACGCCAACAAGCCAGAGACAGTTAACGCTTTAAAGGACAATAATCGTGAAGCCATTGGTGAAATACAGCTGCACACAATCGATAATGTGCTTAAAAATTGGACCGATCGTGTAGGCTACTGCATGGTCAGCCGAGGCAGCCATTTGAATGAAATTATTTTCCATTATTAACCGGAAGGACGGTACTTTCATATAAAAAAATAAATTTGAAAAAATATTCAGTAGTTTTTTTTTATAGCATTTTCAAAAAAAAAATTTATTTGCGGACCCAATAAAATAGTTTAAAGTCCAAAAGTGTTTGCTGTTACTATTGCGACATTTAGTATTAACCAGAAATTCGTGCATATGTTTTGTTCACTACTGTATATATGGTAAGTATATTCGTTTCAAAAAAAGAAACACTTGTCTAATATGTATATATTTTTTGTAAAGTCACGAAAAAAGCAATGAAAATAACAACTAATGTCAGCTTAAAATGATGGAGTAGCCAAAAGAAAGATTTTAATATAAAAAGGATAATGAGTTAAGTAAAAAGACAGTTTATTAATTTCTTTTTGTAATTAAATTAAAGCAGACTATAAAACTTGATTCCTTTTTTCTGACAGCCTAAAAGTATGCTGTAAATATGTTTTTTTTCATATATTGTATATCCTTCAGCATATATGCCTTGTCATTTGGTCATCTTAAAAGAAAACAAAATAAAAACTATTAATAGTCTTTTTAAAATGATAGAGAAAATCTTTATGCTGATCTAGGCAAAATATGTCCAAAAACCGACCATTACTTGACCACGACAATACAACATAAATCATTGAAAAAAGAAAGGAGAAAACTTCCGAAATGAAAATGGAAAAAAAATTCTTATACAAATAAAAATCTATAAAAATTATTATAGTTTATCTATAGTTTACACTTAAATGCACAATAAATTCTGAAAAATATTAATATTTCGTACTTATAAGAAATCAATAAGGGTTAGTACATATATGACCATTACTTTGCTTATACTTAAGCATATAAAACTTACAAATTTCGTAGCCCTAAGCAGCTACCTAACGCGTGTCCTCTTTGAAATAACTTATTGATAAGGATAAACAAAAAAGTATAAATCATAAGCCAATAATAATTGTATGGGATATTGGCAATCTTGATTTTTTTTCTCATTTCTTTGCTTTACTTCTAAGCGCTTATAAGTCTAGAAATCTTTGAAACTTAATATGATAATTCAATAGCCATAAGTGTTAAATGGCTTTTATCTTTGATACAAGATAAAATTCAATTCACAAATAAATGGTTTGTAATGCAATTTGTAAATATAATGAGTCGAAAAATATGCTTTAAATATGTTTAAATAAAGACTCCTTAAAATATGCTACAAAAACTTTGTTTTTCGACTGGCACATATAAGACAGTTTTGGCATTATACTTAATGACATATCGGTAGTTAAAGCTTTATTACAACGGATTCAATTTCGTTTGAAAATCGTTTAAAAATAATACAAATCCGCTATGAATATGGTGGAAACTACGTTTTGTAAAAAGTTTGGGTTTTTTATGTATGTCATAGTACAATAAAAGACGTCACATAGTGTTTAGCAATAAATAATTTTACAAACGTGTTACAAGTGGCTCTATGTTTAAATGAAAACATTCAGGGAACACGTGTCTCACAATTTTGGGGTTATCGATTGTTTTAACGGCAAATCAGCTAGATAATTCCCTGATATGTTTTCAGGGCCCCCGCTGAAAAAGTATGACGAATCGAGTTATAAAGGAACCAGCCAGACAAAAAATAATTGACGCTGATAATTTTAAGTACCAAAAACAATGTACTATGAGTCGCAATCAAGCACATTAGTTTTAATTTGTCCATTGGAAATTGATTATGGTGAAGCGTTTTCAGGGCCGTGTACGAGATCGTATGCCTCGCTGATTTTAAATTTTGTTCTAATTTGAAAACATTTAGTTGGCAGTGTTTATTTTTTCATATAACGAATTTTTCATAAGGATGTGGTTGTTAAAGTTTGCAAAGTTCAACTGTTATAAGAATGGAAGCCGCTTTTATTTTACTTTATTGCTATAAAGCCCAATAGTCGTATTGGATACAACGTGTGTTTTCAGCTGAAATTATATAAAATTCAAAGTATTGCCTAGGTCTGTCCATTCTACGCAGTGTGTTCGGAGAACCATCTTCGGTTAGCAGAAGATTTAGAGTTGAATTCCCGGACTGCGATTGTTGGTCTAATGGGGCATTAGTTCGAAATGAGTCTGATTTAAACTGGTATAAGTGTGCTGAACGTTTGTCTGGCGGCCCCTTTTAACCTAACCTAACCTAAACTGGTTCGATGGCTCAAAAATTAATAACTGTGTCAATGCTGCTATTTGTGTACCCAACCGAGACTTGCTGATCCCATTGGGAAGATCAACGAGTGTTTTCCAGGCTGAGATCATGCCCATTGCTAAATGTACGGAGATCAACCTCGACAGTGGGCCCAAGGATAAGACCATTTGACAGCCAAGCTGCATTAAAGGCATTTGGCTCGAATCGTATGACATCTAGACTGATACGTTGCAAAAGCCTTCGCTTGGAAATAAGGTCCAGAGATAGCGGATGCATTGGTCCAAAAGGGTTCCATGACACACTATATCGGTTCAGAAGATTGCTGTGTAGCACCACTTACTACCATCCTCAATCTAATTAAGGATTGTGAAATTGCCAGATGTATGCAACACTGGAATGCTTAGATGGCAGCGATCAGTCCGCGATTTGGACGTTGCTCCTAGCGGAGTTTCTTACGAGCCACTATAGACTAAGAGCGCATCTGAAGGGGATGGAGGTCACAAAGGTGAATGTCTGTAGTGTGTGCTCGCAGGCATTAGATACAGCGGAATATATTTATTGTGAATGTGGGGCTCTTAACCGATTTAGTTGGAAATTGGCTCTTAACCGATTTAGTTGGATCAGTCCGCGACTTGGACGTTGCTCCTAACGGAGTTTCTTACGAGCCACTATAGACTAAGAGATTTAGTTGGAGTTGGTTCTTAACCGATTTAGTTGGATCAGTCCGCGATTTGGACGTTGCTCCTAACGGAGTTTCTTACGAGCCACTATAGACTAAGAGAGCATCTGAAGGGGATGGAGGTCACAAAGGTGGATGTCTGTAGTGTGTGCTCGCAGGCATTAGATACAGCGGAATATATTTATTGTGAATGTGGGGCTCTTAACCGATTTAGTTGGAAATGTTCGGGTAGACATAGGGTCTCACTGGGCGATACCATTATGGTTTCATATTTTCAGGTTTCATCTGTCGAGTCCAAAAGAGCACGTCAGCTGGATCCTGCCATCAGCTTGAAATTTTCAAGGCCATCAGATTTGTAGCACTTGGTCATCCTCTTCCCCGATTTCCACCTTGAGGTGCCGTATTAAAGGCCTGCCTTGCCGGTGATTCTTTCTTCTTTTTTATAATATGTAGTCATTTATATTATACTTATATTGTTGTTGTGTATAAGTTGAATGGTGCTGTGGGTGGAAGTATATTTTCGGAGTCGGCGAATATAGCTCACTCTATAAGGCTACCGGAGCTTTATAGCGTTTTTAGGCGGAGATACCGGCCATACGAGCTGCTTTGATGATCATTGGAAAGAGAAACATTTCCAAGAGATATATTAGCATACTTTCGGATAGCCAGGCGGCTGTAAGAGCTCTGGGATCTCACAAGTTGACCTCAAAAAATGTTATCGACTGCCTACGAGATGTTTGAGCAGTATAATATTCATATTACGTGAGTTCTGGGGCCGGGAACTTCGAACTTATGAGCGAAGTTTGCACGTTTCCCATAAGGAACTTGTTATTTTATAATTCACAATGAGGTAATAGACAAGATGGCTCATACAAATCTGGCCAAAGCTGGATCTCAAGCGCACAAAAGATCTGCTCAATCTCTAAAGAAGCACACTCAGCGCAGATGTCGGTGTAATTATTCATGAGAGGCGGCTTGGACTGGGTCACCTGGCCAGCAAAAGCTGCAGAGATGAGGAGGAAGAGGAAACAATTCCTCACCTACTGTGCACATGCCTGGCGTTATGAAGAAAGAGGCACTTGGGCTCCTACCATGCTACTGAGCTTACGAATATTTTAAAGCTTAGCGGTTTTGTTATGAGTTTCTTGTGATTCCGGGTATAGAGGGATGACGATCCATTGTGGTATCACAACGGGCGATTTTGGCCTCTGTGTTTCCTTCTTTTGGAAGCAAGCATTTCTACCTCCCTTTTTTATATAAGACCAGCACCCAGGGGATGGCCCCTACTCATGCTGTGCATTGTGCTAGTACTAGGAAAATAGGTTATTGGAAGGAGGACAGAGGGAGTAGTGTTTATGGACGTTAGATTTAAATTTGCTCATGTCGTAAGTGGCGGGAAATACTTTCGCTGGAAGATTATTCCATAACCGAACAGTGCGACCAAAGAACAAATTCTCCCTATAATGCGTTGTGCGATTTACTGAACAATCAACTACAAAGGGATGCGCTCTACGAGAAATACGAGTACTACGTAAAAATATATGATTTTTAGGAACTAATTCCTTAATTTCGTTAGAACACATTCCGTATAGTACCGATAGAACAATGAAACACACGCCACTTTGCGACGGTGCTCCAATTAATCGATAGAGTTGACTACCCTACCGTCATTGATGAGCATCTTCAACCTCTCCAGTACGCGGTCGAGAGGCTCCAAAATAAACTTTGAAGTACCGGCCCATACATGAGAGTTGTATTTCATTTTGGGTCGGATATAGGTCTTGTAAATATTAAGGAGATCAAGGCACTGAATGCTTCTTTCGACACTTGAAATATGTGATCATTCCAACGAACGTCACAGTGAATTCTCATGACCGGAACATCAAGAGCATCTGATTCCTTAATATCCACATTACCCATTGACACAGATGACAACACACAACCAATAATCTGTGTGTTAAAAAACAACATTGAGTCTTGCGTGCATTAAAATCGACCCTGTTCGCACGACCCCACTCGGAGACCTTGACCAGGTCACTTGTGAGTGTGACGTTCATATTCATCCTTCTCGCCCCAACCTCCAAAAGGCTCGGTCTACGACCAAAGGAATATGAGTGAAAAATGTTGCTGTCATCCGCAAAAGAGTAGATAGGATTAGAAGTGAGAAGAAGAAAGTAGGAGAAAGAACAGAGCCTTGCGGTACCCCACCACTCTTATTGAGCGATCTCTGAGAAAACTCGATATAAGTCTAGAGAGTTGACTACCGACACCAAAAGCATTAAGTTTAGAAATGAGAGCCTCATGCCAAACTCTATCAAACGCCTTTGAGATATACAGAGCCACAATCTTACTCTCGCCAAAACCATGAATGGACTTGTTCCACTTCTCCGACAGCAATGCCAGCAGGTCACCAGTCGAACGGCCCTTTTGAAAACCGTACTGACGATCGCTAAGTAAATCGTTGGACTCTAGATATCCCACAAGGTGGTGATTAATCATACTCTCCATAACCTTGGAGAGTGCGGAACAAACTGCTATCGGACGGTAGTTCTCAGGGTAACTAGCCTCGCCCTTTTTGGGGATTGGCGTTACATTAGCAACCTTCCAGTAAGATGGAAAAATACCGGTGCAAAAGGTGAGCTAATGGACGCGCAAGCGTCGAAGAGCACTGTTTCAGGACCAGTTCTGGTATGCCATCCGGCCCAGAAGAAGACTTGTTAACGTTGAGATTTGCAAGGACCCTACCATGATTTTAGGTACATATTGTAACTAAAAGATTTTTAAAGATGCAAATTTAAAAAATATACTCGTATATATTCAATCTTATCTTCTTCTAATTGCTTTTTAAAACAGAGTAAATGTAATAAATGCCATGCTAATTGACTTCATCTTTATGGCCTTAATCTTGAAAACTAATTTATAGTGTCAATATACATTAAAATTCTAATCAATACATGATTTGCTATTACCATAGAAGAGATGTTGTTACGTTGTGCTCTTCCTATCAAGAAAATAGTTCTCTACATAAATTAATTAAATTTACATTTCTAATAAAAACAAATCACTCCTTAATAATGTTGTCCTAAAGGAAAATAGCACGTTATTTATGTATATGTTACATCATGCTTAACTATGTGATGAGTCAAGAAAAGTAATAAAAAAAAGAAACGGAGACCCTTTACAACAACCACATAAATCACCGGAAATGTTAGAAATGCTTGCTAGGTTTCAGACCAACGATGAAATAATTGAATTGATTGACAACATTTTTCTTTTTTCGAGTTAAACAAAGCACTTGTTTTGACCCAGCATTGCTTTTTAGCAAACAAAAAAAATTGGTTAGATTAGCAATAATGATGTTGACAATAACATTTTGTCTTGTTGTAAATATTGTTGTTTTCGCCAAAAAAAAGTACTCAATACTGTTAAAAGGCCATAAAAAAGCAGCACAATGAAGTTGTCAAGTCTTGAACAGCAATAAAGAAAAAATAGAAGAGGAAATACTTTAAGCGGAAAAACAAACTCGTTTTGTTAAGTCAAAAAAAAAACAGAAAAAGTTACAAAAAAAACTCTTAAGGCTTACAAGACACCCATAACATATGCCAGCCACCCTCTTTATTTTATTTTTATTTTTTTTAACAATTTCAGTTGGACCCTGAGTATGACAATAAAGGTCATAAAAAGTGATTTGCAAAAAAAAAGTCAATGACTAAAAATATAAAAGAGATTCTTAACAAAACTTACCACTGAACTTCGATGACAGGGAAGAAAACGATAAAAAATACGTCTTAATAGCCTGCTTTAAAAGGAAAACAAATCTTTGATGATACACTCTCTCGCAGAGAAAGTATTTAAATACACGCAGAAAAAAACCTTGTTTACAACCCGTATGGCTGCACTCGCTTGACCTGAGATTCGCAATAAATGATTGTTCGCTATTAGCGAATAAGTTTCGAAACAAAAATACTTGTTTTTGCCGAACAAAAATACTTAACAGAGCATAGCACATAACACTTTTGTTCCTTCTCAATTCACATATATTCTGAGCGAATGAGCGCGCGTATTGGGTATATGTTGATATTCTTCTATTTTTGTTTTTGTTTTCTTGATTCCTTAAAGTTAAAAGAAACAAGTAAAATTCATTGAGCAGCGAAAAAATTCAAAAGCAAAAACAGAAGAGAGCAAAAGCAAGAATAAAAGAGAGCAAAGAAAAGTAATTAGCTTTAGAGGTTTTGTTGATATTACAGGTAAGCGTTCGAGATCGAAAGATTTGCTGCCACAAACTGAGCGACGGGTGAACTCTATGAGTTCTTTTTCATTTCGAATGTTTTATCAGAGAAATGTTTGCCAAACGTTCGAAGGTGATGTTATTATCGAATATCGTGAGCAAGCGTTATTTGATTTAAGTGCTTTGTATTCGCTAAAGCTATAATCAAGCTTAAGCAACGGTAGTTTTTTTAATTAATACAATGTTTCAAAGAGTAAACAAGTCGCTACATATCTTATATGTAAAAATTAATGTATGTTTGTTTGTGCTTTATAGACAGCTTAACTGCTGAACCGATTTTGTTGAAATTTTTACAGTATCTCTCTGCATGTCTGGAAGCATGCAAAGTGTATATTTGTTTGTTTATACCATCGAAATGGCAACAGAGAGAATCTGTAAATTTGGCTCAAATAGATTCATGGTCAACGCAAATCATCAGGTAAAAAGTGGGCGGAATTGGGCAAGTTGGCGTGGAACCTCCCATGCAACCATAATATTGAATGGTTAAAGCCAAAGCTTCTGAATTTAGTCCGAATTACTTCACAGTAAATACAAATCTTTAGTTAAAAAGTGGACGGAATTGGACAAGTGGGCGTGGTACCTGCTATACAAATTTAATGTTGATTTCGTTACATATATGGAAAAGGGTTAAAGCTATATATTTCAGTATATGGTCTGAATGACTTAATAGTCAATGCAAATCTTCAGTTAAAAAGTGGGCGGAATTGGACAACTGAGCGGGGTACCTCCCATAAAACTAAATGTTGATTTCTGTATATCTTGAAAATGGTTAAAGCAAAAGCTTCTGAATTTTGCTTGAATGTCTTCATAGTCAATTGGAATCATAAGGTAAAAGATGGGCGGAATCGCACCAGTGGGCGTGGTATTTCCACTACAAAGTAAATATTAATTTTTATATATCGTGAGAACAGCAATAGTGGAAGTTTCTAAATTATGTTCAAACAACGTCGAGAACAATACACATCATCAGTCAGTAACTGGGCGAGATTGAATAAATGGGCGTGACACCTTCCATTCATACTAAATATGGTATTTTTCATATGTGGAGAACAGCAATAAAAAAGCTTTACTATCTACGTGTCTACATTGTATTAAACAAAACACACCGGATAAAAGATGTCTTATGCATATCATTATATATATAAAAATCAATGTGTGTTTGTTTGTTTGTTTGTATGTATGTATGTATATATGTGTGTTGGAAATCTATAGACGGCTAAGCCGTTTTTCTTGAAATTTTCACTGTATCATCCTGTATGCCTGTAAGGAGATATAGGCAACATTTCTTTTGGATAGGATCAGGGTGAGAGGTATCCCCATACAAACCAAATATTAGTAATCGGATGAAACCGATTTTTTGGGGAAAATTTAGTGCAGATATAATCAGGGAAGGGGGGGGAGGGGCTCGTATACCGTAGAAGAAGCAAAATTTAATTATCGTATATTTAAAAAACTATTATAGCGACAGTCTTCAAATTTTCTTCCAATCGTACTTCTATAAAACTAATTTATTGGAATAAATGTAGGGCAGATATAATCACGAGGAGAGTTACCCTTCATATAAAGCAAATAATAATTTTCGAATACTATTACACTGATTCCGATAAAATTTTATTAGTTCACTGGATAAAAGCTGTCTACTCGTATATGAGTATGCATTTTGACCGGAAGGGAACCAAATGGGGAAAAGGTTCAAAAATATAACTAAGATTGCATTTAACATGAAAATTAAGTTGGGAGTAGCGAAGCACGCCATGTTTTAAGTAATTTTATATAAAAATTAATGTGTGTTTATTTGAAGACTGTAGACAGCTAAAAACAGAACCGACAGAAGACGACATGTGAAAAAAGTTTAAAAAAATAACTAAGATTACAATCCAGCGAAGCACGCCGGATTTTAGCCAGTATAATAATATAAATACGAAAAGTTTAATGAAAAGTTACATAGGTACACATTTACTTTTATTTCTTTTAATATTTATTGTTATTGCTTCACAAGTATGTAAATAACCTTAAAAAAGAAGAGAGAGAGAGAGAGAAAGAGATTGAGAAAGACTTGATTTTAATAATACAAAAAAATAAAGGCAGAGGTTTTTTTCTCTGTGTACTCTTTAAATCCTTTCTTATAAGGGAACGGTCTTAGAGTTCAATTTTTTATACCAATTTTTTTCTTTCTTTTTTTGCAAATGTAATGAAATTATTTGTTAAATGGTATGTAAACAGTAAGCACACACACGCACCCCCACGCAAGTTGTTTGAAAAACAATATACAAACAGACATATCGTACATGCATAAGACAAACTTATGCATGCATAGTTATGCTTAAACATTAAGGAAATGTAAATAACAAATGAACTTGAGCTGTACACAAGATAACGGTTTTATTGGTATTTTAAAACTGTAGCATTTTCAAAAACTACAAAAATTTTAAAATGATTGTCCTCTACAGTGTGGAATAAAAGAAGACAAATCACATGTGGTTTTTTAATGAAGTGTGAGGAAAATGATAAAAAAAAGTATAGAGAAAATTTAAAAATAATGTTTTAAAAAGGGTTTAGTTTAAAGGAATGGAAATAAAATACTTTTCAAATTTAGGTTTTATGTTAAAAAAAATTAATTACATAAGTATGTATTTATAAAATGTATGAGTTGGCACAAGAAAAATTTCATATTATTTATGTACATTATGTTTCACTTATAAAAGAATTATTACACTGTAAAATGTTTAATAGAATTAAAAATAATTCTTTTTATTTACATACTTATGTATGGATGTGTGTATATCACTTACCTGTATTGTAGAGCACAGCAATTTACATGTTTAGGTAATAAAACATTGTAGCAAATTGTCTTATGATTAAAAAAAATTCTTAGCTAACAGTTATTTTCTATTAAAAACTTTTTTAATTTAAACATTTTTTTGCTATAATAGGTTAAAAACAAAACACAGCTATTAGCAGCTCTTTTACTACGCACTTTTAATTTTTAATTCTAAATGCACTTTGCCTACCACACTGTTTTCTTTAAACACTTTTGTTGGAAAAAACTTGGAAAATCGAACTGAAAACATTTTTTATTAATATTATATTCTATTAATATCTAACTGAAACTGAGACTTTATTAATATTAAACAAAAACTAACACAAATAAGTCTTTTATTAAAAGAAATAAAAAATAAAAAGCACTACAAACACGTGTTTATAATCCGCACTTTCTTGTGTACTTTTATCACTGCAGCCTCTCTTAGATTAAAACAAAATCTGAATGACTTGTAATTGCTAAAGCTATAATTAAACAAAAGTAACGGTTGTTCTTTTAGAGAGTATAACAATTTCAAGAGCAAAGAGTCTGTGATGTGATATTTAATTGCAGTCACTAGTTTATTTACTTATTGTATGATTGAATACAAGCAGTTAATGACTACTTTGTTATTTGTTGCTATTGTCTTGCAAGTTGAGTTTTGAGTTTTAAGAGAAAAAGAGTTTTTTCTTCATTTACTATTTTATAAATCGGCGTTGGTGTTGTTGTAAAAGATAATAAACAAAGATCGGTATTATTATGAAATATGTATGTATATATGTATGTATACTTATATTTGAATGTGTATTATACCTCCAAACATACATATGTAACAATCCTTTAATTTTTTTTTTCTGTACTTTTCAAATTACGTACATACATATGTAAAGCTGGGATCACACGATTGTCTTAATGTATCAGTTATTGATACGACAACCGTGTGAAGGCCCGATAGTTAATAATGCGACAACAAAAATGTAAAAAATGCAGCAATCGAAGTGAACAATACGTATCAATATTTATTTTCGTAAAATAAATTGGGATTTTATTGTTATTCCAGCTTAAGTAAATATGTTTTTTTAATGAAATTATTAATTAAATAATTATGTAAACAATACTTACACACACACTAAGTTTGCATCAGAATTTAAGAGACATATTCCCGCTTGACCACGACATTCGAGGATAACATCACCTTCGGAAGTTTAGCAAACATTTCTCTGACAAAACACACGACGAAAACGACTAATGAAAACGAAACCAAAAAGTTCTCTCCCGTCGCTCAGTTCGTGGCAGCAAATCTTTCGATCTCGAACGCTTGCCTGTAATATCAACAGCAAACCTTTAGCGAACCTACATAGAATATCTAAAACAAATTACATTGCTTTACTCTCTTCTGTTTTTACCTTTGCTCTCTTCTGTTTTTGTCGTTAGTTTTTCTTTTGCAATTTTTTTCGCCGCTCAATGCTAAAAACGAGAGAAATTTATCTGTTTCTTAAAAGAAACACGAAAATAAAAACAAAAATGGATAAATATCAGCATATACGCAATACACGTGTTCATTCGACGCTGTTTCAGTGGCGACTAGAAGAAAAAGCATAAGAATATATAGTATGCGAGTTGAGAAGGAACAAAAATCTTATGAAATGCCCCTTTTAAGCATTTTTGTTCAGCAAAAACAAATATTTTTGTTTCGAAAATTCTTCACTAATAGCGAACAATAGCTTATTGCGAATCATGGGTCAATCGGGATTGAAACATAACAATGCAAATGGAAAAGGAAATATGAATAAGAAAACAGCATAGAAATGTACAAGATAACAGTCAAAAAAAACAAAAACAAAACTTTAATAATGACTTTCCGTTACAGTGAAATGAAAGAAAGCATTGCATGTAGTCTTCCCAAATCGTATAGACAAATCAGTCTCTCATCCTTTCTTTTGAAGATGATAGAAAGACTGATTGGTGTTCATATAAGGGAGAGGTAGCTTGTAGAACGCCCTCTTCATCCGAGTCAGTTCGCGTACATGAAGGGGGTCCACTGTGGATGCCATTTTATCTCTTCTTGGCAGTACTGAAAAGGAATTCTCTGATAGGGAAGTGCGTCTTTGTGTCTTTTTAGATATTCAGGGCGCCTTTAACAATACAGGCTTTGACTTCACTACTAGGTCATTGAAACGAAAAGAGGTGGATCAGTTCCATGCTTAGAAACAGGGTGGTATCCACTGTGATGGCCTTAAAAGGATGCCCTCAGTGTGGAGTACTTTTTCTGTTATTATGGATGGCAGAAGTTGAAGGCTTGTTCACTATGTTGGCACATAGGGGGAAGGGGGTCCACTGAGGATGCCATTTTATCTCTTCTTGGAAGTACTGAAAAGGCATTCTCTGATAGGGATGTGCGTCTTTGTGCCTTCTTAGATATTCAGGACGCCTTTTACAGGCTTTGACTACACTACTAGGTCATTGGAACGAAAAGAGGTGGATCAGTTCCATGCTTAGAACCAGGGTGGTATCCACTGTGAGGGTGCCCTCAGTGTGGAGTACTTTTTCTGTTATTACGGATGGTAGAAGTTGAAGGCTTGTTCACTATGTTGGCACATAGGGGTGTCAGTGTAATTGGTTATGCTGATGACCCCCTTACATCAGTACGTGCGAAATATGATATTACGTTGTGTGGCCTCATGAGAACGGCCCTGGGCGAGATGTCTAACTGGTGTACTCAGGTAGGGCTCTCGGTGAATCCCTCAAAAACGGTTATTGTACTGGTTATAATGTGACTGTATATCTTTTTGGGTAACATCGTCAACTTTTCTAATGACGTCAAGTATCTAAGTATTATTCTGGATAGGAGCACGCAATTTGTGCCGTTAAGAGCAAGGCGATAAGGGCCCTTTAGGGAAATCGCTCCTCCTGCGGTAAGGCATGGTGTCTTTAGCCGAGAAAGACGCTGTGGATATATACCGCTATTATTAGGCCCATTATCACTTATCGGGCGATAGCTTGCTACCACCCTGAATAAATTAGACAGGATACAGAGACTCGCCTGCGTCGTTATAACTGAGAACATGTCCTACAACAGCCTTGGAGGCCTTGATTGGTTTAACACCGCTACACATCCATATGAGGAGGGCAGCGGCATGTTCGGAGACAAAATTTTTCTCCAAGCGTACCGAAATGCGTCGGAAATTCTGTCCATTCTACGCAGAGTAGCCGGAGAACCATCTTTGGATCTATGCTTTGGCAGGAGATTTATTGTTGAATTCCCGGACCGAGATTGTTAGTCTAATGAAGCCTTAGTGTGGGGTGAGACTGATCTATACTGGTAACACCGAGACTTATGAATCTCACTAAGAAGATCTCTGAGTGTCTTCCAGGCTGACATCATGGTCATTGCTGTATGTGCGGAGATCAATACCTGGACAGTTGGGCTCTCTGCAGCCAAGTTACCTTAAGGGCACCTGGCTCGAATCGTATGACAGCTAGACTGCACAAAAAGTGCTGCGATACCATGCAAAGTCTTTCGCTTGTTTTGGTTACCTGGGCACTGTGGAATAGATGGTAATAAAATAGCGAATGCATTGACCAGAAATGGTTCCAATACAGCCTATATCGGTCCGAAACCTTGCTGTGCAGCACCACTTACTACCATCCTCAATCTAATCAAGAATTGGGAAATTTCCATGGAACACTGGAATGCTCAAAGAGGCTTCGCCACTCTATGGCGGCAATCAGTGCCCAATTTGAGCATTGCTCTGAGGTTCTCAAGTATGGCAGGCCGGACTGTGAGCGCATCTGAAAAGGATAGCGATCACAGATGTTGATGTCAGAGACTGCGGAACATATATTCTGTCTCTTGATAGCTTTAGATCCGATTTCGGCAAAGATCTGCTCTTCTCTTCTATTTTTACACATATGTAGTCACACGCATAGGCAAAAAATAAACAAAAAGAGGAAAAGAGAAAACAAGTAGGAAAACACTGTGCAAAGTGAACTGAGTGAGAGACTCTCAATTACTACCACAATTATAAATTGCATTAATATTAGTTTGCCGAATACTGGTTAAGATGGAAGTATTTCGGTAGACATAGGGTCTCACTGGATGACATGTCCACCATAGTGAGTTCAGATCTGCTGGTGCTCATTAGGACGGCAACAGATCTGCTGAACAAACTATAGACTGGAAAGGGCACAATAGATCCAAAGGGTCGCAGTGTCCTGCAATAGTGCCTGATCGATATGATGATGATAATAATAATGTAGTTTTTAAGTGACGGAGAAGAAAATTAAATTTAATGCCTGAAAAATAAAAAAATAAATTTATTTTTTAATAAATAAAAATCAAATTTTCTGCTATGATTTATTAACCGGAAGGGTTGCTTTAACATTTTTTTCGTTGGCAAAAAGCAAACAAAAAAAAAAACAAAAAAAATCATAAATAATTTATAATTTACTTTTGTGGAGAATTCTTTTTTAATATTTATGACTGTTTTCTGCTATTTTAACTTGGCCATTTGTTGTTTTATGCAAATATTTCTAACAGTTTTATTGTTGCTCTTGTCTTACATCCGGCATTTAATGGTCTGAATCCTTTTGTTTCTCTTTTTGGGGTTTTTGAATTTTGCCATCATAATAAATGTGTAACGAAGTTTAGTGATGCGTTTAATACATTTTTTAGTGTATCTTAGTTAGTCTTAGTTTTTGGAGAAAATAAATGTATGGAATAAAATTTATTTGCGACAATTCAATTAAATGGCCATTAGCAATAAAGAAATAAATTTTCTTTTGAAAACGCATTTTAAAATGTAATTTTAAAGAGTGTGTATTTAAATTTGTATTTTTCTTAAGCTTCAAATATTTCCCATTCCATTAAAAACTTCCCATTGTGTCATTTATTTACTTTCGAAGAGAAAGTGTTATAATATTCTTTGCTATTAATTTTATATTAAAAATTTTAAAGGTCTCTGCTCTCTCTTTAATAACGGCAAAGAAAATACCAAACACATATTAAATATTTGCTAATGACAACAACAAAATCATTTGGCATCGTTTTCAATTTGTAGTACAAAGTGTTTACGACTTTTTTTTTTTTTGTTTTTTGGTTTTCATTAGCCTCTTTACTCTCGTAACTTAATATAAAAATATGTGTATGTGTGCGTAAATTAGTTACACCCCACATTTGCTCCAAATTTTAGCTTACAAATGCAATACAAATGAATGAGTTTAGCCCAGTGTTAACTCCACCCCTTATTTGTTTTATTACTACTCTAACTGTGAGCAGAACAGAGCAAAGCATTTAATAAAATCAACACAAGGCACAAACACACACAGCTAAACTACATATCACACATTTCTATTTAGATTTCTCACTCTCTGGGGGGCCAAACAAATGAGTATATAAAAAAGTCAACTTTTTTCTTTATTTTATTTTCCCAAGAACAGTAAAAAGTTAAGGGTTTGGAGCAAGTGTGACCAAAAGGAGAAAAACGGCAGAGGTAAACAGCAACACAAACAAACAATTTTTAAAAGCGAAACAACATACGTCCACCCACGTTGACATCTATTCCATAACTAAATAATATTTGTTGCTTCATTTATTATCTTGTTATTATATGCTCCTTTATGTTCGCTTGTATACATATACGCTGTAGATAATTCTCAGCCAGATAAGACTCAAAAGAGCTTAACTGTTCAACTATGGCTTGGAGACTTAATAAGAGAAAACAATTCCAATAAAACTGGCATTAATGACCGCAAGAGGAGACATAGTCTGTAACAAGTGCAGGTTTTGTCATGTTAATTATTAACGAAAATATGTATATTAAATGTTTGCTCTCACTCTTTTTGTTTGTATGCTTGCCTTAAGTATAACAGTTTAGTAATAAATCTAATTGATCGTGTACTTGTTGTATTGCTCTATTAAAAGGAGAAACTTTTAACTGTACAAGTATTTTAAAACATAATGCCAAGGGACAAGGTGCCCTAATTAAGAAACTATGAGCACTTTAAGCAATTTGTAGTTGAAATATGGAATTTTATAGTAATTTTAAATAAATATGTAACTATAGGTACTCGTATATAAAAAATCCATTTTGTACTTAAACACATTAAATAATTCATTTATATATACAATAATTCACTGCCATTTCTAAGATACTCAGCTATTATTGTTCTTTTTCTCCTTTTTCTTTTTTGCTTTTAGACGTCAGAAGAAAAAAAAAAGAACAACCAGTAGTCAGAATTGCTATTGATTTCCATTGACCGGAAAAATCAAGTAGAATTCTTTTGTTATCCACCTAAAAAACAACAGTGTAGCCAGTTTTTTTCTGTGTTTCTTGTTTAAGGAAATCAATTGTTGTTTAATTTCTTTACAAAATTTGCCTTTTTTAGATTTTCTTTTAAAAAAATAAGTTTCTACACAATTTCTTTTAGTTTTTCCTAACAAATAATCATTTTACCGGAAGTTATAAAATGTTTTTGTTTAAACTGAATAATACTGTAGAGCGAAATTCTAGCAGAGAACAAGAAACAAATAGACCAATACAGGACATCTAAAAGTGCTTTTAAAAACTAAAAAGGAATATAAAAATAAAGAATTTAATTTAAAGAATTTAATTTTTAATTTTTTAATTATTACAACTTGCCTTTAAGGTTGGATTTAGCAAAAGTTAACTTTAGCTAAAGTGAGCTTTAAAGTCGCCTTTAACTTTTTTTTCGTTATTACAACTTACATATGAAATAAAGTTAACTTTTTTTTAAATATGGCAGTGCTGGAGCAATATCAATAGCTTTTTCCAAATTAAACAAGTTCCTTAAAAACGCAGTGGCAGCGATGTGCTTCTTTTTTGTTCTGTTTGTTGATTTTGCTTATAAAATTTGTGTGATGTGGTGTTTTTTTGTGATCTGTTTTCCACTTTGATTTGAAAAACTAAAGGGTTCGCCAAATATTTTTTTTTTTTTTGAAAGTACAATCCTTCCGGTTAATAATGGAAAATAATTTCATTCAAATGGCTGCCTCGGCTGGCCATGCAGTAGCCTACACGATCGGTCCAATTTTTAAGCACATTATCGATTGTGTGTAGCTGTATTTCACCAATGGCTTGACGAATATTGTCCTTTAAAGCGTCAATTGTCTCTGGCTTGTTGGCGTAACACTTATCTTCGACGGCACCCCACAAATAATAGTCCAACGGTATCAAATCACAGCTCCGAGGTGGCCAAACTTCATCAGCTCTGCGGCTGATAATGCGATCGAGTGTAGCTTAGGCTGTGTGGCACGTAGCGCCGTCCTGTTGAAACCAAATGTTGCTAATATCCTCCTCTTCAATTTTTGTGAACAAAAAATCGTTCAACATGGCCCGATAACGATCGTCATTGACTGTAACGGCCACTCCTTGCTCATTTTCGAAGAAAAATGGCCCAATTATGCCTCTGGACCAAAATCCGCACCAAACAGTTTTCTGGGCCCCAAATGCGACAATTTTGCTTGTTTACATACCCGCCAAGATCAAAATGAGCTTCATCTGAAAAGATGATTTTATGGCAAAATCGGCATCTTCTGTAAGTCGATCGCACGCCCAGATTCCCAGCGTTGTTCAAGCGTATACACAACCATATTCGTTCCGCGGAAGGATAAAACTAATTATCTGTTAAACCAGACATGAGCTAAGTGTGACCATTCACGAAATAAGCACTAGATGAAAATAAAATGTAGTTGGCGGACCCTTCAAATAGTAGCTTCAATATGGCATCGTCGGACATAAAACTAACTTTAAAAGTTATAGCTTTTAGCTTAAAGTTTACCGGTAATAATTAAAAACAAGTTATCTGTCCGATAACATCCTGCCTTAAGTTAAAGGCAAGTTGTAATAATAGCCCTTAAACAAACATACTTTTAAAATTATTTATCCTCATATTCATAAAATTTAAAATGACTTTTAAGTGTAAACTTAAAAAAAATATATTTTTGTGAATATGGGGGTTAAAATTAAAATTAAAGTTAAAATAAAAAACCTGCTTATTTTAATAATTTTTTACAAAAATATTTTTAAAAATTGCTTACTTAGGTAAATATTTAAAAGCCTCATACTATTCTATTTATTCTATATTTTGTGTTCAATTTTAAAATCACTTTCAATCAAATTTAATATGATTTATTACATTTCACTTTAATTTTTATGAAAACACGTGCCTCCAAAACACGTTTTCACATCAATTCTTTACTATTTACACATACATTTTTGATATGCCTGCTAATGATATCCTGTTTTATGAAATATAATATTCTATGATGAAACACGAAAAAAAAAATATTCACATGACCTCTTTAGCTAATTTGCATATACACACAACATACCAGCTATACATGCATACATACTTCCCACGCCAGAGAAAAAAATTCATGTTTAGAGGTATACACCCCCCACACCGTAAGACATGTCATCACTGATGAACTTTTGAAAAATGATAAAACGAAATTGCTATTAACTCTGGTTTTATTGGTTTTATTATTAAAAACATCATTATCATTACAAGTAACACGATTATTAGGGCAACGTATCCATTACATTGTTTTTATTATACACCATTTAAGTGTTGTATGCATATAATTTGTGTTATAAACAATTTTAATATAAAAACTACGAAATTGTTTGTGTTTAGAAAATACAAAAATAAAAATAAAAATAAAAACAAATCCATTAACTTAAAAGTGCGCGCATTTTGCTTTATTTCACAAACCGTTATTATATATGAAAAACCATGTTAAAAGGTTATAAAAATTCTCACCATACATAAGCATAATAGCTAAGCAATCGGAAGAGAGAGAGAGAGTAGTGTAGGTGTTATAAATAAATTCACAAACAAAACAAAAATCAAAACTAATTACACGCATTATATCATTTTACTTTGCTACAGAAAGCAAATCTATGTATGTGTGTCAAATCCTTTCCCTTTAATAAGATCAAAACAATAATAATATTTATGTTTGTAAGTACTTGCATGCATGAGTGTGTCTGTGGTCATAGAGTGCATTTTACTGGTGACTGTATAACCCTTTCTGCCTCGTTTTCTGTTTACAGTTTTAAATGACTTCCGTTATTGAGAATATTTTGATTGTGTGTATGCACTAGTACTGTCTTGTGTGTTACATGCTTTTTATTTAGGATTTAATGGCTTGGGTCGTAACAAAAATTACAAAGAAGGGTTTATTAAGGCTTTAAACGAAAAGAAATAAAAAACTAAAATTAATTATTAAAAACCAAGAAAAGAAATCTAAACCCAACGAAAAGAAATTTTTTGTAATAAAATTTACGAATTTAATAAAAAAAAAACTAAATTTTTCGCAATTAAAATGAAATATTAATTAATCACCCATTTAAGCCATTTATTTGGAAAGTGACTTAAGTCCTTTTAAATATATTTCAATTTTCAATTTATATTTTGACATTGCAGCATAAAATGACACCACAGTTAACTTGCTAAAAGCTAAAAATGGACTTGGGCCACTTTCAATATAAACGGCTCATACAAACACCACAAAATATGTGAGAACTACAGGCTAATATGTCTGAAAAACTACATTTTTAAATATTCTTCAGAGTTATATATCAAAAATTGTATAAAAAGTGAGAAGAACATAACGATCGAATTTAATTTGGTTTCAGACGAGCTATGGGCACACGAGAAGTTTTGTTTTCCACGACGTCAAAAAAGATGTCTTCTTGTACTTTATTGATTAAGAGTAAGCATTCAAAACTGATTAAAAGAACCCATTTTGTTATAAATTAAGCGGCCATAGTAGAGAGAAAGAAGCCCGTTTTGGTATAAATTAAGCAGCCATAGTAGAAAGATAGGAGCCCGTTTTGATATAAATTAAGCACCCATAAGCAGCCATAGTATTAGAATGAAGAGAGCCAGTTTTGGTATAAATTAAGCAGCATAAGTAGCCATAGTAGAAAGATGGGAGTTCGTTTTGGTATAAATTAAGAAACCATAAGCAGCCATAGTAGAAAACAGCTCATTTTGGTATTAATTAAGCAGCCATAAGCAGCGATAGTAGTAAGAAGGGAGCCCGTTTTGGTATTAATTATGCAACCATAAGCAGCCATAGTAGAAAGTAGAAGAAGAAGAAGAAGCTGCCATAGTAGAAAGATGGGAGTCCGTTTTGGTATAAATTAAGCGCCGTAAGCAGCCGTAGTATCAGAATGAAGGGAGCCAGTTTTGGTATAAATTAAGCAGTCATCAGCAGCCATATTAGAAAGATGGGAGCCCATTTTGGTATAAACTAAGCAGCTATAATAAAGAGATTAGAGCCCGTTTTGTGATGGATTGAAAGGGAATTTGTCACTACCAACTTCTACGGACTGGCCAAATGATTGATTGTAATCTCTTTTGTCAACAATTAGCAAGATTGAAGCAAGCAATTCATTTAAACCGGCCACAATTGATCAACAGAGAAGGTGTTGTGTTCCATCAAGACAACGCCAAACACTATCCATCCTTGATGAACCGGCATAAACTGAAAGAGCTTGGCTGGAAAATTTTTATGCATCCACCATATAACACAGACCTTCCACATTCAGATTAACATTCGTTTCAATCTCTGCAGAACTCTCTTAAAGGTGTACATTTAAATACCTTAGTGCCCTAAAATAGAGCGGCAAAACTATCGATAGTCGGCCAATTCGATAGTTTCGATAGTTTGCAAAAAAAAAAACTATCGACGCGGGACCAAAGTTCGTTTAATTTTGTTGGCACATTAGCGTGTCGTGAAAGGCGTTTCTTTAGCAAATCCCATAAGTTTTCGATGTGGCTGAGATCTGGGCTTTGTTCTGGCGATTTAACAGCCAATGCTTTACGATTTTGGCCGTATGTTTGGGAACTCCATCCTGTTGAAAAACAACTCCTTTCGGGTAAGCACTTTGGTTCACAAAATCGAGTAAATTGTTACCTATCACTAATAAAACCCGGGTTTTTTATTTAAAGGTTTTCGCCTTGCGTGCAGTCCCCTCAATAACTGGCTTGTTTAAAGCATTTGCTGCTTTAAATCGCCCCCAGCACTTCTCTCGGTAAGCAAACTTCGTCGCGAATTTTTTGCCCCTTGTCCGCTAATATTTTATCTTTTTCTTGCTGAAATTACTGTTCGCTAGCAAATTCCCAATTAGAAACGTTGAAATTTGTTGAAAAATTAATTTAAAAAAAAATTGTTAATTCCTCTTTATTGTGCTGCCAGACAACAAAAACATTAAGGGGCAGAAATGGATACGAGGGCGGATTGAAATTGAATCTACCTAAAAAACCATTCATTTCTCAATATAGTCTCCTTTTAGCTCACTACACTTAGTAAGACGATTTTCCAACTTTTTTATACCATCGGAATAATAGGATTTTGGGAACTCCTCAAAATACGCATTAGTCTCGGTAATCACTTCTTCGTTTGAGATGAATCTTTTTCCATTTTTTCAAGTTTGGAAACAGGAAAAAGTCACTAGGGGCTAAATTGGACTATAAGTTGGATGATCAACCAATTCGAAGTGGATTTCTCGTAGTTTTAGCATCGTATCTAATGCTGTGTGAACCGGTGCGTTGAATAAAGAGTACTTTTTTCTTGTTTAAATGTGGTCGTTTTTCCTTGATTGCATCAACCTATTGATCCAATAATGCACGATAATACTCTCCTGTGATTGTGGATCCCTTTTCAAGATAATCGATGAGCAATATTAAGTGTGCATCACAAAATACAGTGGCCATAACCTTGCCGGCCGATTTCGCTGTCTTCGCCTTCTTCGGAGCACTTCCACTAAATTCCACCCTTCGATTGATTTTTGGTTTCAGGTGTGTAGTGGTGGACCCACGTTTCATCAACAGTTATTAATCTACGCCAAAAATCAGCAGGATTATGCTTTATCATGTCCATACACCGCTGTGAGGTGATCTGTCGAACTCGTTTTTGTTCAACACTGAGCAAACGCGGCACCCATCTTGCCGATAGCTTTTTCATATGCAAATGTTCAAAATGTTGAACACACGTTCATATACCATTACGTACCATTTCAGCAATCTCACGTATTTTGACCCGGCGATCATTCATAACGATATCGAGGATTTTCTTGATATTTTCTTCAGTAACCAACTCTTTTGGCCTTCCTGTTGATGGTATTGTTGCAGTGCTTGTTCGGCCCCGTTTAAATTCAGCAATCAAATATTTTACCATATAATCTGACGGACCAGATTCGCCGTAATGTTTATCAAGCTTTTCTTTTGTCTCTTTCACCGTTTTGCCTTTCAAATAATACACGTAGTGTTTAATCACTAAACGAAATTCACTTTTTTCCATTTTTCAAGAAACACAAAAGTTGCTTAATTCAAACGACTACAACAAATAAACTAATCGATGAATTTGGCGCAAATTTTAACAGCTGACGTTTGACAGATCGTAATTTCAAAAGAAAGAAAAATTTGTTGTGTTTGTGCTGCCATCTAGCACTAGGTAGCTTCAATGTCAATCCGCCCTCGTACATTGACTTTTTTGACGAAATTGGACAAAACTTCGGTTAAACTTAATATTGCAAAAAAGAAATATATTTTCTGCCCTTTAATTGGATCATAATAATAGTTTTAACAGAAAAGCAGGTTGACTTTTACATATTTTGTAGGATTTAATGTGTTTTTAAGTAATATGAGATATACAGATGTATGTATCGACAACTGCTCGCCACTGTACTTTTTTATTTTTTAAAAAAACACTTATGGGGCAGTAATTAAAAAAATTTACTTTGTTTATTATTAAAACTCGTTTTAAATTTTATATAATTTTTTATCTTTTCATTAAATTTTCTTTTTTTTAAGAATTTTATTCAAAATTAAAAACACAGTATTTATATTTATTATTATTTGTAGTGATGATTTCTTATAATGAAAATTAATTTTGTTTTTAAGATGACATTGATGATGATTTTGTTAATTTTTTTTAATCATAGTGGGGTGATTGGTAATGGATTTTGAGACTTATGACAAGTAATTATTTTATTTCGTTTTTCTTTTTAATTTTTTGTTATAATGGTGTTCTAATAATAATTTTAAGTAATTAATTAATAATTAATTGTAAAATACTATTGCTATTAATTTTAATTTTTTTAATTTTTATTTATTTACGTATTTTTTTATTATTATTTTTATATTTATTTTATTTTACCTTTTGTTAGTTTGTATTAAATATAGTTTTCATTTTTTTTATAAACTTTTTGTTTTTATTTTATAATAAATGTACGTTTTTTATTTTGTATGCATTTGCAAAAAATTAAAATAAAAAAAATTAAAATTTTTATTTTCAAAATAAATCAAATACCTATTCGATGATTTCTTATAGATTTTTAATTCAAGCCTTAATTATAAAAAAAAATATTTTATATTTATAAAATAGTTTAAAAACAACTTTATTTCGTTTTCAAATTTTTTTTGCTTTTTTATAAAATTTTTTTTACAATAAAAATAAATGAAACCAAAGAATTTTTACGAAAATCTTTAAAATTTCTAGTGTATTGGGGAAGACTAAGGTTTTGATAATGAAAAATTCAGGCTCGGTGCGCATAACGACCACGCATACAAAGGTTTATTCTTTTTTCAAAACTTTTAAACACATTTTGCAAAACTGAATTTTGATTTTTTTTAACAGTAATCGATTAAACTGCATGATTGGAGCGCACAATTAACGGTTTAATTCCGTAAAAATAAAGCCCAAATTAATGTGTATTTGGAAAAATTATTCAATAAAAAAATCAAGTTCATTTCCAAAAATAAAAATGGCCCAGGCATGCTACCAGGCCACATAGCGCACCATAAAGGCTTTAGAACAAGCACTATTGGATTTACTCGTCTACCGACAAAATGATTTTCCTATAAATTGTATTCTTACAAAAATAAAAATGCCTAAAAAGATACACCAACATTTGCCCATTTACAGCTATAAACCTTATTGAGGAATTTATTCTCTTGGTTTGTTTCAAGACAACTATCTCATCATCCTGTCAATGCTGTATTTATTTGAATAGTGCTGCCAGTACCACTATAAATCGCATATGTAATTCAAATTCTTAGCGGCAATTGAACAGACGGTTTTGGAATTTACTGGAACATTCGAAATTAATGTGTATTTACTATAAAATGCGGCGCATTGTGTATGCTTAGTCAGTCAATTACAGTTTAGCTGTCATAGAGTAAAGTCGTACTAAGGGTTGAGTATTGAGCGGAAGTCTATTAAGCGGAAGTTGACTGTAGAAGTACACTGTAGAATTTTTGTATAACTTTTTGGAAATAAAAGAAAAACAAGTTTCCACTATTTTTGGTCAAGGTTAGATACCTGCATTTAATTTTGAATAAAATCAGCAATAAACAACCGATTTTCATGACTTATAGCTTATTTTATTCTCAACATTTTAAGCTTTAAATGCGTTATATGCTTAACATCTAAAATTCTCATTTTGAAAAATTTTTTATGACTTTTTGAATAAAAAGTGCTTTAATTTTGCGCGAAAAAAATTTTTCACAACTAAGTTATGCATAACGTCGAAACTGTTGAAAATACAAAAAAAAAATTATTCAGGTGATTTATAGGAAATTCCGTATGTTCCTAAACACTTGCTGGTATTTTCATTAAAATCGGTGAGGTCGTTTTCAAGTTATGATGAAATATATTGACATAACTACCATATTTTGGGCGAAAAACTTGCCACGCCTATAAAAAAAATTAAAATCTAATGGAAAAAAAACTGAAAACGGATTTGAATTCAGCGCATAAAAATCATTATATTCTATAAAGTTTTATTTAATGGCTTTATTTGCTGTGGATCACTGTAAATGAAGAATGAAAAAGCTAAGCCAGAAGAAGTTTTTAAAGCTCACCCAAGCTTATTTGCTACAAGGACTTGTTTAATTAAAAAAAGGTTATAGAGAAGACTACGATGATTAGCGCTTTTTTAGACCCTCAAGATCGTACATTGATCAGATCAATAATCATTTAACAAGTCAAACAATTTTACTCACCACTGCACATGCTGTTCATAGATTTTGAAATGGCATTTGATTCCATAGATAGATCCTGTATTTCCTGTCAGAAATGTATCTGATCCTTTCAAAACTTTCTTAGGGATACGTCAAGGATGTCTGTTAGCACCCCTGCTCTTCTTAATACTGATTGATTCTATTGCGTTTCTCTTTTCTAGGCACAACACTGCGTCTGGAATCACTAGTTATGCTGAATATCACTATTCTATGTGCAAAACAGGACATACGATTGCGTGCATGAAATGAAAGAAGAATAAAAAGCTTTACTGAACAACCACAACATATATAGGAGAAGATTATTAAAAGAGCTTTGGATGTTTCTACGAAAATCAGAGAGTACTTGCCTTGTGTACTACCAGGGAGGCTATTATGTATTTCGATTCGAAAGGAAAAAAATTACGAATTCGAACAAATTGTATTATGTTCACTAAAATTTATTTGTGATACATACGTTGAAACGTTCGTAAATTATTCGAAAGAAAATTGCTTTCGAAAGGCTTAGCTTTATACCCCCCCCCCCCCGCTAGTACATTAGTATGTTTGTTAATTTTAGATCCTCAACGAAGACCTAAAGACAAACATTTGTCAAAATAATAGATGTGTCTAATAGATAATCTTGAGAATATTCTAGTCAAGGAGCATTTCTTACGAAGATCTGTTGACCAGAACAAAAATGCAACCAGCATGCTTAACCCTTCGATAACCAGCAATTTTTTTAACGTTTCAACCTTGCCGTTTATCGCCAAAATAAATAAAACTCATGGGGTCTCAAGTAAATCGGCGAAATCAAGCAAATGTTCTACTCATTTGAAGATGTCAAAGGTCCCTAGAGACTTTGTCGGTTATCGGAGGCTTAACAATAATGAAGAGAAAATACGTATATTGGACACACACTTAGCGAGGATAATAACGAAATTTGCTTGAATACACAAGGTAGCAGAAAATAAAACACCTGGAGCCGGACCACAATATAGAAATTCACACTGACAGAAAAATCTCGAAAAGAATTGAGAGAATTGAAACAACTCTCTGAGTGACGTTCCAAACAGAAAAAAGGTTACTGTAACGTAGCTCGAGATATGCCGGACGTAGCAATTACCAACAAGAAAAATATTGAAACTGTAATACTACTCGTATGTCCATATAAGCAGTTTTCGAAAACAAAGTTCTTATTCACCCTCATCGTGAATAAAAAGCGCACAAAATTTTCTCGTAAATTACTTCCCATCAACAAAAAAAGAAGTGAAAAATTCTACAAAATTGTACACAAAGTCAAAAACAATTTAAAATTCCCGATCAGAATTTGGTGAAAAGGGAACAGATTTCACGTAAAATTTTTTTCAGTGACAAATTAAATTTATTTAAAATATTTTTAGTTTTTTAAACCTTCTTATAAATTAAAAACATTTTTATTAATTCATTTATGTATGTTTATAAATTTAAAAAAAAAAAAATCATACCGATTTTAAATATTTATTATGTTTTTAGGTTATGTATGTAAAAAAAAATAATTGATCTATTGCTGCCTATTGTTTAAATTGATTTTTATGGTATTTACACATTATTTTGTTTAGGAAAACTGTCTGTCTATTGCGTATTAATGTGTGTATATAATTTTGTATATGATTCGATTTATTTTATTTGTAATTTTATATAATTTTTTATCAAAATATTATTTGTAGTAGTAAATGGAGTTCATAAGTAATGTAAAATATAAAGAAAAAGGCAAAAATTACAAAAAACAAGTTAAATTATTTCAATTATTCGCTAAGCTCTAGCAATCTTTACATCTGGTGTTCTGGAGATGTTGGCCAAATGAGTTCGTCTTATACAGGTCAAGTAACGGCAATACAGTTGGATAAACCAATTAATATGACACTAACCCCGGATATTGGAAATTCATTTCCAAAACAAAGACAATTGGTCGGAAATTGCACGAAAATGTCGTATAAAATTTGGTCGCAGAGAAGGACCAACAGTGCCCGGTATACCCAAGATTATTGCTAAAGTTCGTGAAACTGATTTCATTGTTGAATGTGCTATTACAGTACGTACACCCGAAAATATCGAAGCTGTAACTGAGTGTGCATGTACTTGAATCCACCATCTATCAACTCGTCATCGTTGTCAAGAATTGAACATTTCACGCCCCAGTTTACATAGAATTTTACGAAAAGATCTCGGTATGACGCCTTACAAATTTCAATTGATGCAAGAGTTAAAACTGCATGACAGATGGGCCAACGATGATGTCGATTTAGCCAAAAAAAAACATATTTTCGGATAAAGCTAATTTTCATCTTGGTGGGTACGTTAATAAGCATAATTGCCGTATTTAGGGCTTAGAAAACCCAAACGTGGTCTTATAGAAACCAATGCACCCACTACGAGTGAATGTTTGGTGCGGCTTCTGGAGCAGAGACATTATTTGCCGATATTTCTTTGAAAATGAACACCATGATAACCGAATTTTTGGGCCCGCTCTTTATGGTATTGATGTGAACGATGTTTGGCTTCCACAGGATGGTTCAACTTGCCACACATGCCACAATCGATTTATTGCATCAAACGTTGGACGGCTGTTTAATTAGCCGAAATGGTGATGTCAGTTAGCCGTCAAGAATAACCTGGAGACTTAACACAAACTTGGACAATTTTGGATTACGACATCCATCTTCTGGTTCACAGAAATTGCGACTTGCCAGGAAAGATGGATTCTACACAGACGAAAGCTTACCGAGCGGGTTTGTATATAAACATATCCAATATCAACAATCAACGCTAATAACGCAACGAATTTTCGAATAGGAAACAGAAATTTAGGAAATGTCCCGTTTTTCTGTTTCTCGACAGTGTCCTCACGACGACTAGCGGTTTAAGAGCTGATATTCGGAACAGATACAGAGAGTTTTCCACATATTTCTCTAAAAACAATAATTAACGCTTTTCTATTTTTATAATTGATCTTATAATTGATAAAACAATTATAAACCGCTATTTGCGGTGAGTTTTGAAAAAATTCTGGTCAGCAACAAGATCAAACCAAGGTCATGTAATAAAGAAAATTATGAGAAGGAAGTGGGTTGGGCACTCTCTGAGCAAACAAAACTACGATATAGTGAAACTGACCATTGAACTCGCAGGGAAGCAGAAGAATCCGAAGGTCTGCCCATTTCTAAGGAAGACAGATTGAAAGAGAAGCTGCCTCCAATAAAATGACTTGTAGCCAGATTAGATCATTGGGCTCTACATTTAACTTGTAGCCAGATTAGAAATTATTATGGCCTTATGATCCCGTTCAGATCTTTAAGAGATAAAATAGTACCAACTTACAAGTTTAGTATTACGATTAAATATGTAATTAAAAGAATCCTTCTTCTTTAAAATATTTAAATTTTTGCTATTTTACTTAAAATAACTTATGTCTTGAAAAATGGGCGCTTAGATTTGAGATACGCTTCAAAAACACAAATTGTATTAAGTTTTGCTCAAGTATTATTATTCCACCCACTTTAACCTGATGATTCTTATTGACTGCCAAGTCATTTAGACCAAGTCCAGAAAATTCCTCTCAACATATAAAAAATATTAATATTTATTTGTATGGGAGGTACGTACCATCCGATTATTATGCGCCCACTTATTAGGTGATGATTTGTATTAAAAAAAATGACTTCGTAGCATTTCTAACAAATTCAGAAACTTCTTTTATCGTTCGCAGAGATAACTGAATGACCACCTCCTAATCCAACAAAATCGCAGAAGAAAGTATCTAATCTGGTTTAGTCGTTTTCAAATTTTAAGCTTCCAAATAAACTACAATCCATTTGTATATACTATATTGATGAGTTTATTGAATTTACTGGCTTTATATTTCTTAAAAAAAATTGCAAATAGCAAAGCGCTTATCTAGCTAAGGTGAAAAAATTCAACATTTCAATAATTGAAACGCGCTTAATATAGCGCGAAAGGCACTAACTTGACAACACTGCTCTTAAGTGGACTATGCACTTTACTTTTCTTCAGCGACCTATTAACAACCTAAGCTTGATTTATAATTCTGATTGATAAGAATACTGAAAGAATTTTTTTTACAAATTTACCAAATTTTTATAATAAAATTTCAGACAATTTTTTACATTTTTCTTTTTAATTTTAACCCAATACTTTAATCCTTTAACCCAAATATTTTTTAATATACAGTTTGTCAGGAAAATCTTTTTACATAATGAAAAAGTTTTCTTTTTAACTTTTATCATTAACAAACGGATTTTCTGATTTATTTTTTCTTTTCAATATTTTTTTATTAATTCAAAATGGCTTCATTAACAAATAAATAACTGCGAAAGAACACAAACATTTAAAATTGGGATAAGGAAATAAGATAAAAAATAAAAGAAAGCTCAAAATGTTGTTGTCAAGAAAATTTGTTTTTTTTTTTTTAATCTAGTAAATTTTACTGTCCGAATATTTTCTTTTATTATTTTGTTTCAATAGTCAAGTAACTTCTGAAATTATTATTAAATTTATTGTGCCTCACAATAGAACACTATCTGATGTAAGTTAGTTAGTTGGCTATAGTCACCCAGTCGGGAAAACGGTTCAAGCATTATCTAAAATGTTCTCAACAAGAAGACAAACCAAGTCAAGAGTTTTAGACGCGCTAAAAACGGAAAAAGGCTAACATTAATACATTCACTATAGCATCCACGTAATAGTTAAAAAAAAGAACGTGTGTTACGAAGAAAAGTAGACCAAAAATCATTAGTATACACAAGAACACTTTCCGCTTAGTTCAGAGAAGAATGTTGCGTGACAGTTTCCCACGAAACGGTAAGGCAAGTCTAGAAAAAGAACGACTGTTTTATATAAAGTAGCGCTAAAAAACCACCGCTACAACTCAACACACAGAAAGGCAAATTTATTTTGCTCTATCGCTTATTTCCAAGCTTGACGAATATTAGGATCAAATTATATTTTGTTACGAGACCATAAAAGTGCTTCTTTATAACGCTGACCCTAATGAAGTATGAAAGAAGAAACCCTTAAAAGCGTTGGAAAGTCGAAACACAATTTAAACTGTAAAATATGAAGAACTTTCGGTAATGATTTGTGGGTGCATATCTAGTAAGGGAGTAGGCGAAATTTGTTTCATTGAGAACAATATTGATGCGAATCGTTACCTGACCATATTAAAGTGGCAAAAAAAGTGCTTTAAAATTAGGCTTTACACTAATAGAAAGCCGAATTTCAAGTTCTATTAGGGTAATAGGCTAATAAAAATTGGCTCTTTACTTAAGAACATCGCTTCTTTATAACTGTCGCAAGGTACTGGATACCTATGCTCTGAGTCCAGACTTAAACCCAATTGAAAATTTATAGCCTTATCTTAAAAGCAGTACTGCGAAGAAGCGTCTCAAAAACCAAGGTGAATTAGGGGCCGTAATTGTAAAAGAATTGAATAAAATTCCAACTGAATGTCTGCAAAAATTTATTTCTTCGCTGAAAAGGCGTCTCTAAACTGTGATTGAAGCCTATGTTGGCCATACAAAATATTGATTATCTTGTAACTTAATATTTTCATCTCATTTATTAATATTATTCTAGTATGTAAAAACATATTTTTGACAACAAAATTCTGGAGTTTCATTTGTTTTTTTTTAATCTTATTTTGGAATTAAAATTTATTGTTTTTTTTTGTTACTTCATATATAGAGGAAATTGAAATAACAAAAAGAAATTTTTAATTAAAACAAAAAACCTATACTTTTTTCATTATGTAAAAAGATTTTCTTAGCAAACTGTATATAAATTTTTTATTACAACAAAATGTTATGGTAATTTTGCATTATAAAATTTTGACTTTTAGCCTAAACCAAAATTTGTAAGCGTTCACTCTCTTGTTTACTCAGAGACTGAAATATTTCCTTTCTTCTTTTTTTAAAATTTTTGCCTTTTTAATTTTACATTCCACATTATCATGACTTATTTTAATTTTTAATTTTATTATTGCATTCTATGGATATTTTTTCTTGACTTAAATTTAAATAATTTGTAAATATTATAAATACATATGTATGTAAATGGTTAGATTATTGCATTTTAACGCTTTTTAGGGCTATTGGTAAAAAAAGAAAATAATATTATCAAGATATGTTACGACACTTTAAAAAAAAGATTAAACTAAAATTATTATTCTTATAGTTTTCAACCATTTCTATTATTATTATTACATAAATTTTAAATTAATTTTTAAGTTTATGCTCTTTTAATAAGAATTGCGACATTTTTATTTATTCAATAATTATTTATACCTTTGCAGAACGTTCGGGGAACGTCATAAACTTAAAATATCATTTTAAGAGTTTGAAGTCGCTAAGGCGCTAAGAGCTTTCCTTAACATACGCCGCGTACTATATTATTTACATTCTTTAACTGATGCAGTCGAGCCTTGGGCTTGTTTAGTTTGAGACTGTTTCCCCCTGGTAAACAACAATTACGCCAAATTAAACAGTGGCTCTTATGATATAGAATATCAAGCACATCAAATAAGCATTGTTTGAATATCAAATGCATTGCACTTCGGATTTTCCTTTGAGCAGGTTTTTACTTGCGGCTGGATCACTTTCAATAAGATACTTGTTCGTGTCCTAATGAAGTTTCCCTTGTTCTTATAAGAGGCCTAGGGCCTCGATAAATTGTCAAAACATATCCTTATTTTGTGCCAATGCCTTGACTACATTTCCAACTCTTACCTCAGCCCCAATCCGTCTTCTCTATGTTTGGTCTGGACGTCCTCTTCTTCAGTTCACTTCCGGATACCATCCTCTATCAATTCTTTTGATATCGTTCTTCTTTTAAATGTAGGGCTAATCCATCACCATTTGCGCCTTTTTATCTTATTCGTCAAAGCCTCCTAACCTGTTCTCTGCCAGAGCATATGACTAGTTACAGTTCTTGGCAAGTAAATGTGAACAACATTACGGAGACAGCGATTCCCAAACACTTACATCTCTTACATATTATGAGTAGCAGCGTTCCATGTTTCGCAGTCGTACAAAAATGTGGACTTTATATTGACATTGATGAAATAAATGTTCGTACTTGTTAACAATATGGATGAAGAGGTGACGTAGTTAAAAGGCATGCATACAACATAAGCGACCCAGCAAAAGACATGACGAAAAAATTTAATTGCAGTTTCGAGTGTTTAATAAAGAGACTTGAACCTCCCTCTAGACAAATCCATCTAAAGACGCGTCTAGTGACCTTCCAGTTTATCCCTGGCGATAATGACAAGCAATCAGACGACTGATCAGGAGAAAACACCACCTAATTGAAAAAAAAATAAACAATGCTAAGTGAGGATCCCCACCACTTAGCAAGCATCTTAACCACTACACAATCATATGGAGGCGAGCTACAGTAGATTAATCATCTTCTTAGCTTGGAAGTCAACTTGATTAATGAAACTGTAATGAACAAAGTAATGAATGATTTGGGAAAAGCCAATATGCTCCCTAGAAGCATGACGGAGAATAAAAACAATATGAATGATTTGCGGACTATAACTTATTTGACAAGCTTTCAACAGACGATTACCAATAACCTCGCACGAGCCTTCTTTTACGGATATAATACTTCCAAGATAGCCTAATTAATAGATATTATCAATTTTGTCCATGCCAATTGCAAAAACATTCCGGTACGTTGAATTTGTTGTCAACTATACTAACTCTTTATATGACAAACGAGTTTATGATTTATGCAAATCACCTTGTGAAACAGCTTGCCAAAAGCCTTCTCGAAGTCTATAAAACATTGGTACAATAGTAAATGCCATTCAAGAAATTGTTCTGTAATGGCTCAAACGCTATTAGTATGATCAATAGTAGACTTATGTGGTCTAAATCCAACCAATTTGACTAACATTCCTGATAACACAACAAACAGAGTGCTTTCTACCTAATCAAGCTTATTTTCATTTCTCATGATTATGTGCATTGCTGCTGTAGCAGTTCGTCTTTAGTGGCTCCTAGCAGCTTTTTGTTTTTAGTTCACTTTTATAGTAGTTTCTCCTCAAGATTATAAGCGTCTATTAATTTGATTCGAGTCGAAAACTTCTGCAATTCCTTTTGATTCCTTTCGATTGTGCGTATTCAGGCATTACGATCGTATTTTTGTTCTTCTAAATTATTTATTTCGTGACGGAGATTAATTTATAGTCTTTATAGCAAAGCGATGGCTTTGGAGTACAAAATTGTCTTCTACTTTTTCTTTCGATTCCGTTCTTCTTTTAAATAAAATTTTCGTTCGATGCTTAACGGAAATCAAACTGCCGAATAGGATTGAATATAACAAATTTAATATTGGGGCTGTTCTTCGTCGAAGACTCGTCATAATAGCAAATGAAAGTTTATTCAATAGCTTTTCGAACACAACCGAAAGTCATGTACCTTTAGATCTTACTTGGTAGACCTATCACTTTGTATATAAAGTTTACGTATTAGTTATAGTAGCTAGCGCTTGGTAATGTTATATCCTGCCGACAATGAGGTTTAGGACTGTAGAGGTGGTAATACCGAGCAGGCATGATCGGCAGAGGTGTGACACTCCTCTTGGTTATTTGGACCTTAGTTGTTCTTAAAAAGTCAGCGGCGAGTGCAGTGCCTTCCAGGCGGACGTTTTTGCAGTTAGAAAGGCAATGGAGATGATCGAGAATGAGATTGGCAGCATTTAGGACCTGGTGACTATCGTCGTTCGTGCTAGATCAGATTTAAAGCCGTTCGGGACTGCAAACTAGCTTTGGTTAGGTTGCGGAAGAACCTTCAACTTCGCTGGGTACCGGATCATTTTGGTATCGCTGGCAATGACTTCTTGCGGACTGAGGACTCCGTCCTGCCGCCGCTCAGCCAAATCTGATTTAACGAATCGGCTTGCAGGGTCTCTAAGTCCATATCATCGATTATTTCCAGTCGTATGATTTCTGCTCTTATCCCTATAAGTAAAGTTAAGCTGAGGCTGACTACGGGCGTCATTACGGGCCATTGCGGTATCTGTTCGATGACTCTTAGATGAGGTGCTGATTACTGTAGGCTGTGCGAAGACGAGGTAGAGTTAGAGACGATCGAACACCTATTATGTCATTGTTCTAGATTTTCTGGCAAGAGCATCGACTCTTAGGTAAATTTTCGATCCAAACTCTAACCTAACTGTCGTATACTCACGACCCTACTGCTATTCTTCAGTTTGCTCAGGGTCTCAGCTGGCTGTGGTATGGGGATTGATTGGAACCCGGAGAGTTTAGAGCCTTCCAGTTTTTTGATCTTTTTTATATCAGTTTCTTTTCTACTTTCAAATTTATTACTTCTTCTTCTTCCTCAGTTTCTTTATAGTATAGTTTCTCTTTGCTTAGGACGATCACAATGGGCCATATAGCCCCTGAGTGTATGTGTCCATCGGTCTGCTGCGATTTGATGGACGTTCGTTCTCAAACCAATCCCAACTAAACCAAGCACTTGGCAAGGCAAACCTTTAGTTGGCCTATGAATGAAAGCTAGTGTATTCGACTTTCTTGTAATCACATTTAAACAAATGTTTTTTCTTAATATAAACAGTGTACGTAGCTTTCTATATAGTCCATCCAGAATACATAGAAAACCGTTGAAAGACTTAAAAACAACGACATCGATATAAACCACGCTATACATTAATAATCCAAATGAAGCTTTTAAACGAAGGTTGTGCGAATTTTAATAAATATATAAATTACTTTGTAGTGAAAATTTATATAACTTTTTTACATGAGTAAAATTTGAATTTTTCTTTAAATACGTTTATTATTGCTTTTAAATTTTTATTATCATTCCCCTAGAAAGCCAGTGCATAAGGTAGCAGAGAAATATTAAAAATAAAAATATTCCTAATTTTTTATCTTTTTTTCAAAAAGACCTTGAGCTTAAAAATTAATTTAAAATGTTAAATTAAAAATGATGATTATTTTTTGCATACATACTTTTACTTAAAAAATATATTGTTTTCTTTTTTTTTTGATAAAATTGTTTTATAATTTCTTTTCTCAGTATATAAACTATTTTTTTAGACTTACAAAAGTAATTAATTTTTTGTTTTTACTTTTTTTGTAATTAAATCTATTTTCTTTATATAAATTGATAGAAAAAAATCAAAAAATAAAATACAATTTTTATGTGTTAGAAACAAATCTTTTAAAATTCATATCGTTTTTTTTTTTTGTTCTTAAACAAAATGTATTAAAAAAATAAAGAAAAAATTGCTTTTATTATATAAAAATAATTATAATAAAAATGATAATAATGTATAGTGTGTGTGTAAAATAGATATTCAAAATGATATTCAAAAATTATGACAAATCATAAGTTTTGAATACATTTTCCTTTTTTTCTATTTAATTTGATTATTGGGTATGTAACGTACTTTTACTTGATTGCCCAATAATAATTGATGTTGTTGCTGTTGTAGTAACTGTTGTTGTTGCTGCTGTTGTTGTTGCTGTTGCTGCTGTTGTTGTTGCTGCTGCTGCTGTTGTTGCTGCTGCTGTTGCAGGTGTTGATTTAATTGCTGTGGTATCGAAAGACCACTTACATTATTTATAACTGGCTGATTATAATTCAGAACATCATTAATTTCGAGTTTTATCAATGATGGTATATTTAAAGAATTTACCTTATTTTTATTCTTAGGAGGACGACCACCTAAAAATATACAAGAAAACAAACACAACACACACGTACACAAGCACGTTATGTGGACGTTATATAGAGCAACGTCAGGAATATTTTTTACACAATTTTTTTGTCATGTATATATATATATATGTGTGTGTGTGTAGGGTGATAATGGGTAGGGTGGGGAAAAGAAAAATAATTGTTTATTATTTAATAATTGATATATGATTTAATTATTAAATTAAATCTTAATAATATTTTCTTATAACTATAATAGAAATAAAAAATTTAGCTTTTTTGTTGAGAGGAAAATTATAAAAGAAGTCATTTATTTTATTTAAAAAAATAATAAAATTTAGCAATTTTCAAATTTTTTTAATTAAAAAAAAATTAAGCTTATATACATATATTTAAAGCTTTTTTCACAAAATCGAAAAGATCATTATTAGTTTAGCGTACTTAAGCCAAAATTATCAAAATAGTTAAAAAAAAAACATAAATAATAACAAACACCTTAAGAACTTTAATGTTTTCTTTTTGTTTTTTAAAGAGTGGGGAAATCATTATAAACTTAAAACGTTAAGAGTTACTCGTAATGACAGTTAAGATATTAATTTAAAAAAAAACAAGAAGTCACTTAAATAGAGATTTTTGAAAATACAAAATTTTAAAAATGAAAATTTTCGTAAAAAATTATGAAAATATATCCCTAACAAATATTCATCCTTAGCTTGCTTGGCGAGTCGTAGTCGTTTTTTGAGATTATTGAGAATAAAGTTTTTCTTTAATCTATTACAAAAATCCCGAAAAACAACTATGTCTTGCCAACCATGACAAGGGTGATTAAAAGTGACTGCACAAAAACATATTTTTAGTTTTATTAGCCTACAACAACCCAATCAAACATTATCATGTAGAAAGTCCTCCTAGCTCAACTCATTTCAAACGTAAAACGTAAAAACGTAATAGAAACTGTAATTATTAAAATGTAACTTTTTTAAGTGCATTAGGATTACAATCTTCATATCATACGCTTGGTGGACTTGGTTTTTTTGCAAGAAAGCTTTTTAAAATGAGATTGGGCTTTTTATACAACTGCTGGTAAAAGCGTTATTTCGGATGTAATTGCGTGAAATTTATGTGATGTACAATGTATTGGAAACACTAAAAAACTCAATTTCGAAAAAACTCGAGTAGGGCCCTTTCTACATGTGAGCAACGATATGTACCTAAAATTCATTAAATTTTTATTAAATTATAATGAATAAAGCGTTTGAAGTTGTTGTCGTTGTCGTGTTACAATAATTTTGCAATAGATTCATGAACAGTTTTCCGTTTTTTTTTTTTTTTTTTTAATCAAAA
The DNA here is from genome assembly GCA_023159175.1 of Wohlfahrtia magnifica. Taxonomy (NCBI): domain Eukaryota; kingdom Metazoa; phylum Arthropoda; class Insecta; order Diptera; family Sarcophagidae; genus Wohlfahrtia; species Wohlfahrtia magnifica. Next base: position 190,237 of record JAKWBJ010000498.1, read on the forward strand.
AGTCAAAATACAATAACCTCAATAAGCAACACTTTTTAAACTTTAACCTTTTATACATAAAAATATGTAACAAAAGTTTAAACGAAAAAAATTTCCATTTCCACACAAAGCTCCTTCCATTAGGCTTTTATAAAATGCTGACATTTTTAACCCTTATCTTTGTTGGCGAGTTGTAGTCGTTTTTCAACAATTTTGTAATAGATTAAAAAAAATTTCTTATTTTCTTAATATAGTACAAATATGCCGAAATAGGAAAAGAATACGACAACCATGTTAAGGTCTTTTATTTTTATTAACAATAAATTAAGCACCCTTATTACCATGTTTAGCGAGTCGTAGTCGAAATACGACAACGAATTCGCCAACCACAATAAGGGCCAAGATTTAAAACTTTTGTTTAAATAATTATTTTTAATTAAGTTTGAAAAAGCACAAAATTATTTCCTTTTATACCCTAAGGATACGTCTTTTGTTTTTCGAACACGTTTTTTAACCCCATTACGCACAGATTTTTTGAAAACAAAAACAGGTAAAAAAAACAATTTTTATGTAAAAAATAAAACCTAGAGTACATTGCTTTTCCAAAATAATAAAAGACACGAAAATAAAAAGATATCAAAAAATAAATCAAAATACAATTTAAATAATGGATTTTGATGCACATTGCAGAAAAGAGCTGAATATTGCAATGTTACACGCAAATCAACTTTTTTATCTTTCTTTTTCTAATACTATTTCGAAAACCATCTTTTTACCAGAACAAATATTTATTTATGGTGTAGATTCTTTAAACCGAAAACGAGTGAAATTGAAATCGAGTAAATAAAACTTGAATGCGCCAATTATTTAAAAGTTTTAAAATTCGAAGAAGCTATTTGAAAAGTAATTAAGTGAATTAATAAGAAAAAAATCAAAATCTTGTCTAATTCGAAAAATTATAGCAATTTGAAGTTTCATTCGATTTCAATTTCACTCGATTTCGATTTACAAACATACCCGCATACTTTTACTATTAGAAAATTTTTATTCTCGATTATATTCGAGTGTGAAAACTTATAGCAGCATAAAATAAAACTAAACTTATATACACCCTTATCATGGTTGGCTCGACATTGTCGTTTTTCGACATTTTTGTAATAGATTAAAGATAAATATCGCTTTCTTTGATTTAGGACAAAAATTGTCGCAGTTTGACAACATATACGCCTACCATGTATAAAGCCGTTATCCCGAGTGTGCACAGTTTGGCCTGTTCTGCGTGCTCGAATTAACTCGAGCACACAAGTTAAGAAAGAAATTTTGTTACTTGCTAGTTCTATATTGGCAGTAAAATACAAGCAAAAAATTACAAACTTACAACAGCTTAAGTCAACTTACGCTATTTTTCTATATCGAATACGACTAGAGTTTTTTCCATAGATGTGTATTCTGTTATTTGTGTCGGTGAGTTAGGATAGCTTAAGTCAACTTACGCTATTTTTTAAGCCCATCTTCCATATAGACACAGATATGTGTAATATAGAAAATCGTATAAAAAAGAATAGTTTTTCCTTTTAAATCGTGCTGTTTCAAATTCGTGTAAAAAAATTCGCGTAAAAAGAGAATTAAGTGTATTAAATTTGTTAGAAAACTTTTACAAAAATTTATTTATTATTATTATTTCCATTTTTAATCTTATGAGTCGATTATGGATGGCTAGCGAACTTCAGTTGCATAGAATTGAAAATTAATCACTACGCTAAAACTACGGCTGCGTTCGCAAAAATCAATACACCAATCATTTACCGTCTCCGCTTAACGATTTACGGCTTTAGCATTGAAAAATAAGCACATATAAGTGTTGGGTGCATCAAAGTGCAACACCTCTACGTGATTAAGTTTTTAACAATTTCGAAAAAAGACTTTTTATGATAACAGCTTTTCGCACATTGTCTGTATTTTTCTATGACGAAAAAGAGAGATAAATCTTAGGCGTTCGTTAAGCTAATATGTTAGGGAAATAACTAAATTTCTAAACACAAAATAAAATATAAACATTTCAGAATATGAATACGATTGAGTTTAAACAAACAAACAACTTTTATCACATTCTTGAAATGCAATTTAATAATGATCCCTATTCTACATTTCGATCCGAATCGAAATTTTCTTCATTTGTCAAATTGTCGATTGTAACGTACGTTTCGATTAACACGTCGCTGAATGCGGAGACGTAATCGAAACGCAGAATGGGGGTGAATTTATTTTTCTAACTTATAAAACTTGAATTTGTAATTAGCAAAAAAAAAAAATCGAACAAACACTTTTATTTCAGATAAATGAAAACAAGACAACGTTTCCTTTAATCTATTAAGGAAATGGATTTATGTACTCAGTTCAACTTTTTTAAAAGATTTAAAAAATTTTGCTCTTTAATTTACGACTAAAATTTCGATAAGATAACGCCCTAAAAAAATTTCTAATTTTTTTTTTTTTATTTTTTCTATATTTTTCGAGGAAACAAAATTTTATTCTTGCTATTTACAATGAAGAAATGTGTTTCGTCGTTTCGAAACTCATAAAAGTTCGAACCAGCCAAACCTAAATCACAGCTCTAAGCATTGTAAAGCTGCCAAAAATTCGCATGTCCATACAAATTGTATGAAGCAAAATCCAGTTTTGACGACGCGTTAGAAAGTGAAGTTGGCTGCGAAGAAAAAATATAAAAGAAAAGAGAGAAAAAATAGTGCCTTTTTAGCCGTTTTCGAGTCGAATTTAGCGTTTTAGTAATTTTTTAATTTAAATTGAGTGATTTTTTATGGAAAAGTTAAGTTACATTACTGTTCATCACACAATTTATTCAGCGTCAACGCTAAACGCCAGTCAACGGTTTAGGTTGGTCTGTAAGTTTCGGTCTTAATAGTCTGAATATGATAATCGTAAAATATCCTGAAAAGCAATTTCAATTATAAATGTCCCACATTTTCTCGTATATCTATTAGTACACTCTTTGGAGAACCCAAAAATGTTAAAGATAAAAATGAAACTCGCCTTGTTGATTATTTCTAAATTCCTATCTTAGATTAATTAGATTTGTTTATTTTATTTAAGCTATTACAGAAATGTCGAAAAACGACTACGACTCAACAACCATGATAAAGACGTTTACCAGTTTTTTAGCATCAAAATTTTGTCTGCCTTATAACAACTTAGTTAACATAAATATTAAAATGCCAATTCACACTCGTCAAGTTCGACTCGACAAGTATTGAGTTTTTTTTTTTTTTGCAAAGTGGGAAAAGTGAAAGGAATGGGGTACAGACTTGACTGTACCGTCAATTTATTTTCTCAGTTTGCTTTTCTTATCCGCAATACATTGAAATGCAAACAACAAACACGTATATTTCATGTTCGTGTGTGAACACGAATGCAAGTTCAAAAGATATTCTAAGAAAAATTGACTAGTCAAACTTGACGAGTGTGAATTGGAAGAAGGCACAACTGTTACAAAGGCCATACATACGTGACTGCTGCAGCAGACTCTTTCGGTTCTTTTTCTGTAAGCTTCGATATCTGCCACGATATGAAAGTCCTAAAAAGCTAAGCAAGGACTTTTAGTAAACAAGTTTTATTGCAGTTCGTTCAAGTCAGTCTCTAAGTAAAATCCAAAATATGAAAATGAAAAATGATAATGAACTTATGAAATTTGTATTTTGCTCTCTAGCAAATACAGACGTCAGACATCTTTCATCCCATTTCTATTTTTTTTTTTTTTGCAATTCCATATACCATTTGAAATAATTAAAGTCTTGTGTATCATTTTATATATATAAGATAAAGTATTTTTTTTTTCTTTTATCTTTTCATTTTCATAATTTTTCTTTTTATGTGTTTGACTTTAACATAGATTTCTATAGAATATTGCAAAATTTATAATATTTTTAATATTAAAAGCTATACAAAAACAAAAAAACCAAAAAAAAAAAAAAACAAAAAAACAGAAAACTACTTAAGAAAAAAGAATTTTACTAAACTTTTTTTCTTGTTTCTTTTTTAAACAAAATTTTCAAAAATCTCTATAGTTAGTAGAAAAAGAAAATGAAAAAAAAAATCATAAAATCTTTCGTTAATTTAGTTTTTAAAAATATAACTGTATATATATAGTATAGTAGATAGATAGATGTGTGTGTAAATAAATAGTAATAGTAATAGTAATATTTTTAATCATCATCTGATTCATCTTTTATAAACATACGTTGGGGTGCATGTTGTAAAGACAATGGCTGGCCAACCATGGTGACAGGCTGTTGTGGCGGTTGTAATGTTATACATTTCTTCGAGCGTTTTGGAGGCGGTAATTCCGTATGCGAATGACTATTTAACAAATGTTTCGAGAGATGTTGGCGAACAGCAAAGGCCTCATTGCAATTGGCCACAGGACAAGTGAGGTACCTGTATATGCAAAAACCAAAAACATAAAAAAAGAAAAGAAAAGATTTCAACAAAATCATAATAAACAAACAAACGAAAAATGGAATAAAAAAACAAAAATAAAAATTAAATATATTGAAATAGGTTTTTCTTTCTTCTTTTCTACTGTTTTTTTAAATCATAAAGTAAATTAAGCTTTTTTAGCATGCAAAACTTAAGTTCTAGCCAGCACCTGCCCTCTAAATGACGTTGTTCATGTTTCTTAAGTAATGACTCCTGATTGAAAGAACTGGGACAAATATTGCATTTATATTTGAACTCGTCGTGCATTTTAAGATGCTGTTCCAAGTGGGCCTGTTGTAAAAATTTCTCATCACATTTTGTACACTCAAATGGATATTGAAGACCATGTGATTTCATGTGGGTGTGCAGCTGTGATTGTTGCTTAAACGTCTTTTCCGGACAGCGTGGACAATAGTAGCCTGTTATGCCGGCATGAGCTTGTAAATGTTGATTGAGCGAGGTGACTTGTGTAAACTTTTTCGGACATTGATTACAACAATATTGCTGAACTTTATGGTGGGTTTTCATATGATTATTTAAATTGGTTACTTGGGCAAATGAACGGCCGCATTCGGGTTCAATGCAAACAAATGGTCGTTCACCGGTATGTAAACGTCTGTGATTATTAAGATTTGTTATCTGTTTAGATAAAAAGAAAAACAAAATTATATAAAACAAAATAAATTAAGCAAAATTAAAAAACAAAACTAACCTGAGTAAATGTTTTGCCACAATCTCCACATACATAAGGACGATCATTGGTGTGTATGCGCTCATGATTTCTTAAATTGGCCGCTTGAGTAAAACCTTTTTTTAGATATTAACGAAATTATTTTTCTTTAGGAACAATAAAAATATTTAAAAATATAAAAAAACCATCATTACCTTTATTGCAATAATTGCATACAAATTTTCTTTCAGCTGCATGATTACGTATATGTGTTATCAAGGATGATTTCCTTGAAAAGGTTTTATTGCATAAAGGACAAGAGCCTTCTTCATTAAATATTAAATCCACCTAAATTTACAACAATTAATTAATAGAAAGATGTAATTATTAAAAAGGAACTAACAAGAGACAAGAAAAAAAGAGGGGAAATTACGAAAGAAGTAATGAAAATGAAAAGGTATAAATAGGAAAAGGTAAATAAAAATCACTAAATACGTTATACGAAATCATTTAACAGTGATGATTTTGTGTATAAAGTTTGTTTTAAAAGAAAATGTAAACTTGGCTCAAAGTTGTAAAGAATTTAGAAGAATACTTTGAAAAACAGAAACTGTTATAAAAATGCATAACACTTATAAACAGAGTTTTTTACTACAATAAGAGTCACTTTAGAAATCTAAATATATAAAATAAAACATAAAATTGTTATAATTTTTTTAAAATCCAATTTGATACTATTACACGGTGCGACAAAAAAAGAATTTGTTTTTGGAATTTTCGAAACAACTCCAAAATATCGAATTACGGGTAAAAAAAAAACAGTTTTTCGAACCTTGCTGAATATTACCCAATTTTAAGCTTCCTTTCAAACTTGGGAAGAAAATAAACAGACCTTTTAAATGATATATATCGTGTAAGTAGTTTTGAAGAATCTGGATGTATTTCTCAAGCAAACACTTTTTTCATTCAATTATTTCCACAATTTTCAAGTTTAGATGCGTTTTTGCGCACTATTTTATATAGGAACTGCGTACTACTTATGAATTAAATATGGAATTAATTAAGTTATTCATAGGGAAAGCAGAAATATGCAATTGCATGATTGTTCTCATGCAACTAATGAAGTCGGATTGCTGCCAAAGCCATAAAGATTTTTTACCATAAAGTAACATATAATGCATTGCTCTTGGACTGCATCGTTTATGCGAATGTATTAGAGATCAATAAGAATATGTAAACAAAGTCATTGCAAATGTAAAGAAAGTATCCTTGAAAGCTAAAAATACAGCTGAAATTTAAAAAGAAATGTATCCAGACTTTCCTTTGCCGCCCGAATCAGTAATAATTCATTGGAGAACTTTTCTTACAGTCATCAAATAATACGTTTAAAAATTGTTGTCTTTTTAGAGCATATTCTTAAATGTTTATATCATATTTTCGGATTTTTACGGCATCTTTTATGCGCCTAAAACGCTTTTTAAGAGCATATTTCTGGTTTCTCTGGTTATGAATAAAATAAGGTAATTAAAGCCCTTGTCAAGAGAATGTCGATTGCCTTCTTTGTTAAAGGGTTATGATGGAATAGTAAACAATTTATTTAATTATCTTAACGAAATTGTTCCCGATTTCTTAAAATGAAGTGACTCTTGATCAAAAGACTGTAGACTGCTTATTAATCATCTTCCTACTTTATCACATTTTTTTAGCATATGTAGTTTGTCTGCACTTTCCACGATCTTTTTCTTTTACATATTGCTCCTGCTCTAACTAACTATTGTCCTTCTTTAAGGTATTCTTGTCGTATTTACACTCAATATGGCATCACAATGGGACGATTTTTTTGAAATCTAATAATTAATTTTAACGAAATTAAAAAAAAAATCTGAAACGTTATATACTATTTTTACAAACTGTTATACATATGAACTAAGAATAACAGATTTTAAAGACATTTTTATAAAATTAACGTAAATAATATAAATTTTAGGCAAATTAGAAAACATTATCTAAATTATCTGTTATACTAAATTTGAAAGGCAGAGCATTAAAGCTAAATTATGAATAAGCTTTAAACTGTTATATGAACCATAAGAAACTGATTCTGAAGCAAGCAATAGGAAATAAAAATATGTAAACTGTTATACCAATTTTAAAAATTAAGACAATATTTTACACATTTTGACAATTTTGCATAAACAAATAAAGCTTAAGTAGCAAAAAACCTAAAATTTTTAAACTGTTATAATTTGTTAACAAAAATGAATAGAATTTTCAACAATTCAAAGAGAAAAAACTTCGTTTATGAAATTGTTTTCAAATAAAATGATTAAAATTTCTGAACTTCAAACTTTTTTAACAACCAAAAACGTATCTAAAACAAAAACAAATTTTTACTCTTTAGTCTTTTAGAAAGTTTACATTTTCTTATAAAGTTTCAGAAGAAAATTTTGAAAATTAAATTGCAAAAAAAAGTATAAATTGTTTTCAAACAAAATTTTTGTGTTAAAAATTAAGAGAAAAATTAAAATTATTGGGAGAATTTAAATTTAATTAAATTTGATATATACATCTAAGTGTTGTATGGTCTTCTCCAATTCATAGGAGGACATCGTGATTTGTTGTAGTTTATTAACACCGTTTTTACGCGGACGGCGTGTCGGTTGCGGTACTCTCTGCTTATAAAATGAAAATAAAAACAAACGAAAAATATTAAAATTAAAGAAGAAAAAGAGAAATAGAAGAAAAAGTTTAAATTTATTTTAATTATTTAATAACAATATTAATTTTATGTTAATACATAAATTTACTTTTATTTTATTTACTACAGAAACATTTTTTTAATAGTCTTAAGAAAAATAAATTAAATTAAAAAATTATTTTAAAAAATACTAAAAGCTAGAGATCAAACAATATTCTTTCTAATTAAATTACTTTAAAATAAATATCTAAAAAAATGAGGAAACAAAATTTCGACACAAGGGAAAAAGAAAAATGGGTTAAAAACTTGCATTGTGTTTAAAAAAATGGTTTTTAAAAGATATAAAAAAAAAATTGTTTGGATAAAAAAAACGAAGAACGTCCGTATAATTAAGCAGAAATTAAAAAGAATGCATTGTTATAATTTTAAAACAAGTGGATGCAAGTAAGCTGTATCGCGGACAGTTGCCCACATCGCTCATTGCAAGACTATTTAGCCTTAAGTGATCAAAGGTTGGAAAGGTTGTAGAATCTCTCAACGAGAGATTCTGAGCAATATATATTCATATTGTCGTGTACCGGGTCATATTGAAAATCTAGGGCTGATGAACTGGCCAGGCATGACAGAGCTATCTAACTCACGAACGAATTTTCCACATTGGGAATTTCATTAATGACTTGCAAGTTTAGGATTTACAATGATGTAATATACTCTGTCAACGCCTCTTGGACAGCTTTGGAAGCAGGCTAGATAGCTCAGCAAATCTGACTAAAGTTGGAATATAGGCGCACGAAAGGTATGCTGAATCTTCAAAGAACCGCACTCAACGCCATTACTGGGCATTGTATACTAGTCCCTCATGCCAGGCTGCTAGGACTGGCTCATCTAGCCAAAGATTTCTGCAGAAACTGCAGGGAAGAGGAGGAGGAAACAATTCTTCACTTAGTGTGTACATGCCTGGCGCTATGTGGCAGAAGAAAGAGGCATCTGGGCCTCAAAGACAGACCTTGGAAAATTTAGCGGCAGCGCATGGCTCCAGGTTTAGAGGGACATCACAACGAACTACTTTGGCCTACAATTATCCTTCCTTTTCGAACGGCCACTTCTATCTATGTATCTATCTTTTGTAGAAATCATTATATAGGATTCAAAGTCTTTGAGTATATTTAACAAGTTCACAGAGGCCAGTCTTAACTTTTAACTTCTTTAAGGTTCCTTACATGTATGTATTCTGACTTTTAGTTTCTGAAATTTAGTTCCAGTTTTCACCAGCTTTTATTTTTTGAATCTTTTTAACAGTGATACTAATTCGAGAAGTGATAGGGCCGTTTTGCTACTGGTAAATATTCCTGTAGAATATTCTGTGATGCTATATACTAGATGAATCGTACCGCTAACATAGTGATCAATAATTTCGGTTTTAAACACTGCTGTAGGATGATATCATACGAGACAGTCTGTGTACCAAAGCATCTTTTGAAAAAAAAAACTATTTTTATACTGTTATCTTTTTGATAAGTTGATACTCAAATACGGATTAATGTAGTGCTTTGATGTCCTATAGCTTATACAGCAAACCTCGGTTATAGCGAATTCTCTGTTGGAACGAAATACTTTTCATGGTCTCAGCAATTAAATTCCATACAATTTTCCTTTTTTAAAAAGAACTTAAAAATTCGTGGCTAAATTCCAATATATATATGTTTGAAAGGGCCTTACTGCTGCAGTCTAAACAGCTCGAGCTGAAAACACACCAGTTTCTGTTCCATTGATGGCTGAAAAAGCCAGTATTAAATTTACGGCAACAAACGGCTGGTTAGATCATCATAACGCCAAAAACGAAGTTTTTTAAAAAATAAATCCATAAAACATTTCTATTTTACACGTTTTGCAAACGTTGTTCTTGCCCCCTCCTATGTAAGATTGTTTTGCCTTAGTTCCTGGATAATTGTGCGTTGTCTTGGTCGAGTGCGGTTCGTTGAACCTTGAGTATTCCACTCAAGTATCATCCCTGTAATACTACTGGGACTTTTCCCTAAGGTACGGCCGATTCATTTCCACTTTCTTTGCCTTATCTGCTTCATTATGAGCTTTTCGTTTGTTAAATTCCATAGATCTATGTTGCTTACGGTGTTAGGCTAGAATTTCTTGCATATGATTTTAAGGCACTTGTAGCTTTTGCATGATGGTGTTAGACACAAGCCAGGTTGCACTGCCGTACAACAGATTTAACTTTACGCATGATTTGAATATTCTGAGCTTGGTTTGCCTGGATATGTATAAGCCTCTACATACTGACTGCGGTCGTCCGAGTTTCTGCACCGCCGTTTGTTACCATTGTGCTTCTCAGATAGCAGAAGCTATCCATATACTCAATTGGTTGGACCTCTAGCATGATGCTTTCTGTGTTATTGTTGTTAATTCTCATGGCCTTGATATGTATCTCAGGTCCAATATTGCGAGTCAGTCTTTCTAGGTCTTCTAACTTGACTGCATGTTGGAGATATTGTATGAGAGTAGACAAATATCATCTAAATAATCCATATCCTCAAATTGTCGTGAGAGGCTCCATGTTATACCTCTTCTCTGTAAACAGACTTCGCTCATGATCTCATCCAGTACGAAGGGGAATAGTAGAGGTTACTGATGCTCCCGTTTTGAAGAACAGACTGTCCTGCATCCCCGTACATTATTCGTATTATTCGGATTATTTACTGGGCTACTACTTTTCTTCTCAGTGTTTTCCATTAAAAAAGAAATAAATATGAAAAAATAAAAGTAGATGAACGCTGTTTTTTTGAGGGCCACTATTTGTTGAGATTTTTGTCCCACTCTGGAGCTTCAAAAAAAATATAAATATAAAATCTGCTGCTTTGTCAGTAAATCATTTAAAAAAATAATAATAATTGCATGTCTGTCTTTAGTTTAGCGAATACACTCTTTTAAATTTCTGCCAACAGTTTTTTGCTTTGTGTACTCATAAACGAAAACCATCGTAAAAAACTGAATTTATTAGTAATAAAAAGTTAAGTAAGGCAAAAACCAAAAAAAAAAAAAAAAAAAAAAAAAAATACAACAAAAACAAAAATATAAACAAAACAACTTACTGTTAAATTTATACTTTTTTCTGAGTAGGTGTAGGTATGTATGTAAATGTTAATTTGGGTAAGTGTTTAAAAATGTTTCAAAAAATAAAAGATAAAAAAATTAAAAACTTACTTCTTCCGAATCGTCCTGCGATTGTAGACTATTGGTAGAATTGGTAGAGTTTTGTAATTGTTGAGGCATTTGTTGTTGATTTAAATTATTCGCTGTATTTGTGGTATTATTATTACTGTTGTTGTTGTTATTATTATTATTATTAGCGTTGTTATTTGTGTTATTCGCAGCAGCAGATGCCGCTAAAGCCGGTTGGCCAGTTGCTGAAGCGGCTACTGCTTGATAGAAACCATTGCCACTGTTTGTTAAATGTTCGGAACACTTTACACAGGTGGGTATATTATAACCGGGTACTTGGAACAACTGAAATAGGAAAAAACCTAATTAGTAAGTAAAATTTAAATTAATAAAAAGAAATATTTTAGTTCTTCAGGCTGGAAAAATGCAATTTTCTTAGATAAAAACAACAACAAAATTCTCTATATTAAAATTGAAAATTTAATTTTTTTTTCTGCTCACTACCGCCGAGAGAAGCGTACGCAAAAGAAAAAAATCTAAAATAGTACTTTAATAATAAACAGCTTTAAGGCTACTCTACTACTACTGGAAATATATAGAAAATAGGTATAAAAAAATTAATGAAAAAAATCAGAAAAAAATATCAAACCTCATCATACTGTTAACATCACATTGGATAAAAAAAAAAAATAAATAAAAAAATAACACAGAAAAAATCGAAATAATGAAAATAAATACAAAAAAAAGAAAAAAGCAAAAAAAAAATAAAATATTGTATAGCCAACTCACAGTAAACTATTGTAAGGTTGGTTATCTTTACATCTCTGTCCCCTCGTTTAAACCCTGCCAAGAGACAGCTTTAAAAATAACAACAAAAAATATCAACCGAGAAAAAAAGAAAAAAAACAACACAACATAAAAGAAACGTATGAAATTGAAAAAAAATAAAAAAACATTGTGCGCGCTAAGGAGAAGTTGTATTGTGAACAACAGGCGTAGATAATGGGAGGGAAAAATATAATAAAAATAAAGATATGAAATATGCACTTGCATATATGCAGAGATGTCAAGTGTTAAGATAAAACAGCAAAATATAATTAAACATTCAATTAGACTTGACATGACGTAACGCCATAGCCATAACGCTGTAACTCTAAAAACGCGTTTATCTAGTACCTGCTTATGTTTATGGCAGATAATCAAAATAATATTTATATCTACGGTTATGGTTATGGCGCTGTGGTATAGTATATGGTCAGCACTAATCAAATACAATGACAGCCGTAAGATATGTTGTGAACAGCTGATTATAGTTATGGCTATGGCATTACGTTTAGTCACGTCTAATTGATCCTTAATGGTTGAAATCAAGTAAAAACATATGTTGATTTGCTTTTATACACTATCTACTAAGGCAGAGGAGAAATTTTGCAAATTCAGCTTGGGCTTCATAGAAATTCTATAAGGACCAACTGCTAAAAAAACGTAATCGATTATTAAAATTGCAGATTAAAACAAATTTAAATAAATTTCGATTTGAAAATGGCAAATTGTTAAATGTAGCACACTTTCTTAAAATGACGAAAGAAAAAAAGAGGTGATTATACCTCCCAACCCTCTATTATGATTATCATATCGACCAGGCCCCATTCAGAACACTGCGATCCATGGGATTTATTGTGCACCTTCCGGTCTACAGTTTACTTAGCAGATCTGCTGCCTTCCCAATGAACACCAGCAGATCTGAAGCCATAATGGTGCATATGGCACCAGTTGAGACCCCTTTGAGCATTGCAGTTTTTTAAGCACTGACAATTTCCCAATCTTTGTTTGGATTGAGGATGGTAGTAAGTGTTGCTTCACAGCATAGTTTCGGTCCGATAAAAGGGCACATTTCTATACCCAAAATAATTTTTATTTTTAAGAAATAATAGCAGCTTCAAGCCACTGTAAGAACTTACTTAATGCTATGTTAGCGTTTCAAAACATTGAATACGCACCTTGCACACAATGCGCAATGTTGTGTAGCAAAACTTCAGAGACAAAAACGAAGTTTCCTTTTGTTATATATGTTTTCATCACAATTCTGTATGTATAGCTAGTGTTGGACACCGGCGGTACATGCCACGTATAAGTACGCGCTTGTACAAGCCGTCCTAAATGGGTTAATCGAATATATGAGAGGCGTTTGAGAAGTGTCTGTGTTTGACCACAGATGTTGCTGCTACTACTAGCCCGATTTTTGTTTTAAACATTGGTAGTGTTGACATAAGAACACATGCCAAGTTTCAGATGAATCTATCAATTAATTTCTCAGCAACCAGCTATTAGTATCGACAACTAAGTACTTTTTTATTATGGACAAAAATTAATGAATCATGCGGTTCTGAATTTAATTCCTTTACCATTAAAATGCACAGTGAAACTTTTGGCTGCTAAATTTAAATGTGCTCAGTAGAAAATTTGAAGTTGATGCACGTAGTTAACGTCCAAATTTATTAGTTTGCTATTTTTGATTAAAAAAAAATATGCTAATGAAAGTCATTATTTTGGTATATTTTAATGCGTCGCTTATATGGTAGATGGCAGCCGAACTTCAGTTGTGATCTCGGCAACAAGAAATTTGTAGTTGCCTATATGGAACTGAAACCAATGGATTTTTAGGTTCCACTTTACTTATGTAATACAACGAAATAAGTTCATAAATGGCACGAAAAGTCTTCAAACTTGAAAAATCAATCAAGAGATCTATTTTTCTTATGTCCAAATTCACTGAAAAGTTTAAAATCGGATAGTATTCAGCTAAGTTAACTTACGAGTATAAGTGTATGAAGGTATGAAATTATTTTTTATAGTTTTCTTGCTTTTAGTACACTATAAACTACATATATTATATATAGCAAATATTGTATACTTTTTGTTTTTGCTAATATTTTTGCTTAATAAAATTAGCAAAATATATACTGTACTATGGCTAAATTTTAACAATTCGGAACAAATTATTTTTTATTTATGAAAAAATTATTTTTTTTTATTATATAAAAATATATAAATTTTATTGCGAAAATATAAAAAAGAGGATTTGGCGATTTTTGCGATTTTTTATTTAAATTGAATTTAGCGAAAAAGCTTAAAAAAGATCTGTTGACAACCCTGCTTACAAGCTTAAGCTTTTTGCTAGAAGGGTGCCGTATTTGCCTATAAATGACCAAAAACGCTTTTGACCGCGAATGCCAAAAATGAATGAATTACAGTACATTAGCCATATTCAACACATTTGGCTACTAGTGATTACTATCTATTGCCAAACCTAAAAAAATTCATTCCCAAATCATTCCTTAATCAACAGGGTTAGCAACCCACTGGATAACCAAATTAAACCCACCAGGGTTTTATTGGGTATTATGTTCATTTAAAAAAATCCGGGTGTGTTTTATAATTTAAAGGATTTCGTAGTTTGTTTACAACAAAAATAATTAAAATTTACATATTGGGAGTACAAATTAATTCGTTCCGTTTTTTAGTTCAAAAAAGATAATGAGTTAAAAAATTTATCAAAATGAAAATACATAGCGTTATAGCGAAATGCCATATAAAGAAAGGCTGTATAAAGAGATATGAGCGTATTGAACCCGTCGCAACAGCCAATAGTCAGACGGAGCAATGTTCGGAAAATACGGCGGAAGTGAAATGTTATTGCTTCTAATAATTGTTTTGAAACTTTTACAAAGTGGGGCCGGGCGTTGTCATGCAAAAGAATAACCTTTTCACGTGTCTTTATATACCAAGCGTTTTTTTTTTTTTTTCATAATGCATGTTTCAAACGAAGTAATTTACTCTGATTACGGAGTTTTAGCAGCTCATAATGCAAAATTGCATTATAACACCAAAAAAAAAAAAAAAAAAACATTCAAGAACTCCCGGCTTTTTGCCAACCCTGATAATAATGGAAGAGAGTGAATGGAAAATCAAGCCAAAAATATTTGTCATTCAGACGCAGAAACTTTTCAAACTCCTCTCGTATAATCTACATTGCAAAGTCTATGTACTTTTAGGTATAATATGCTTAATCAAAGATTTATGTGAAATTTTTTAAAAAACTAATCGATTTTTAACCCTAAAATGGCTATTATATAGGCTATAGATTAAAAATAAAAGGGGCTACAAATTGAAGCCGAGTTGCACAGATGCGACAATAGTTGGAGAGAAGTAAAGGCGTTTACTCAAAACAGAGATTTCTTCAGGGAATTTATTGAGGCCGTATATTCTTCTTAGGATCGATTAGAACCTATATATTGAACAAACAAAATGGAAAATTTTAGCCAAAATTTGTTGATAAGGTTTCGAAGGCCTAAAGTGGTTTGAACACGGGATAAAATGGTAATCTTTCTAACTGCCTTTGATACCATTTTGATAATAAGTTACGCACCCCTGTCCTTTGCCGCTGGATTATTAAAAAGTCATTGTTAAGAAGGGCCCAGTTACTCTTTTCGCCTGAGTCCAAAAAAAATTTTTTTGTGAAGATTATTTTTAAAGAAAAAACTTTAGAATGGAGTCTAATAAGATCATTAATAAATGCAGTGGCTCATAGTCAAAGTAAGTCAGGCTATATTTTTTAACAAAATTATTGTTATATAATAAAATGCAAATCTGATTGGCAAAAGCATCGCGTATTTAATGAATGAATTATTAATTAAGCTTAAAATATGTGTATAACAATTATTTCATATAAATTATCTACTTAATATACAAAAACTCAAAATATATCTTACACTTAATATTAATATTTTATTGGGCCCCCTTTTGCTGAAATAACAGCTTACAGACGTCTAGGCATCGATGCCCCTAAATTGCAAGTATACTACAACAGCAAGTATCTGAGTGTTTTCTGTTATTTTGGTCAAGATGGGCCCATCAATCTTCAGAGATAGTACTGGAATTGAGAAGAGGAATGAAGATGTCTAGAAACGTTGTATGATAACCCCTCCTTTACAATGCTTGTTGTATGATTTGGCTTATTGCCTTGCCGAAAGCACCAAATTAAAAAAAAAACCTACTTTGTCCACTGACTGCATCGAATTATCTTCGATTATGCTCAAATATGTTTAACGCCTAACCATATCTAAACTGTATACCTATTTAAGTACATAAACTCAACTAATATAATTTGTTTAGTTCAGTTCTATTTCAAATCATTTTCAAATATTTACGCTGCTTTTAATAGCATAGATCGTAGTTAATGGGTTTCTGCTAAAATAATAAATAAACAATAGTAAATAGTGTAGCTCTAATCTATACTCCCGAATTTAAAATATTCCTTAGCAGGAACTTAAATCTCAAAAATAAGTTTGTACCTACGTTAAGAAATTATAAAAAAGAAATGCGATTTATAATACGATTTTAGTTTATGATTGCATTATTCGCTGATTGATAGCCTAACGATGGTCAAATATAAATATTTTTTTCAAATGCCTTAAGCTATATAAATAGGCATTTAATAGCAAAAATAAGCAAATGGAATTACAAGTAAACAGCTTTTGCCCTAAAAATATCCATTTGATTTTAAAACTAATGAAATAATTAATTTTTATAGGTACCCTTTCACACATAAGTTATTTAAAAGCAGCACGACAACCCTGTTTATATACTATAACAAACTATTGCTTTGCATCAATTAACACTCTCTACACAAATGCGTCAACATTGTCTAATGAGTGCCGCCAAGCAGAGAGTACAAGAAAATAAAGAAAGAGTACTGAAAAGCGTAGTGATTTACCCATTCTACACCTACTTTTATGCAACGCATCTGTAGGGTACGTAATTTTGTTTTTTTTCTTTGCCTGTATTCTTTTATATGTGATTTTTTGTATTTTTTATTTTTTCCAAGTTAAAATCATTGAAACAAATGGACGGTTCATAAGGGTGTACAAACTCGAAAATTAAAGTCTTTAAATAAAATAAATATATTTTAGAAAATACCTACAAGTACAAAAACAAAAAGCAATGGAATTAAAAAAAAAAAATTCTCAAGTATACCAACACATTATTTGGAAAATAGAAAATTTTGATTTTTTTTCTTATTAATTAGTACCTAAGGAACATGATTTTAATTAAATATGTACCCAGCAAAAAAAATCCTGTCTAATCAATTTCCTATTTGTTAAAAATACTTACATGCTTCTCACTTTATCCCTCTCTCTCTCTCTCTCTCTCTCTATCACTCTATCTTTCTAATTAAAAAGTTTATTTAAGAAATTTATTATTTTTTATGCTATTTTTTACCACAAGTTGTATTTGTTTTTATTTACTGCCGCTGCCACCGCTACTGCTGCTGCCCTTTTTTTATTCTTGTGTTATTTGTTTTGATTATTGTAATTTATTATTTCATGTGTGTTTTTATATTTTCCCTTTTTTTATTATTCAGAAGACACAAAAAATATTCTTGATTTATTTGCAAACACAAAACACTTGTCGCTTTATGAAAAGTTTTCGTCAAACAAAAAACTTTTAAATTTCTTTCATATGCACACACTCCAACTAACTGACTGACTGGGTGAGTATGTAACTACCCTTAAAAATATAGCAACAACACAAGACCAAAAAAACAGCAACAACAACAAAAGGATGACAACTACCCCTTGCTATAATAAAAAAATATTACCAATAAAGAAAAACAAATACACTGAGAGAGTGAATTAACATTTCCACAATAGTAGTAGCAGAGTGGTCAATTCAATTAGAATTTTATATACATTGGTGATTTTTAAAGAGGGCCGCAATGGAAAATAAAACAACTATCTATTAAATATTCAAAATTTTTAAAACAAATTTTATTTTAAATTAAATTTCTAAAGTTATCAATTACTACTGAAATAATTCAACTAGCGGACCTAAGTATTTGCAGGCCTATTGAGCAAGTTACCGTCTAAAATTGTATACCTTGAACGTCGATTTTAATGTTAGTCAAATTAATATCAATAGCAACATGCATAGCTATTATATAGTTAAACGAAATAAAAAGGGCGGATTTTGATATTTTTTAGTCCAATTAGGCGACTACAAAGCGTTTTTTTTGTGGATTTTCAAGCCTACAATGAACCGAAAGTAAAAAAAAACACATACCAAGTCTAGACTTCGGCTCTATCTGGCTTTTCTACAAACTGATCTTTTTAAAAGTCATAAAACAAGAAAACCTAATCCTAATTGGTCTTGATCTATAAAAAAGTGGCAAAACTTAGTACTCATGGATTTTGCCATTCTTTTTTAATCGACAAATTGCTACAAAAACAGTTTTTATACAGAAGGCTATAACTTTTTAACATATTTTGACAATATCAAAATTAGCATAATATAGTCGAACAGACTATTAATACTATGAAGAAATACGTTTATACTTTTTCGATGGTGTCAAAAAAGTTCATGCACCAACAGCGGAGAAGTTTGAAATTTGTATATGTATTCAATGGGTTTATTTGCGGTCAAGAGTACAATATATGGTTCTCAGATCAGCTATTTCCCGAAGATAACTTTTCAACCAGCGTTTGCTTTTTGTTTTTCGTTAATAAAACAACATTTCCCACCTATTATACAAGCCATCTATCAAATCTCATATTTACATTTAACGAGCGGTTTTTTTTTAGATGATTAAAGAAAAATTTATTTTTAGAAAATAAAAATGTCGAGACAATGACATTACAAAAATACTATTGGTATTTTTACCAAACCTTTAATTTTGTCGCTTTTCTGCGTTCTAAGTGGCGTGTTTTAAAGAACAAAACACAACTGTGCCATTACTTTTTTACAAGTTTGTCAAGTTTTGTCCTATAAACAAAAAGAACAACAAAAAAACAAATTTTCGCTCTTGTTCTGCCTAATATTCGCTCCATCTCTCTCGTTTTCCTTATCAGTATTTATGTGCGTTTAGCTAATTGCAACACACACACACGAATACACGAAATTAAGTTGTGTGCGTGTGTTTACAAAATATAAAAAACAGAGTTGCATTTTTTGGTATCGTATACGAAAAACTGCCATAGAGTGGACAACGAAAACTGAGAATTTATAAAAATTTAACAAATGTGTGAGTGAATGTGTGTTGTTTTTAAGCCTTTTAATTTTTCTCTAAGCAAGTTGTATTTGTTGTATATACTCCCGCCCTCTTTTAACAGCAACAACAACACAACTACTTACTACACACTCAACACATCAACAATAAAAACAAAAAATAAAAAGAGTAATACTCATTGTTTGTTGTAGTTGTTCTTTTGATGGCTCGTTGGTGTTGTATTGTACAGTGTACCTACCAACTAAACAGGAATATGAACTTTTTTTCTTGTTACTCTAACAAAACAAAAGCCGCATACTTCTCTAAAAAAATATGAAAAAACGAAACGAACAAACCAAATAGATCAAGAAGAGCATGAGAAAAAAAAGACCAACAACACAAAACCAGAAAATCAATAAAAACAACAAAATACACATTTTTGCAAAAGCAATAAAAAGACGCGCGCAAATTGTTATTTTAACCCAAGAATTTTTTTCTTATTGCACGGTTACAAACTAAAAATTTTTAATAAAAATATTCATATAGAGAAAAAATTACTTTTTTACTTACCGCTGCAGGTTGAAAACACAATCTACATATGCTTTCCATGTCCTTTAAAACAACAGCAGCAGCTCAACTAAAATTATTTAGAAAAAAAGGTTGAAACATGCAAAAATTGCACTTCCTACAAAAAAATAACAACAATCGTAGGCAGGATTTGTACCAAAGCCCGGCAGTTCATTAAAATTTCATTAACACCGGGGGAGGTCTGTCTTTTCTTTGCTGCTGCTATTTTTTTCTTATACGTTTCGCTTGCGCTACAACAAATATTACACAAACACAAACTTTTTTCTTTTTTTTTGCTAAAAATTATTTCATTTTATAATTTTGTTTTCTTTTAAAGCAACTTTTTTTTGTTTTTGTTTTAAATTTTTAGCGCACGAAATAATTTTCTTTTTTTTGTTGGTTTTTTCTTTTTTAGTATTTTATTTTTTGGCCAGCGGAGCACCTTTTTTTCTTAAAATTTTTTATTCACACACACACACACTCACACATATGCACTCTTCACTTTTATTTCACATCTCTTTTGATTTTTTATTCTTTTTTAGGCTTGTCGTCGCCTCATAATGGCAGAAAATTTTTTCTATACTTTTTAATTTATATTAAACTTTTATTATTCGCAATTGTTGTTTTACTTTTATTTTGTTTAGGCTAATTTATGTGCTTTTCTTTTTTGTATTGTTGTTTATGCTTTTTTATTATAATGCTTTGAAACTTTTTTTATACGACCGTCTAATCAAAATAATTTTTTTTCTGCTGGCAAAACGAGCAGAGGCAATGAAATATAGAGATGACGTCTATTTAGTTTCTTCGCAGACCGCTAAGCGGCGCTGCTCGAAATAAATATTTAAAAAAATGTTGATCTGTTGCAAAGTTTAAGAGGTATTTAGAAGATTTAAAAAACTTTTTAATTAAAAATTGT
Source organism: Wohlfahrtia magnifica (assembly GCA_023159175.1). NCBI lineage: Eukaryota > Metazoa > Arthropoda > Insecta > Diptera > Sarcophagidae > Wohlfahrtia > Wohlfahrtia magnifica. The sequence continues at coordinate 210,782 of JAKWBJ010000498.1, forward strand.
CTTGAATTAAAGGAAATTAATTTAAATACAATAAAAACTTCTTAAAATCTTGTTGAGTATATAAATGAAAGCTGAAGACTATGAAAAGTTAAGTAAAAGAAACTAGACAGCACTTGTTATAAGTTTACCATATCGGCATAAAATCAAAGAGGTAATTTGAGGACTATATTAAGCAAAAGCATTTGTATATTTTTAGTATATATTATTGATGTTTTAAAACCGTAACTTTTCCTTTCATTTTATTTTAATTTAATATACTTCGTTACATAAAGGTCTGATTGCCCAGAATTTTTATGTTATTATATCATTTTGTTGAGTTCTTCGTTATAACGAAATTTGTTATATCAAAGTTTGATTACATTTTATGATTTTTATAATTCAACTATAACGTTTTACTGACTTTGTTTGAAAAAGTAATGCCAAGTCCGTTTTCCTAAAGCGCCATCTGTAGTATAAAATCTAAAAGGAATACCATCCACAAAATTAAACACAGGTATGTTATATGAATGCCAAAACACAAACCACAACAAAAACACAAGAAACACAAACAAACATTAAATTCAGAGAGTGAGCAAAAGAGAAACAAATAATTTTGTCTGCTCTTGTCAAAACAAAACAAAATTTGCAGTTCATCTATTGCAGTCAAACTAAATACACATCGGTAACGTAGCAGGCGGTATCGTGTTGAAAAATAAAAGCAAAAACTAGGAAAATTTACACACATTTCAATTAATGTTTAATTAAAAACAATTAAAATTAATTAAGTGACTTCAGAAATAAAATAAAAACCAGAAATATTTAACATCTAAAATTAAAGAAAAGGAAACAGCTGCAAAGAAGCTGAAAAAGCTAACATCAACAAATGTAAAAATATCAAATAGACAATTGGGAAAATCATTAGAAAAGAGATTTTTTTCTGAAGGGTAAAATAAAAGAATTGTATTGTACATTGTATATAGCTAAATTGAAAAGAAAAAGTAATTAAAATTATTAAATATCTATTTGTGTATTCTTGTTGAAAATTTGGTAATGTAAAGAAAAAATTTTAGACCTTAAAAACGTCTTCAGTCTGTCTAGGCCAGCACGTTTACTGTATACTCGCACACTAACCGTAGAACACATTAACAACAACACAAAAGTTCAATAACAATAACAACAAAATAATATTGGCTACAACAAAACAACGGTTTCTAACATAATTAGATTTTCTCTGCTCTCGGCTTATTAAATTAAAGAAGAAAAAAGTGTAAAAAAGAAAACCAACAGTGGCCCGTTATTTAATACAATAACAAACACAAAAAAAAAGAAATGTCGGCTAATAGACGCGGTAATTGGTTACCTATTACACTCACAGAAAAAACATGTTGATTTTTGATTTTTTTTAAAATAATTTTTAAACATATAATTAAGCCTTAATTACAAAAGAAAAATAATAAATTAAAATAGTAATAATTTTAAATTCCGTCCTTTTTTCTAACTTCTTTTATGTTTTAAAGCAGATTTAAAAAATAATTACAGAAACCCCCCAAAGCGTATAAAAACAAAAAATAAGCATTTTTAACAATTAAACCTCATCATTAGCATCATAATGTTCGTGTTATAAAGGCCTCATTAAAAAACGATTAAAACTGTAACTGCTTGCAGGCTAAAAAATAAAAAAAGGAAAATAGAAAAATAAATCATTTATTACTACAAATCGATTGGGTAAGTCTCTTTCTTTTATTAATTTTTTTTGAAATTTCTATTTTGCAATACTTTCGTTTTCATTTTTTGTTTCACTTTTTTTTTTTTGAAAAGAAATCTTTTTTAAGATTTCTAAATAAAGAAAACAAATCTCACTCAAAGACAATGAATAAAATAGAATAAGTTTGCATTTAAATTATTTATCAAACTTTAAACAAATTTTGAAAAAAAAATGTAAAAAAAAGAAACAGAAACAAAGCATAAGAAACAATACACATCCCAGCCATGGTAAAACAGAAATATTATCTATTGTTTTGCATATCGAAGAGGAGAAAAAACAAACAAAAACATAATCTCCTAATCAGTAATAACAATTCAGCGTTTTTCTACATAGTAAGCAACAGTACAATACCGTATCATTGTGTAAGGTAGTTGGATGTATTAAAATTTAAGACGTAACTAAAAGCCACAGCGTTAATGTTGCCAACTGTAACTGTAGCCATTTAAAATGCGATAAATTTAAACATTTTATGTTTATTTAAAACAGTATTTGATGCTTCACAAAATCCATAAAAGACAACAACAAAATTTTTACATCAACTAAAGTTATACGACAAAAAAGAAAAAAAAAACTATTCTTTACGCATCAAAAAAGTATACAAATCAAAAACCTATGCGACAAGAAAGAATGAAGTAGAAATACCTGAGACTGAAGTGAAATACCTGAGGTGCTATATGGTACAAAATGACAGTATTGGAATTTTCAAACCACCTTCAAATAATGAAAGTTATATGTAGTTTTTTTGTATCTTCAAGCACTTATAAATTAATAACTTAGCTAAATATTAAACGATTTGGAAAGAAGAGAAACATACCACTTAAATGGCGTATTCTTGTATATTTACCAAGTAAACATATTTTTATACAATTCATTCTAAACTTTCCAAGCTTAGAGACGTTTTTATATGCTATTTTATATAGGAACCATACTATTTTTTGATTTGTTAAATATATTTAGTTATGAAAAATATTATACTTCATTTTTATTAAATTTTTTTAAAAATTGTTCGAAAATTCATGGAGAGAATTCTCGCTTTGGCAATGAGTAACACACTAACAACTACGCGTGAACTCGTAGTTGTGCAAATATTTGTTCATATATTTCGGGTTCTTAATACATATTATAAAAAGGGAGGTTTAAATCGAAAATTTTATTGCAAAAATATTCTTTGTAGTGTTTACTTTACTCTTAAGATATTAAAATATTTTTGCAATTCAGCGTTTTTTACGCCACAGAACAGCTGCTTTTTATTTTAACGAAATGTCATCACTTAATGCAGTTGTTGTTGTTTCTGACACCTCTAATAAAAATGTTTTTATGTTATTTTTATTTCATTTCTCTTTTTGTTTGTTTTTGTTTTTATTAGCAGCCAAATGCTGCTGCAATATCAAAAGAAACAAAAACACTATTAAATATATTTTATCTGCCAGCGTGTTAGCAGTTGGCATTTTATATCATTTTTATGTTGTTTTTATGGCTGTTTATTTTTTGTGACTGTATTGGTTTTTATTTTTTGGAGTAATTTTTTGTTACCGTTCTTGTATGCATGACCTGTGTAAGATATTTGAAACAGTTTTTTTGTTTCTTGTTTCCTTTCTATTTCTTTCTCTCTTTCCTCTTTTCTATTATAAAAAGTGTTTGTTGAAAACCGTTAAAAATAAAACATGTCAATTATGTAAACACATGAAGAATGAAAGATGAGAAAGAAAAAAAACTGTAAATAATGCAGTATATTGAAAAGCATAAAGGAAATGAGAGTAGCATGTCAAGGAGAGAGAATTTTATAAAATGCATAAAAAGCATCGTTAAGTTGATAATAACTGTTATAAGGACTTTTGCGAGCCAAAACAAAAAGAAACAAAAAAGGGGTGAATAAAAATAATAATGATAAAAATTATGCCGGACTGTTAAGTGCTTTACAAATTTATAACCCTTACGCATACATACAAATTCTAAATGGTTTAAGTTAATTTTGTAAATTTCGATATTTTAAAAAGTAACGTTTCTTTCATTTTTTATATCCTATTATTTCAACATATTCATGCACTTGTCTAATTAGAAATTTTTTAAAATCCAAATCAATCAATTATAATATAATCGTGCCTAATTTTTTTAATTTGTCTTATACACATTTTCAATACTAGATTTGAATTTTAATTAGCAAAATATATACATGCATATACACATGCATACATACATGCATATACCTATGTAAATAAAAACAAACATATTTTATAAAGTAAAAAGCAAAAATAAATGCTGCTGATAATGTTAAAGAACCACAAATATTTTTTATTTCTTTTAATAATTGTATGTGGTTGGCTTGGTAATCATTTTTTCCTAATTTGCGTTTGGTATTTATGATTTTTTTATTAAACCAACCAAACAGCATTAAAGATAAGCTTTAAAAAAAAAAAATGGCCAAGAAAAATGCCACATACTGTTCTTTAAAGACTCGCTAGCCAAGAATTTATTAAGAAATAGAAAATCAAATCAAATTAGAATATTTTTATAAAAGAAAATGTATGCACAAACATATATACATGTGCACATAATTTATCTTTTAAATTTGAGGATTACAATTTAAAGGCATACATATGTACATATCGTCTTATGAAATCGAAAAAGCTCTAAGTTACAAAAAATTCGAAATCGACTTTTTGATTGATTATGATGCATTATTTCGAAATACATATTCCCACGAATTTTTAAACTTTTACCATTGAAAACAACGTTTTTTCAGCAATATTCTAAGCTCAACCTAAATGGTTTTTTTCACATTTGAAAGAGTTTTTTGCTTCTCCAGTAAAATTTTTGAAATGTAACTTAGGGCTTTTTGGATTTTATATGACGATATGTACTTATGTATATGTATGTATGTTAATGTATAAGTATGAAGAAATACAGGTTTAAAATAAAATGCATTTACACTAGGTTAAAAAAATACTGCAAGAAAAAAGTAACATTCTTCTTCAATAGAAGGCTAATCGAAATTATCGTATTATCTTTAAATAGGTTCAAATATGTGAAACAATCTATAAATGCCAATCCTAGCCGCCGATATGTAATCAAAAACTGAACCAAAAATGCATAGATTTACATTAAGTCGTTTTTGAAAGTCAAAACCTTATAGTTATCTGTGAACTCCATTTTTCGGGGGTATGTATACTTTTCTGTACGACTGACTGTATATAAACTTGTTAACATTTAAAAAATGTTTATGCACTGGATATTTCTGCTTAAACCTTCGCACTCCTTTGTCGAGTTTGGCTCGACACTATATTTCTTACACCAACTCCTATGTAGAGTCAGACTCGACATTATAGTATCGCAATTTTTAAAATAATTTAAACTATCAAATGTATTTTTTTTGTCTTTTAAATAGGTTAATATACATATCTAATATTGAATATATTATAATGGGTCCGCCAAATAATTTTTTTTTTAAATGCTATAAAAAAAACCTACCGAATATTTTCTCAAATTTCTTTTTTTATTTGAAGTACAATCCTTCCGGTTAATAATGGAAAATAATTTCATTCAAATGGCTGCCTCGGCTGGCCATGCAGTAGCCTACACAATCGGTCCAATTTTTAAGCACATTATCGATTGTGTGCAGCTGTATTTCACCAGTGGCGAATTCACGAATATTGTCCTTTAAAGCGTCAATTGTCTCTGGCTTGTTGGCGTAACACTTATCTTTGACGGCACCCCACAAACAATAGTCCAACGGTGTCAAATCGCAGCTCCGTGGTGGCCAAACGACATCAGCTCTGCGGCTAATAATGCGATCTACAAAAACAGGGCGCAACAGTGTAGCTTCGGCTGTGTGGCACGTAGCGCCGTCCTGTTAAAACCAAATGTTGCTAATAAACTCCTCTCCAAGAGCAAAATGAGCTTCATCTGAAAAGATGATTTTTTTGGCAAAATCGGCATCTTCTGTAGGTCGATCGCAGGCCCAGATTCCCAGTGTTGTTCAAACGTATACACAACCATATTCGTTCAGCGGAAGGATAAAACTAATTATCTGTCAAATCAGACATGAGCTAAGTGTTACCATTCACGAAATAACCACTAGTTGAAAAAAAACGTTAGATGGTGGACCCTATATAATGTATGTAAATTAATTAAGGAGTAAGTAATAGGTAATTAAAAAGCATTAAAAGTATAGCGTATAGTGTTTATTTAAATGCAAATCAAAATACATTTCCTTCATATTGTGTTAAAATTTAAGTTTTATAATCCTTTATACATATTGTTTTGTTCTAAACTTTAACACGAATTTACATACACTTGTACTAACATATATATGTATGTACATGTGTTTGTTGTTTTGTTTTGCCGACTTTACGCATTGTGTTTCATTAAAGATAACGGTTTTTGAGAATAATAAAAGTGTCCGAAGTAAACTCACTCTTTCTACTCCTTTTTTCTTTCCTTACCATTTAGTTTCAATACAATTAGAAATATGCACAGTTGTTGTTTGTTTACTTTTTTGCGTGTTAGAACAAGTTGTAAGTTATTATGGTATATACACGCATATCAATTACAATGCCAGCAAAAATAATAACAATAATAGCAATATATAGAAAAAAATGTGGAGAAGAATTGCTGCTACAACAACAACAATAATAATAACAAACGCCACTTTTTTATGACTTTGGTGGACTTTAAAATGTACAGCTTTTTGCGAATATTTAAAGAGAGGAACATGTATAACAAAAACAACAACTATAAAGTGTCTGAATGTGTTGGTAAATGTAAAGAAATGATGTCGTTAAACATAAACGTTATCAATTACACTAAAACATGTAAGGCTTTGTTGTGGTTTGTCTTCTTTTTATTTTTTTAGTGGTCGTACAAATAGTTGTTATTTTCTGTTATTATCATTGTTGTTGTTGTTGTTGTTGTTGTTGTTGTTGTTGTTGTTGTCATTGTTGTTGTCATTGTCTTTTACGTCTATTTTTGTAATATGTAATAGTTGTTATTGTAAAATGGTTTGCATTTATTGGTGTATTCTTGTTGTGTTTAACTAATATAAACATCAATGCAAACACGACGTAGGTATCATCTACACGCACATACATACATACATACATACATACGTACATACATAATTACGTACATACATACATACATACATACATTCATACATATACATGCATACATATGTATGTATGTACATGCATAAATCATGATTTTTTCTTCTTATTTGTTTAATCATATCAAGATGGAATTGAAAAAAATTTAATAATTTTGAAATTCTACTGACCAATTTACTGTCAATGTACTTAGAAATAAAATCTTGCTTTATTTTGCTTAAGTTTTTATCATTATCGTTTTATTTTGATTATACATACATAGGTACATACATATATAGACAAAAAATATTTATAGTTTTTGCTGGCATTCTTGAAGAAAAGTATAAAAGTATTGAAATATTCTTTTTCATTTCTTAGCTTATTTATACAATATTACAAAACGACATGATTATTTCTTGTCTTTTTTGTAAACAGTAGCAGTAGCAGCAGCAATATAAACAACAATGGAAAACAACCGTACCAATAACAGCAACAACAACAATTTTACTGATCTTTTATATTTTTTTTATGTCATCACATTTTGTTATTGCTGTTGTACTGTTGTTGTTGTCGTTCTTAATATAATACTATTACTCTTGTTATTATTGTTGTTGCTGTTCTATAATTATCAGCAAGTATCAAGAGAACCATAGGCGCGACAACAAAGTATATACATACATATAATACTATGTATAAGAGCAACAACAACAACAATGTATAATACTGTAAGTCTGCATTACAAATGTGTGATAGAGAGCGAGAGAGAGAGAGAGAGAGCAACGAATAAAGAACACTAATAGTAAAAGCGTTTATTGGAATAGGTCGCAAGTCAAACTTACTTCTTTCTAATTAACAAGACAAGTCAATAAACAAATACCTACCTACTTAATAACATTATTACACTGAACAAAATTGAAAAAATTTATTTTTCTTATAATGTAAAATTAAATTAAGACAATTATTCAATGAAAAACATATGTGAAATAAATTACACTGCTTATCATAACTATGGACGCATATACTATTTAGTGGATACTCTCTAGCAATAAAGGAAACTAGGCTTATAAAGTTATGGTATTTATTATTTATGGTTTGATTTTGTTGATTATTTTTAATCATAGTACTGTTTCACAACTATAGATGCACTATTTCTAAATTAATTAAATAATCCTGAAATAATAAAAATTAGCAATCACAGTAGGGCCTCTTAACCAAATTCCTTCGCAATTTTGAGTTATAGGTATAATAACAATTGTTTGTTTGAGGTCATATACTGTTTGTAATTAGCCGCATGACATGGAAAAATGAGTAGAAAAATTGATTTTTTCAGACTTATTTTTTATTTAGGTATATTTTTCTTTTTGTCATTTTTTTTTTTTTTTTTTTGTTAAAAAATTAAAATAAATAATAAGTTTGTTTTTATTCTTAAGGAATTGTTTAGATAAATCAATGCAAAATTTAATTTCTATAAAAGTTTATTTTCATGAGAATGGCAAAAAATATGATGCGTCCTACCGAATGTCACCACAGTAGTATCCAAAATACAAAACTATTCAGCTTTACCTGTGCAACTTCATAGGACTCGACAAACTTCTTGTTACTTTCCTATTCACGATCTTAAATGTCTTATAAAGCTCTTAAGATACGTTTATTACTAGTCTTTATAAAATACGTGCTTTAAGAAATAATGCAAAGAGATTAGATTAGGTCTGATTCGTCAAACTCAGTGTGAAATATTATCCCATTTTGCTGTAGCTGTATAAGATAAATAACCATTCTGCCGACCTTTCAAACCCGTAAAATAACCGATGTTCTAGAAAGGCCAGATAATAATTAAATGAAAAGACGTCCAAGTGAACAGTTATATGCTGTCTGCGAAGATTTTGTTTAAATTTATAGCTCCTTAGGCCGCTTTTGTATTGGATAGGGGCATGATGGTATGTAGTATGCAAAGGATTTAGGAAGATGTATCTTGTAAAATTCTGGACAAATTCTGGCATTTACTGAGATCTAATTGCGAAAGGTCTGTGGCTAGCAGTATGTATACTTTTTGTAGGGACAGAGCATTTGGGTAAGATAATTTAAATATTGAGATGATATCACTTGTTTTTGACATACACATATCTATCTAAAGTGTATGTCACTTAAAATCGTACAATATGGTTTTGAAGAGGTATTCATTCATTAAAAACCATTTATGTTTTGGAAATTACTTAAATTATTATTTTTATATTGTGTGTGTTATATTTTACCACAAAATATGGAACAATTGCAATTTATCCCATCGAAATATTAAAGTTAGGTAAAACTGTCTTTAAAATCGTACAGAAGAATTTATAGGTGTTTTCACTACCAGTTAATTAAGTAAAGTGATTTTTCAGTGTAATTTATCGTCAACAGATTGGTTATCTAAAGTTTATATTAAACTTATTTGCATTTCGAAGGAGTTTGAGTGAAAAAAGTAAAAAATTTAACTGATTAATGAAAATAAGAGGCGATTGGTAAGTTTTCATTATAAAAAAGAAAAAATTGTATCCCAAACATCGAAAATAATTAATCGTAGTCGTAATATTGTCTAATACGTAATTAAAAGATACGAAAAAGAAAATCGGATAACAAATTGAACTAAAAAATGTTTTAAATTAAAGTTAATTCTTAATGATGAACGCTAGATAATTAGAAAATAATGCAAATCCCAGCTTTTAACCCCAAAATTAGTTGAAAATATAATTCTATAAGCCAGTAAGCGCGTCTACGATTTAAATGACGTCTACGATTTAAACAGCTATCATAGCTGAATTAATGGATTTTATTAGTTACTAAAATAGACTTAGAAGAACTATATAGTCAATCAAATCAAGATCGATGTAATATTAATTGAAAAGTAAAAATTTAATATATTTTGCACTTAAGGAAAACACCAACGTGGATAAAACTCAATTAAGTAATGGGTAATTCCAACTTGCGATTAACTATGGAAAACATGGTGGAATATCACAAATGGTTTTGAGATGGTATATCAACTGCTGGAGTAGGTAACTTAGTATTTGTTAAAGGCAATATGTATAAATTGGCCTATCTGAGAGTTGAAATGCACAATTTAAAAAAGGGGGGAAAAATTGGTACTTCGAACACAGTCGTAAGTCGATAAAGATTTTAAGCAATCTTCCAAGGTTAATCGATTCCAGATGCTATATAATTGTCTAAAGGTAAATCAAACGCCATTCCAGAGACCAGATATGAACGCTGTTGAAATCTGTGGAAAATACCAGACAAAAAAATATGAAATACACATATCTAACATAAGGGTCCTACGGTCCTATTAAAATTATTTCACATTAATATTTTTTTAGTTTTTATGCTTTAATTATAAGTTTATACAAGTTTACGATTTTAAGTGAAGCATGCATTTTGCATTTTTTTAATTTTTATCAGTATTGTTTTAAAGAATTGAATTTTGTTAATTAGTTTTTGTTGAAATTCGTGTTTTTTGTTGTAGTTATTGTTGTGCCCTTTTAATTTTTTATATAATAAATTTATATTGACTGTTTAATTTTATGTTATTTAAAAAATGGTGCTGTACGAATTTAAGTGACACTCACTGTATATGTTGCAATGAATTCAATATATCTAACGCTATATGTGGGGTATATAGAAAATCCAGTAAGTAGTGCTAGTAGTAGTTGATGATTTTATTTTTCCGATATTGTTGTTATCGCCGCTATTGAAGCCATAACAAAAGTAAATTATCTTTTGTTGGATGATGGTGGACACTGTATAATAACGTTTCATTTATTCTACTTTTCTATTTTTTATTGCTGCTGCTTCTATATCTTCCTTCTACTTTTATCTTTTAGATGTTTTTCATGGTTTCCAGTTTTTTTTTTTTTTTTTTTTTTTTTTTTTTTTTTTTTTTTTTTTGTCAGCTACTACATAACAATTAACTTTTTTCTTTTGTTTTGATAAAGACAATCACAAAACGTTCTTAATCAAATAAACAGATGGACAGACTTGTAAAAATGAGGTTAGATTTGGTACGGGGAGATATAAGACGGCATAAAGTCTATTAAAAAGGGCAGATGAAATGCACAGGAAGGAAGGAAATATTAACTTTATGATAATTTATTGAAATTTGAAATTTCAATTAAAAAATTTATTGCGATTTATAAAGGAGGTATGTACGTACATGCATATATGTACACATGTCCATACATATGTATTTATATGTATGTATGTACATATATATGTAAAAATAAAATATATTTAATAGAACACATTTTTTAAAAAGAGTAATTGACGTCAATTGTTTTCATTCCTATTTAATTTTTATACATTAGTATAGTAGTTAGTAGTTTTAGCGTTTTATTTATTTCTTTTTTAATAAAAGTATCTTGTTGCTGTTATTATATTGTGTGTATTTCTTAGCTAACGGCACATATCGTGCATAACGTTTTTGCGCATGCGCACAGGTTTTTTCAATTCAAGTGCTTTAAACAATTTTTCTGTTGTTTTCTTTTTCAAATGCTTGCAGCCAAAAACCAGCAACAAGGAAAACTTTAAAGGCCAAGACAGAAAGTTATAGTCGATAAAGCCCGTAACAATATGGTTCCCTACAATACAATTTAATTTTTTTGTTCGCTTTTGTAATTAAGTTATAAATTTCAATGATTAAGCGATTTATTGTAAAGCAGGTTCACACGAGACTGTTCGCTGCTTGAATTACATGTACGAATTATCCTTTGCATATGGCACCCTTGTAATTCGTTTTGATTGTTGTTCTTATTCTAGTTATTTTTATTTATTGTTTTGTTATTTGCCGGTAAATTGTGTTTTAGATATGGAAAAAGGAGGCTGGGACAATAAAAAAAAAACGCTGTAAGGTTGTCAAATTAAA
>JAKWBJ010000498.1:225000-370000 GCA_023159175.1 Wohlfahrtia magnifica
AATTGCTTTTAAATGTCAAATTTTTAATGATCAAACACTTCAAGATATTAAGGAAAGAGGAAAACTCAATATGACTTAAAATCATAAATCGCTCTGAGGTTCTCAAGTACATATATCAGAACGCACATGAAACTCCTGGCAAATTTCCTATTTGAAAATGATGGCGGTCACGTATGTGGATGTTTGTAGACTGTGTTTACAGGCATCAAAGACGGCGAACACATATTGTGTAAACGTGGAGTTCTTGATAGCTCTAGGTGGAAATGTTTCGGTAGACAGAGGGTCTCACTGGGTGATATATCCACCATTAGGGTTTCAGATCTGTTGGTGTTCATTAGGAAGGCAATAGATCTGCTAAACAAACTATAGACCAGAAGTGGCACAATAGATCCTAAGGGTCGTAGTGTCTTGCATGTGTGCCTGGTCAAAATGACAAAAATGTGTTGAAACTTTATAAACTACTCTAAATAAAGACTACTCTGGCATGGTGACAAATTCTGTGGACATATGTATTTATAATTTCGTGGCTCTATGAATAATAGATATTTTTTAGGATTAGGATATTTTAGTTCACAACTACATATATCTTAAAAATTAGATCAAGTTGTGATAACTTGATATACTGACATATCCTGGCATTAAGATTAGTCCTGTTAACTCTGAACGTACTAGAACTTTGAACATAATCTATTAAATTTCCAACATTAATTACAAAAACCCCACTCTGATACGGATTTCACGATTAACATACCGGTTAGATCAGTCTTTGCGTTCCCAAGAATTATTAATATTATTAATACCTTAAAAGATGCTTTCCATCTACATCTGTCCAAAGCCAATGCTTTCACTCGTATCTGGCTCTAAGTTATTCTACGGCAAGCAGCTTCTTTCTCCACCTGTCCTTTTCTTAACTTTCTCTTTTGTACTTATTATTCTTCTATTCGATCATATATAGGTTTCTTCGCACAAGGCGATCACAATGGACCATTTTATCTCCGAGCGTTTGCAGCCATCGGTTCAGTTTCGAACGGATGGTTGCTCGTCCTCAAACCAAAACAAACCATGGGCTGGTCATTAGACTCTTCGGCTTTCCTGTGGGTTTCATTTTATGGCTATTTTCTTTCGCCATTTCTTAGAGTGTGAGCCCTATACATCTCCATTTTCTTTGCATAGTTTGCTTTGTTATAGGAACTTAATGTGATCTTTTTCATAAGGAATGGTTGTAATAAAAAGCGGTCATAGTTCACCCTAAAAGGCTATCGATATTAGCTGTTCCTCAGACTAACAATCTACAGCAGTGTTCTACAGACTAAGATTATAGCCATACAAAAAATTGCCGAGCAGTTTATCCTGTATTGTTGGGTACATAAATAAAATATTTATAAAGCGACTATAAATGCAAAGTATCTCTGTAGGAGATATATGACGGTTAGCATTCAATAGATTTCTGGACATGGGGACATAGAAATTAACTGCATAACGAATGAATTTGCACAAGCAGGTACCACTTTTAGCAGTTACAGATCGATTTGAAACATCATTACCTCTCTTTAAAGGATTAGACTTCATATATCGCAGTAACTTCGTCTCACAGCAAGTGAGCTCACCTGATACGATGGCAGAAATAAGTAGATATCCTAAACAAGCCAGGTGGCGAGCAATTCACTGCATTCAAAATCGAGTACTTACACTAACTTGCACTGACCTTTTCCTTATTTTCATTAGTGCAGCTTCTGAAAAAGTCCTTAATATGAACATCTGGCGGCAAATCACCGCATATGAAATCGAGTACTCGTTCGTGTAGAGAAGTACTCATATTAATAATTTTTGCAGAAGCTACACTGATGAAAAGGAAAGACTGAACATTTTCATTGTCGGGTATTTGAGAATTTAAGGCTGAACCTTAAATAGTTTGGTACTGGTGTCAGTCATTAGATAGATAGCGATACCACCCAAAAATTGTGGTGATTAATTTTCAATAAGTTATATGGTTTTAAACATCAGCACTTTTTGAATTTATTTCTCAAATGACATAATAGATAATATTTGTTGATGAGGAAAATATAAATTCTAAAAAATCTGTGACATTGTATGTCTATTGCTAGAAAATACTTCAAAAATAGGCTTTTTCTATATTTTTTAAATATAAGCCTTGCTTGTTCAACGTTTTTATTTTTACATTTTCAATTATCTGGCATTACACTTCTCTGTTTTTACATTGTGTGTTAAAGCTGCTTTACATTTCTTCTCTTCTTTAACAATGAACTTATTCTGTTAATTTTTAACATTTGTTTACGTTTTTAAAAGTTTTATATTTAACATAGATTTAGCTCCAACCGAAGTGAATCTGTTAGTAAAACATAAACAGTGTTGCTATCTAGATTTTTTATACAAGTACAAATAATTACTAGATCCCTCTCTCTCTCTCTCTCTCTCTCTCTCTATCGCTCTTACTTTCCATCATATACTCTTATACTAGTAGTTTATACGACACAATAATTACGTGACTTGTTTTTTTATTAAATTAAATACCGGTCTCTTATTTGTATTTGTGTATGTACTTTTCTTTTTTAGTCATAAAAATGAACAGAAAATATTTTTATTGGCATTGAATTAAATTTCTCAAATAGATATTTTCCATAATTTGAAAACTCTAGTTTGTTGGCAATATTAGTCATCGTTAATTATATATTTCTATATAATTATGTAAGAGAGAATAGAGGTTTTCATTTAATGCATATTTTTCTACGTACATTCACATTATATTGTACTTTTTTGTTGGCATCAACAACAGGGGGAGAATTAACTGTTAGAAAAATGTTCAGCTTTTTTTATTTACAATTTGTTTATGTCGTGTTGCTTTATGACAAAGGGGTTACCATCATGTCATATATGATTATTACGAAAACCGAAAAGTAGTTTTCTTATAGGAGAACAAAGAATTCAAAAATAATGTAAGTAAATATTGTTGTCAATAATGAGTGATGATAAAGCAAAGACAGACTTAATCGACTTTATTTCGCCTATCAATAGTCCTTATTTCAATTGTCCTTATGAAACATGTTATAAATTACGAAATGTTGCTCTTTTTTAATTAATCTTCTATGTATTTATTGTTGTTAATTGATATTTCCTAAACACAAATCAATTCCATTGAAATTGTGCCAATTTTCTTACTTAATAAGATCATGGCCACTTCTTGTGTTGAAATCATATCAAATTTGTAAAATCATTGGCAACCCATTTGCAATATGATTGCATGTTGTTTTACTTGTTTTTTTTCTCGTTTTTTGTTTATCTTTTAATTTTAATTTCGTCTTTATTTTTTTTTCCTTTGGAGGGCTCACGTGAGAGAGCGTATATTGTATTGTCACATTGTTGTTGTAGCTGTTGCTGAAGTTGCCTTTGCTGCCTTTTTCTTATATTACTTGAACTCTACTTAATATTTACAGTGGATGTTAAGTTAGTACGTTCATACATTTCATAGCAAATCGTTGTCTGTGAACGGGGAGTTATATTTAAGCATTAATTTCGTGTGTTGTGTTTTTGTTTTTAGTTAGTTTTTCTTCTGTGTGTATGTGTGTGTGTGTTTAATTGTTGAGATTTTGTTTTTACAAGTAGTTCTACAAACAACGATCGTTAATGTAAGATCAAACAAAATCGTACATTGTCGTCGTCAGTGTGTTAAGCAATGATTTTATTTTCTTGTCTTTCTTTCGATAATTAATCATTAGATACTGGGAATTTCTTAAAAAGAAATGTTCGAAGAAAATTGGTGAAACCAAAGTGCAAAGAAAAATTAAAACATCAATCATTACTTTTGTTATGCTGTTGCTAGTGCATTATTACACTAATAAAAAGCTGTTAATTACTCAAACGCAGAGAGAGTGTATGTATATGTGTCCAAGATAGAGAGAGAAAGGGATCTGCACATGATTATGCAGCTTATCTAGTCTTACCTACTTAAATAAATCGTGTTTAGTGCGTTTTTTTTAATTATTTAAATTAAAGTGTGTTTATAAGTGCGTATTAGGGTGTTGCTAACTTGTTGTGACGCGTCAAATTAAAAATAAAAAACTTGTTTTTTGAGTTTGTTTATGTTTTGAAACTCGAAAATATTGCAGCCATACACATACATGTGTACATATTGAATGGCCTTTGAACAATATGCATAAATATAAATATTTAATTTTATTTGAATAAAAAATACAGCAATCTATATAAAGTAGCAAAAAATGTATTGGGATTAATGGCGCCTACAGTTTACCAAATATGGTCATACATTGTATCTGTTTTTTGTGTCAATTACTCTTGAAGAACTGGTACACAATGAAATCCCTAAGAAACACTTAAAGTTGTGTTAAAAGCAATAATTTTTTTTCATGGGTTTTAAAACATAAAAATATTTCGAAATCAAACCATAAAACGTATAAAAACAATAAAACTCAAGCCTTAGGCATTTTATTAAAAAAAAGCAATAACAATAAGACGAAACAAGTATACATACCACCTCCCTAAAAATTTCAACAGATGCCAGCCATATTTTTTTTGTAGGCTCCCTTTCTCTTATTTTTTCTTCCTCCCTGCTTTCCATTTTGTTTGAGTTTTTTTTTTTCCTATCGTTCAAATGAAACCATATGGAGTTTTAAAACAGTGAGTGAGTAATGAGGACAACAATGATTTACAATATCAATTACTTTTAAACATGCAATGAGATATAAACCCTGTTCAACTTGTTGTTGTGCTTCTTCTTTTAGTTTTTCCTATTTATCAATAATACTAGATACGAGATTTATTTAGTGGCTTTTGTTTAGTGTGTTATTTCTTTTTTTGTACAAAAATAAAATATTTAAAAGATAAGAAAATTTAATGATTTTTGTTTTGGGTGTTTTGTTTTGTTTTGTATTGTTTTGTATTGTTTTGTTTTTTTTTCCTTTAAGAAATTTCTAAATATTACGAAAGAAGACAAAATAAAACCCAGTATTTAAATGTAAAATAACAGTAAGATCTTCAACAGTGTTGCCAAGATGTTAATTTTATAAAATAAAAACAATGACAAACATTTGCCTAATAATAGCCTTGTTGCCATAAAAATTAATGAAAATAATTATAGAAGCCTAGCAAACTTGATAAATTCTTTTTATAAAAAAGGAGAAAAACTACAGAAATATTTTTTTAAGACAATACATTTACTATTTTAGACAAGATGAGGCCACATAAAATGTTTTTAACATTTTAAGCTTGTTATATTACTAAAACAGTGGTAACTTTGATTACCTTTGCATATACTTTTTATCTACTCTCATTTTAGACTTTTCAACTCTCTTCTTTTTTGATCTCACTGATCATTCCCTTTGCGTATTGCATTTTAAAATGCAGTAAACGTCTGATGTTTTTCCATTCACGGATTTCTCTTTCTTACTGCTGTTTGCTTGCTACATACTGTCTACTTATTTACAAATTGTAATAAAATAATTATCAATGAATAAAAGAATTTGTTGAGTAATGTAAAAAATATATTTTTTTAATGAAAGTGTTAAAAATAAGAAAATATCCTTATATTTATGCTATGTATTCCTCTTTATCTCTCTTTCTGTGTGGTATAAAAGCAACAAAAAAGTTATCATGTTATCATGTTACAAAAATTTGTACCCAATTTTGCGTTTTTTTTTTTTTTTTTTAACAGAAGTTTGACTCTTATAAATAATATAAAGAAAAATGCTAGCAAAAAATAAATTTTGTTTATAGAAATAAAGAAACAAAATTGAAAAAAATATTTTATTCATTGTCGCCGTTGGAGATTGTGTTTTTTTTTTTTAAGAAAAACATTCTTAAGTTACAATAAGAAATAAGAAAAAAGCACTAAAATGATTAAATTAAAATCACTGTTCCGTAGAGGCGGCCAAACGCCTTCTCAAAACTCTTCTTCATCCACCAAACATTCCAGTAACAACAATCGCAATAAATCCCAATCAATCCAGTCTCTAAATACAGCCATCGACAACGAAGATAAACAAAAAGACGCCGCCGCTACAGCTTCATCGAAATTCTATCCGGCAGACCAAAATCCTTTAGTTAACATTGAAGGTTCCTCATCAGAAAGAGGCGTAGATGTAGGAGATGATCAACTAATACATGCCAGTCATAGTTTGGAAAATCATAAAATTGCTGCCAATAACACCGCTCAACACGCTAATACTTTGCCGCATAAGAAACAAAAGGGCGCAACGCCAAAAAAAGGACAAAAGCAGCCAAAACCTTTACCAGGTACACCCGCAACAAAAAAATCGATTACAGTTAATAACCATACTACTGATACAAGCAATGTGATGACATCCATGGCAGCTGTAGTACCCGGACAACAAAGTTCTTCGGTGAGCACTGTTAAAATTAATAACTTTAATAACGCCTCTGCCATTGCATCATCACATTCGAATCCCGCTTTATCCTCGGCCCCAGCTGGTGGTAATGCATCGGCTGGCAATAATGTGGCCAGTGATTTGTATGCCATAAATCCAGCATTTATGGCTGCTGCAGCTGCTGCCAGTTATCAATTAATTAATAACGAACAGCAACAAATATTAGAGGTTAGATTCTTTTAAAAATTATACGTTATTCATTAAAAAATATATATTTTCTTTATAAAACAGGCAACCAATAGCAAAATGCAAGAATTGCAAGCACAACTGGAACGTTTGAATTGCGAAAAACTGTTGCTAGAATCACGTGTCAACGAATTGTTACCCTATCAAAGTGAAGTGACTAAACTTAAACAGGAACTAAGCAAAATGCAGGTAAGCGCTTTAGCAATTGAATTCAAAAATAATACTCCGAAGGGAACTGTTTAACTTTCAGTGATATTTTTAGTAATACTTTTGCACCTTCCATCTTTATAGTCTAATTGAAACTAAAACAAAAATGGGTTAAATAATTTTCAATATTTTATCAAGAATGTTACAATTCACATGTTAGAAAAACGAGATATTCTACAACAACAAGAAAAAAGATATTTGTTATGTTTAGTCAATCATAAAACCACAATTCGAAAACATTTCACTCGAAAAAATGCCAAGAAAAGCTCAATAACAATAAAAATCTAAACTTGAAACCACAAATCTATCAAGAGGAGGTAGGGTGAGAAACGAGTGAGTTATTAGGGTTTATTAATAAAACAGAATAGTTCAGCAACAAATTCAAAAAGAGCAATAAAAACAGGAAAAGAATATGAATGAATAACTTGCATGATTAGTTAGTACACACTGTTTATTTAAAAAAATAATTTTTGTCTTAAAAAGGAGGGGGGTGGATGGGTGTTTGACTTTTCTTAGTTTTTCGGTGTTAAATTACATTAGTTTTTAATTTTTATTCCATTCGAACAGAGTGTCCAAGAGAAAAATCAATTGGAAATTGCCAATTTGAAATATGAAAATGAATCATTAAGAAATCGTTTGAGAGACGTTGTAAATTCGCCACTATCTGATGCGGAAAAACATCAAATTATACAAGATTCACAACGTTTACATAGTTCGGCACCAGCTTCTATAGCATTACCTACGGTATGTCTTCTTAACTGTTGAATAGAAACAAACAAATAAAAATATATTTAATTTCTTTATTTCTCTCATTAAAGACCACTGATAACGATAACGGTGGCACCCCCTGCCTTACACCGGACTGGGATAAACATTCCTCGTCTAGTGAAGTATCTGTAGCTTGTTTGCAGGATAAAATCATACAAATGGAAGAGACCCATTACTCGACTAATGAAGAATTACAAGCCACACTCCAAGAATTAGCCGATTTACAAGTTCAATTAAGTGATGCTCATGCTGAAAACGAACGTTTAGCTGAGGAAAAAGACGTTCTATTTCAGTCCTTGTGTAGACAAACCGAAAAACTTAATGAATCCCGTACTCAAATTAATAATTTACAAGAACTTTTGCTTAGAGATGCTAAACAAAATAGTGCTGCCGAAGAAGTAGCTACAACAGAACGTGAAAAGAAGTTAATGGATTTAATCAAAAGTGCTCAAGATGAACGTGAAGCTGTTTTAGTGAAACACGAAGAACTCAATGGTGAATTACAGGAAATGCGTCAAACCTGTGAAGCTCAGAATTTAGAACATGCCCGTTTAAAAGAACGTATAGCTCTGCTTGAATCTTCCATAGACGCTGAGCATGCTCAACGTAAACAAATGGAGTCTCAGCTTTTAGCAGCCAAAGAAGAAATATCTCATGGTCTCATAGAAATCAACCGTTTAACTACT
The DNA here is from genome assembly GCA_023159175.1 of Wohlfahrtia magnifica. Classification (NCBI taxonomy): domain Eukaryota; kingdom Metazoa; phylum Arthropoda; class Insecta; order Diptera; family Sarcophagidae; genus Wohlfahrtia; species Wohlfahrtia magnifica. The sequence goes on from JAKWBJ010000498.1 coordinate 233,267, forward strand.
TTACTAGAGAATGCAAAAGCGAAAATAGAAGAATTAGAACAGGATCTTGCTCGTGGAGATAAAACCGATCTAAGCGAATTACTAGACACGGCACGCAAAGAAAAAGATGTTTTAGAAGAAAAAGTTGCCGAATTGCAAGATCAGTGGTCACGTAGCCAGGCCGAAGCGAGACGTTTAAAAGAACAACTAAACGATGTTTCCGAAGAGCTTAAAGTCTCTAAAAATAATGCCAAATGTGCTCTCTCGCATCTCGAATATCGTTTTGAACAATTGCAACAGGAAAAGGATAAACTTTCACTGGAAAATCAACAGCTTAACGAATCGACAGCAGAACTGCAAGTGCAGTGTAAATGCCATTTGGAAGATAAAACCCAATTGCAAAATCTTTTAACAGAAACGCAAAATCATTTAACAGAAGTTGAACGTAAACTAAACGATACTCAAACACAGTTGGAGGACTTGCAACAGTTGCGTAAGCAGGAGATAGAAGAATGGCAACAATTCCAATCGGATCTACTAATGACAGTACGTGTAGCCAATGATTTTAAGACTGAAGCCTTAAGTGCTAGAGAACAATTAGTTTTGGATAATAAAACACAAAAGGAAAAGATAAGAATGTTAGAACAGCAAATAGAGAAATTAACTAAACAGCGTAAGTATTTTGATTTACATTAAACTCTAATAAATACAATAAAAATAATTAATTAAATAGAACAACAACAAACGGAAACACAACAGTCTGTATTAACCACTGTGCAACAGGAAATGGCCTCTAGGCGTAGTAAAATAGGCAGCTTTTCACGCCAAGACTCAAGACTTTCTGTTAAAACGTTAATCGAAAGTATAGAAAATAATAAACAGGTAAAAAGAAAGAATTTAAAATTTAATGAATGAATTTAAAATTTATGATCTTTTATATATAGACTGCTAAATCTGAAGAACCTGAATCTCGTTATAGTTCTTCTTCTAGTTTAAATAGTAATGCAGCAGCGGAAATTACTACAACAACAGCTATGCCGGCTATAGGCAATAGTAATACCAATACGACAGACTGGTCAGAAAATGTAAGGTTTCTCTTTCTGGGGAATAGAAGTTAAAAGGATAAACTATAATATGATTTTTTTTCTTCTATGTAATTTTAGGTTTCGCGCTTAACGCCCTTAATAGGCAGCTTAAATACCACAATAACGACAACAACTACTGCAACAACGGCAGCTACTTGTACACCAAATACTCAAAATATCACTTCATCAACGACACTAGCAACATCATTAAATAACACAACCAAAGGCCCTTTAAGGGAACAACAACAACAGCAGCAGCAGCAGCAAACAACAAATATACATATTAGTAGTTTAAATAATGTTTCCAAATCTCTATTAAGTGGTAAGAAGTTGTCATTGCTGATTTCCTTTTCAAAAATAAGCTAAGTAATAAATTTTTCTTAAATTTCAAAATATTAAGGTGAACGAAAGGATCCTTTAAATATGCTGGCCAAAAATGGTGGTTCCAAACGTAATGCTTTATTAAAATGGTGTCAAAATAAAACCGTAGGATATCGTAATATCGATATAACAAATTTCAGTTCATCCTGGAATGATGGTTTAGCATTTTGTGCAATTTTACATTCCTATTTACCGGATCGCATTCCTTATGATACTCTAAGTCCAGCCAATAAAAGACGTAATTTTTCATTGGCCTTTGCAGCAGCCGAATCAGTGGGTATACCCACAACTTTGGTAAGATGTACTATACACATTTTTTTAATACATATTAAATGTCATTTTTTTCCTTTTAGAACATTAACGACATGTGTCAAATCGAACGACCAGATTGGACTCAAGTTATGTCTTATGTTACAGCTATTTATAAACATTTTGAAACTTAAAATAAAACAAACTAATTTAACTCAATTTGTCTTACCTACATACATACAATTATGCTAAATATTATAATAATAATTATACGTAATAATAGTTTTAAATTAATTTTTTTTTTATATTGAACTTAGATAAAAAAGCAAGAATATTACAAATTTTTCCATTACGTATGTTGGCTTTTATTTTTTTATTGTTAACACTTATTCTCGGTATATTATACGGGCGTATATGTAATAAGTATGTTATTATTTTTATTATTATTTAGTTATTAATTATATTTAAACAATAATATTTTATTATAATTATTTACAATTAATTAGTATAAGACTTTCCTGCCCCTCCCCTCCCCTCTTTCTTTAACCAATTTTTGTTTTAATATTAATTTTTTTAGATTTTTTGGTTTTTATTTCCAAAACGCCAAATATTATTTTTTCCTGTTTCTTTAGAATCTTATTTTTTATTTATTTATTTTATATACAATATATATATATATATATATATATATATATATATATATATATATATATTTCATAATAATATATATATATTTCATAATAAATTTATTAAGAATTCAAAAAAAAAATTGAAAAAAAGTAAATGTAAATATGGCTACTAAAACAAAAACACCACAATAACACCAATTACTAAAAACTAAATTTTAAAAAATATTTATTTTTGATATAAAAAATGAAAGTAATAAATGAAAAATTTTAATTTTCAAAATAAAGTGATATAATGCTTAATTTAAAACTGCCTTTTTTGTATTATTTTGGAAATTTATCTTTAATATGTCTGATATGACCAGAGAAAAAAATATATATATGACATTAACTGGCTTTTATGTTCGGAAGCAGGTTATACATTATTAGGTTATCTAAGCAAAAAATTAATTGAATTCTACACGTGATGATTAATGTATATGTATATTAATGTATATCCTAAGTATCCTCTTCTAAGCAAAATTATTTTTAATATTCACTAGATCATAAATTTCAACTATTAAGTTTAAAATTTATTACCTGAACCCTAAAAATGTGCCCTTTCGCGTCAAATATGTACAGTTTGTCTTTATCTAGGCAAGAGCGAAGATGTTCTCTCTTACTCAATGCGGCTATCACAGAAATTTTTTATGACCTAGGTATTGCTATTCAAAAACTTAAAATATCAGAAGCCGTTTTAATTTTAAGGAGTTTTTAGTATAAAGTTAGTTTTAAATGCGACTTATCAAACGATTAGCGAAGACCCTTTTTTTGTGAGAAAAAACCACAGTCTAATTACTGCTGTTCTTTGATGGTTCGATTAATGCCAGCAACAAAGATGACACTTCGAATTCAGATTAGCGTATTTCCCTGTCGTGAATTCACAGAATTTTCTTTAAGTTCTTCTTTTAATTAAAAATAAGCCACAAATTGTTTAAAATATTAATTTTCTTTAGAATCTTTAATTTCTGACCAATTTAAAAATAAAAACTTTCTATTTAAGCATTATTAATATACATATGTATATATTATGTAAATGTATTTCCCTTTTTATTATTTTTTTAATCCTTAAAGTAACAACAAAATATCTCACTTAACAATACTTCTACGGAGTAACTGTGTACATAAAAACAACAACCTTATTTCCAATATTTTAGCATAGAATATTAAATAAATATTGATTTCAGTTTAATTTTGACTTTTAGCCAATTGCTTGGGCTGAGCACTCATGGCATCCAATTCGTTTTGTATGCATTCGAATTGTTGATACAGTTGCAATAATTCCTCATGATTCATTTCTAAATTAATGTCTTCGCCGGCACCAGTCTTCAGCTGTAAAACGGCTAAAGCAGATTTTTCTCTTTGCTGGCATTGAGAAGAGATTTCCACATTGAGTTTCCAGGCAACATCGGCTATTTCATTCGATTCATAACGATCACTGGCCAAATTATTCATAATGGGTGTGGTCTGTCGTACCCATAAGCGTACGATTGCATCGATTTTGGCCTCATCTTTAAGCTGTAGTTTGTCACGTAGTTCAGCCTGCAGCAGAGATGGCTTAATTATATAAGTACTGGTACGTCTTAAAATATAGGAAAAAGTTTTAATCAATAAAAGAAAATCAGCTCTGGGTACACCCACTAAACGTTCCAATTCCTCTAGCGCATTTTCATTTTCAGCAGAAGAGGATAGACCCTCTTCTGACGAATCGCTACCCGTGCTGCTGTTGATCATTTGTCTGTGGACATACTGTAAGACCGTGCTAAAGGTATTATAGGGCAATGAGTTGATTATTTTAATACCTTCACGGGCCCTGCTTAAAGAAATTTTCGTGATTTTAGATTCATATGGACACTGTTATAATAAGAAGAAAGAAAAAACCCACCTGTCTGTTATTTTTATCCAATTAATGCTCATTTTATGGAATTAATATTAAACAGCTACACAGATTGTGTAAAAAGAAATAATTTGAAAAGTTTTTTCTTTTATCCTGCTCTTAAAAAATCCTTAAAAACAATAACAAAACAGATTTGCCAGTTTGACAAATTGTTACTTCTTCCCTTTTTCTTTTATCTTTGTTTACATTTTATTAGAAACTACCTTTAATTATAACTCTGCGTGGTCTTATTTGTGTTTTATATTATTGTGAATGATTTTTTTTTTTTAGTTGGCAGCAGCAAGACAAGACGTGTTATATTTTGTGCACTCTTGTGAATTTATTATTTTATTGTGTTTATTTATAATTTAAGTGTAAATTAATGTATAATTGTGTCATATATTGTATATAAAAAAATGTCCGCTACTTTACGTTATCGTGGTGATAAAAATAATTTAATTGAATTGGCAAAAAATCTTGATGCCTTCAAGAAGGTGCCGGAAAAGTATACAGAGACAACAGAAATTGGTGGCACTTGTGAGTTTATTTTTGTTGTTATTTGTGTGTTCTCTTTTTATTTTGTGCTTAAAAGACAGGTAGCGGAGTGTAAACATTGTAAAAAGTCGGAAAAACGCAGGGTTCGGAAAATTGATTTTATATTTTTAAATCCCAATTTTAACTTAAATTTAAAAATTAAAAAAGGGATAACATTACGTTGTTTACCGGATAGATCATTGTTCTCTAGAAATAGAACTTTAAGTTCCATCGCTGAATTTTGTATTATTTAGTATCAGCGCAGTTGATGATGATAAATGCTATTGGCTGGTTGCATCAGGCAGGGAGACACTTACGTCACTTCTGGACAGATATAGTGTTAAACTATGTTCGAAAATGATACGAAAAAGAGTGCAGATCAGGCGGACGAGTCCGTAAGACCGCCGTTGAGTTTCATTGTTGGTTTGGTGGACTTATGAGTTTATTGTGGAGAGTAAGAGGCAGGGAGGAGACAGTAGGATCTCCAAGCTGCTATGGTCCAGACTTGTCCGCTCGAGGACGGTATGGTTTCTGAATCTGACTAGGCAACTTCTTAGGATCATTATATGTTTTCTGAACGTACACTGTTCTCTGAGAGCGAGGATTGGGTTGGTGAATGCAGGTGCTCCTGATTTCTGCTGAGTTTGTGGCACATCCTATGTGTTTGGCCTGTACTTCAGAGACGCAGATTCATGTGGTTGGGACAAGGCTTTTTAGTGTTTTAAGCAAGGTTGTGTCTACCAGCATTTCTGACTTGGAGCGAATTACATCGGACACCAACTTGCTGGTGATTTGACTTCTGGCATCAGGAGAGTTTGCTTTTTGCTTTTTTCTTCTTTCTGCTCCTTTGATTCTTCTTATGTTTCCTTTGCTTTCTATCTTCTTCCAGCTACTTCCTTTTTTGTTTTCTGGCAAAGATTTAAAAATGGACGACTTTTTCCAATCTCTTAGGAGGTTGCGCAAGGTCCGCTTTCGCTACCTAAAGGTCGTGCATAGATCTTTTATTTGGTGTATATACAGAGATTTGGATTGTATTAACCCATAATGCGTCGGTTACAAAAAATACGATTTTAAGATTTTAAGATTTTAAAATACCGTTAATTCTGTAACTGGCAAGTAAATCCTGGTTGTGTTTAATATTTGTTAAAAGTAAAAACAAGAACAAAAAATATCACTTTATCACTTGATCCTTATTAATAGGCCACCTTATTTTATTTAGTCTCTTAATACAACTAAAATTTGTAGAACTTTCTTCAAGTTTCCATTTCATTTCGCGTTTTTTTTTAGTATCCTTAATCAGCCGACTGCTTATAATATTCCTTATCTATAAGGAGATCATGTATTATAAGGATGCCAATTTAAAGTATCAATTTGAACCAGATACCGATACGGAAAAAGTTCAAATGCATGTAGATATTACAGTAGCCATGCCTTGCAGTTCATTGTCGGGTGTGGATTTAATGGATGAAACCCAACAAGATGTTTTTGCGTATGGCACCTTACAACGTCAAGGTGTTTGGTGGGAGCTGTCAACAGATGATCGCATCGAATTTGAAAGACAACAATATATGAACCATTATCGCAGAGAACAATATCATTCGATAGCGGATATACTCTTCAAAGATATGATTAAGAGTAATGAGGTGCATGAACAACCATTGGGTGATAATGGTAAACCGGTGCCAGAAGAACAATATGATGCCTGCCGTTTACATGGTACTTTGGGTATTAATAAAGTGGCTGGTGTTTTGCATTTGGTGGGTGGTGCTATGCCTGTAGTAGATTTATTTGGTGATCATTTAATGATTGGATTTCGAAGGATGCCAGCAAATTTTACACATCGAATAAACCGTTTAAGTTTTGGCCAATATTCCAAACACATAGTGCAACCTTTGGAGGGAGATGAAATTTTTATAACAGAAGAGGAGACCACGATACAATATTTTCTAAATATAGTACCTACTGAAATACACAATACCTTCTCAACCATAAATACCTATCAGTATTCGGTTACAGAAAATAAAAGGGTGTTGGGTGAGTTTTTTGTTTTTCTTTTCTTAATTTGCAATTAAAATATTGAAATTTTGCTTAAAAAATATTAGATTCTGCCCAAAATTCTTACGGTAATCCAGGTATTTATTTCAAATATGATTGGTCGGCTTTAAAGATTATAGTGCGCACAGATCGTGATAATTTAATACAATTCCTAATACGTTTGTGTTCTATAATATCGGGCATAATAGTGATATCAGGTGAGTGTGACGAGTATTAAAGGCTTTGAAATTGATAAAATATTCATTATATTTTCTTTTCTTCAAAGGCATATTAAATTATATTTTAGTTTCTATGCAAAAATGTCTTTTACAAACGTTTGCGCCCCAACTATTACAGCAACATTTAAAGGTAACTCCCGAGCATACACCATTAACGCCGCCGCCAACACAAAGTTTACTAGCGCCAGTTGTGGTTACAAATGATTTGATAAGTAATGCCAATAAAATGTCAGCTCAAGTCACGGCTATTTTACCCACCACAGCAAACTCTTCTAATGGCTTAAAAGATTAGTTTTTAATTTGTTTACCAAAGAATCTCTTAAAAGTTTCTCAATAATTTTATAAATTTTGTTTTATAAAATTTCTTATCTTAAATAGCAAAAAAAAAAATACAATTTATTTATAAAAAATGTTGGCAGTTTGTATTTATATTTATATTTAATTAATTTTTTTTAAATCTATTTAATATTCACTAAACTTTCATCGATATTTTCAAAAGTTCCTTTTCTCCTATAGCCACCACATATAGTTTTCAAAATTTCAATGGTAGCTGTTACAGTTTGTTTTACATCTTGTGCTGTACCTAAGCTGGGATTAAGTTCTACCAAATCAATGCCTTGTATACGCTTCGTTTCACTCAGTGCTTCTACAACAAATACACCCTCACGCAAAGATAAACCACCGTAGACTGCAGTTCCTGTACTGGGTGCCACCTTACTGTCCAAGGCATCGACATCAAAACTTACATGAATTTTATTTTTAGGATCCAAAGCATCCAGTGTCATTTCCATAACTTTAGCAATGCCGTACTTGTCAATGGACTAAAAGTAAGATAAGAAAGAATAAGTGCAGTTGAATGGATTAATTACAAGAGAGTATACAATTTTGTTAAAGGTAAGCCAGAATTGTTTTTCTTTTAATAATTTTTTTATTTTTATTATTTTGTTTACGATAAAAAGTATAGACATTTTAGCGTAGTATAGATAAAAAACATTTGTGTAATCCAGGGATATCAGGTCTTGCCTTTATGGACTACCTTAGAAACCTCATAAACAATTCTAACATCGATTAAGTCGGATCTAATTTCTACCCTGGTTGTAAAATGTAAAATCGTATTAAAATCACAATTACTATGTATATTCCTAATACGCTTGTCTGCAGCCAGGTGGGAACATAGTTTCTTGAATCCTATGGTACCAAATGATACTACTACTAGTAAATAACAAAATTATAACGGGCTGGTGGCTTACAGCAGCAAAACGCCACGCTTAATACCCACGAATCTCCCAAGACAATTTATAGAGAAGATATGACAACAACTCTTAAGTGTGCGAAATGAATATAAGGCCTTTCAAACTCTGCTAAGCCATTTTACTAGAGAAACAGATATTTTAAATAATGTTACGAATTCGTTATACCATACACTACAAATGATGTGAATTGTTGGTTTTAAAATTCTCTGCTATAGAACCCTATCTGCGCAAATATTTTCATTTTTGAATTTAACAAATTTTTTTTGTTTTTTGCTTTTATAATTTACGATAACGATGACGTGTTTTACAGTAGACACACAATATACATTCGTGTGCATGTATGTATAGCACGTAAATCCTATTTCAACTAATTTTTCAACAATGTATTTAAAAATGACAGGCTCTAAAATGTTCTGGAAAAAAAAGCAATTTTTAAACATAAATTATAAGTAAAAATACTATAAAATCATAATGAACCATACCCTGCCCTAACGAATGCGCTATAAAAGAAGCCAATATACTATTGAATATTGTTTTTTTTTTTTTCAAAGGACACGTTTACTGTGTAAAACAGGAGGGTAAAGAGCCTAATTTTATAAAAACTCATATATTGATATACATATGTTTAAAGTCATATGAGTGAGAACAACCCCTAAAATTTCACCCCCTCTTTGAAAAAACTAAAGAAATGTTGAAAATGTTACAGATGTTGTAAAAACCTAACTTTAGTGATCGTTTTTCTTAAGGGTGGATTTGGTTGGCTTCTAGTACAATTCTTCTATTACGAGTATTACCACTATTATTATTCTTTTTTTACGTCTACTCGTACGTATGTATGCACATGTTTTTTGAGTACGTGAGTTGTTGATGATCGTTACAAACTCGTGTGATAATAACCTGAATCAAAATAGTAAATTTGATCCTTTACATGCACATATATACACACACAGATAGTATTTTATTCATGTTTTTAAATAACACTTACATCCATAGCATATGTACGTATGCCCAGTTTATTTAAAATGTAGGCTTCATAGGGGTCAATGTCCCTTAGACCAATATAAACCAATTGATCGGCACGCAAGCTGGAAAGGAAAAAGAAATAAAATAGCATTAAAAAAAGAAGAAAGGAAAACTATAAAGCAGGATATTGTATATGCATGTGTATGAAATTATATGAAACCCTTAATTAAATATTAGAAAGTTCAATAAACGCTTTATGATCTGTCATAGATCATTACAAAAAAGTAAATGTTTTTTTTGACCGGGCGTTACAATTTAAGCAATCGTGTGTCGATTCTGTTTTAGATTTTAAACATATTTAGCTATTTCTTAATATTTTTTGTATTGCAAGGGAGTCCCGATTCGCATCGTTAATAGAGATCGGAGAATTGTAAAAAATCAAATTTAATTATGTATGATAAAGTCTTTGCAAGGAATAAAGATATAGCCACTATCCAGATGAAGCTTAATGACGCTTTTAAAAATTTCTCCTTTAAAATCATTAGTCCATCTATGAACTTTAACATACTATACTTTGTGGCATAGATAATTTTGAAGATATAAGCAAAAGAATTTCAGATTTATAAGTTTTTGTATAATATACATAATATTTATTCATATTAATACTGCTCTTTTTTTGTTACTTTTTAGGTTTAGAAATGTGCTATTAAGGAGGTAAAAAGCAACATTTTCGACGTCTGATCTTCTTTGCTCTTATCCAGACCAAAAAGATCCCGAAAAAGTCGTTATATTTGTTGTCATATGCGAGTTTCTAGCATGGGAATAGTTTGCAATACGTAAAGTAAAATGTATATTTTGACATCGGCGACATGTCCCACAGATAAACCCCTTCCGAATTCGATGAAGATCGTATCAAAAGGATAAGGAAATTGGCGGATGACGAACTTATTACTAAACTGAAAACTATAAAAGTTATTGACATTTGTATGTGATAAATCTGAAGTCTTTGCCTTGCATATTGTTTAAATAATGAATGAAAATACTTAAGTTTTTTCATTAATATGCACTTCAGCGGATAAAATTACATGAGTTATCATATAAAAAAAGTTCTAGAACAATATCTTGCATAGTTTCTAATTTCAAATTAAGTTCTCTTACAATTGATTATACAATTCCATTTATTAATATTTTAGTGACCATTAATTTTAAAATTTCAGTTCAATTTCTACAATTTCTTCTGAGTGTTTGACTGTAAGCTTATAACTACAACTTCAAATTGTTTTTTTTTTTATTATTTCTTTATAACACTGGTCTACAGCAAAATATATAATAATGATTTTGATGCGCAGAATTCAAGTCCGTTTACAATTTTTTTTCCATCGGCCTAAAATTTTTTTTATGAGCATAGAAAATTTTACGCCCAAAATATGGCAGTTATGTCAATATATTTCATCATAACTTGAAAACGACTTGACCGATTTTAATGCAAGCACCAGCAAATGTTTAGGAACAAATCACCTGAATAACCTTTTTTGTATTTTCAACAATTTCGTAGTTATTCATAACTTAGATACAAAAAATTTTTTTCAAAAAGTCATAAAAAATTTTCAGAATGAAAATTTTACATGTTAAGCATTTTACATTGTTTTATTGCATTTTAGTAGACCAGTGTAATTTATGTTTATTTTATAGGATTTGTAAAACTGAAGTTTTTGAGGAAAATTACGATTTAATTTAAATTTGATATGGCAATCCTATGCATTTACATGTAAATAAAGATATTCACCTTTTTGGTGACTTCATATTGTTCTTTGTCTTTTTATTATAGTCGTGTAACATATTACTGCATTAAGTCGTAATGGTGGTTGAGTGTGGAAAGTTGTTGACTCGCATGCAGAGTGTTTGCGGTTCGAGTCCCCGGCCAGGGATTTCATTTCTCATTGTCCATCAAAAACAAAATTGCGTTTGACGAATATTATCAAAATAAAAATGGGGATTTAAGAGAGAACAGAAATATAGGGAAAATAAAAAAAAGTTTAAAAATGGCAAATAGAGAATACAACAAATAAAAAATTTGGTGTAAGAATGAATGAAGTTTATGTGTAATATGTAAACAAAAAAGAAAGGGGAAAGAAGATGTGTTTGTGGTTTTTGTTCTTTTTGTTGATAAGGTGGGATCGGGTTTTTAAGTTTTATTATATATATATATATAAAAATAAGTATATAATTATTAAATAAAAAATTATTTATAATTATCGGAAAGTTTTTTTTTGTTTGTTGTTGTCGTCACAAATGAGGATAAAATAAAATTAATAAAAATAAATAAAATTTTGCATTCTTTTTTATTATACAATATATAATTAGCCTGGGGTTTTATATAGTATATATTATAAACATAATTAATTCGGAAAAGATTCAATTTTGGTTTTTATTAGGGTTTAAATCTGCTGATTGGGATGGCCAATCCAAGACTTGGATCCCATTAGCTGATAAGCATTCCTTGAAACACCCATGCAGTAGCATCTCCCATTCGGCATATTTAAGCATGCCGCTAGATAAGTAAAACTGTCAATTTTTGTTTGACTTTCGGCAAAGAGGCAAGTTCAACTCGCTGAGGAGCGGGTCTAGACTATTACATATCCGCCGCCGTGCTTTATTGTGTCTACAATAATGCGAATGTAGTCTTTTTTCCTTTGGTCTTTTGTATAATAATGTATACCACCCACACCTCTGGACGTTTTATATAATATATATAAGAAAAATCTACAAATTTTTCCTTTCTTTCGTCATTGAAACTAACACCACAACACGCCTTTCTAATAAATTCAAATGGGTAGGTGGTAAAACACAACATATACAATATAATTATTATATAATAAATATTTGCTATATATTATATTTATTATATGTAATAAATAAATGATGTTTATATTCATTATAAAAGACAATTATCATTCATTGTTGTTTTTTGCACACACGGGGTCAACGAACACCAATCAACACACGGAAACATCATCACTTTTGCATGCGCCTTTTCCAAATGCTAAAATTTTCATAGTAAATCTTTAAAATTGCTATTTTTTCTTTTCTTCCTTTATTCTTTCCCTCCTCCTTCTTTCTCACTATTTGTTATTTGTTTTATTTTAATTTTCCTAAGTTGAATATCCGCAATCCTTTATTTATTGCCAAAACCTCGAGAAAAAATCCCCATCTTTAATTCCTGTTCCAGTTGTTTTTGTGTCTGTCCTTTCTTCTGGGGCTCGAACCGTCAAACATTAAAACAACATAGTGTCGTTTGTTGCTAATCTTTACCAGTTCAGCCATCATCGCTAATTAGTTAAGCAGCATGTTACATGACTATAATAAAAAGGTACAGAGGAATATAAAATTCACCAAAAAGGTGAATATCATCTTTTACATGTAAACAGCGTTGCCATACAATAAATTGATTTCCTACCAAAAATTTTCTAAAATTCGACCAAAACAGTTCGCAGTCTACCAAAAATTTAAGCAAAAAATTTTAAAATTAATTTTTTAATTAAAATCGAAAATTTATTCAGTCACCCAAAATTTACGCAAAAAATTTAAAACTTAATTTTTTAATTAAAATCGAAAATTTATTCAGTTACTTTTCAGAAAATTGAAAGTACTTTCGTGAAAGTTGCAATATACTCATTTGGTACATACTTTATCATTAAGTTGTGTTGAGCGATGTATGTTCAGTTATGTTGGTTATGGGTAAAATGCATCACATAAGATTGAGACTGTGAATAAATCCAGTAATCTTATTTGGTGAGAGAAGAAATATGTACATCTTTCGAAATCAGCACAGCATCCTCCAGGAACCTCATCCTCTGGACCGAGATGGCTGAACATTGAACATTGTTGAGCGATGTATGTTAAGTTATGTTGGTTGCATTGAGATGGCTGAACAATCCACAGTACATGTCCATATGTTTCGGCATAAATAGTGCAGAACCTACACTACACAGTTGCGATATAAAAACTTGATGACAATGTTGTGGCTTAGCCATGCATATCGGCAGCTGAGGTTGACATTAAGTTTTTATCGATACAAGAAAAGATCGGTTCACATATTTGAACCTACTTGAAGATAATTTGGGGCAATCTATGAACAAAATGGGTTCTTTAGAAGCTGATATATGTGTAAAGGCAGGGTAAGCAGTCTCTAAGCATAAGTGCATAGATTTATTAAATTAAATTTTATTTTTTTTAACAGTGTTAATTTTGGTGAAAGTTGTTATTTATTCAAATCAAAGCTAAGAAACCTACCAAAAATTTCAGAAAATTGCGAAAAACCAACCAAACTACCAAATTGTTTTTAAATAACGAAAAACTACCAACTTTGGTCCGCTCGGATCAAAACGGCAACGCTGCATGTAAATACAGAGTATGAGGGCAGGGCTGCCATGTAAAATCTAAATTATATCGTATTTTCCTCAAAAATTATTAAAATATAATTTCAGTTTTACAAATAGTAAAAAATAAATATAAATTATAAAAAAAAATGGTTAACAGGTTCGCAATTTAATAATTTTTAGATATTTCATAGTTTTTGAATATTTTAAATAAACCTCGAATCGTCAAAATCAAATACATAAAACACTTAATTTCAAATGATTTTTATTATTTTATTGCAATTTTGCATTGTTTATATCAAATGCACAATTAAGTAATAAAGTAACTAATTCTAATTACCTAAAATAATTGAATTTTTTGTTAAACACTAGGTGGATTTATTAAAAGTTGTTTTTTTCCTTTGCTTTTATCTCGAAAACAGTTTATTCTTTTGATTATAACACGTAAACCGTACAAGATATTGGAATTGAATTGTTTCAATATGATAGCTCGGTTGTCGGTCTTAGATTTTTGTGGCGCATTAAATAAAAAACAGAAATTCTTATTTCAGAGTAAGTTGAGCAAGCTATCTTCTGCATGTGGCAAATCTAAGTCCACAGTACTTTCACACTTGATTTACGTGGTCTTACAGTTTTATTGTTAATTAATCACTTTCGTTGATTGATTCAAGAAATCGCCGAAGAATTTTCCGTATACAAACCAAATTTGAAAAACCGGCGTAAGTCGAAACGACTTAGATAGGACGGCCTAAAAACGATGCTCTACTGTACAAGGGTTGGTTTAATTTTTTCTTTTTTAATAAACTTTAAAGACTTGTAATATAAAATTATGTTTCGGTTTTCGGTTTTTAAAAAGGGTTTTTTTTAACATTTGTGCTTGAATGTTTTTTTACTTTACTCTAGAAAATCAATCAATTACAACTAGTTCTTTTGTTTGAATCTGGAATTGGGTTGTTAACTAAAAGGGGTTGATTTTTGTTATTTTGTTCGTCCAGAAAGAAAAAAGCCTTTCAAGTGCTTTTATAATCGATCATGTTTTCAATAATGTTTTAAAGTTTTTATGATTTTTGTAAAGGAAATACACATTTCTCAGTACATTAAATTACAAGTACATATCGTCACCTTAAATGCAATCAAACGTAACTACACAAAAATTCGAAATCGAGGTTTTTGATTGATTATGGTTCATTTTTATCAAAGATCAAAAATACCGACTTTATTAAAGAAATTCAAACGGACGTAACTACAAGTGCATCTATTTCTTAACGCATAAGAACGTAAATACACTCTTGTATACATTATATTATTATATAAGTAAATTTTGAAAAAGTTGTAAAGTATACTTTTTTGATTGATTATGGTTCATTTTTATCAAAGATCAAAAATACCGACTTTATTAAAGAAATTCAAACGGACGTAACTATAAGTGCATCTATTTCTTAACGCATAAGAACGTAAATACACTCTTGTATACATTATATTATTATATAAGTAAATTTTGAAAAAGTTGTAAAGTATACTTTATTGTTATTGACCTTCTAACGCTTTTTACTTCTTCTGTAAGTCACGGAACACACGATGAAAATTTTCTTGCAGAAATTTTCTTTAATTCTCTTTTAAACTTGTATTCGCGTCTACACTACGATATATGAAATAGTGTACGCCTCATCGACAAGAAAACTTTCATCGTGTGTTCCGGGACTAACTAAAATAATAAAAATAGTTACGCCCGTTTGCATTTAAGGTGACGATATGTATGTATTTACATTAAACTTTTCCAAAAAATTTTAAACTTACATGCCTTTTACAAGACAAACAAATATACAGCTTTTTTAAGCCAGTGTCATACTACGGTAGATAAGCTGATCTTATTTTTTTGATCAAATTACTAATTTAAGAGAAAAAGAAACAAAATACTGCCAATTATTTGTTGCCATCACATAATTAACAATCGGTGTGATAAATCTAGCCTATGCTTGTGTAAAATAACACATCTGCAATATATGCTTTTATTTGCCAATTGTTCTGTTTACTTTTCTCCTCCAGCCAACCAACCAAGCAATCAGCCAGCCAATCGAGTAATCATCCATCCATTCATCCGTTTAACTAACATGGGGATTTACCAGATTACACACTCTTTCTCTCTTTTTTTTGCTCTCTGTAGACGGATGAGTTATTTCACTGTGTTAATGACATCACTTTGTGGCATGCCATGGCACGATACAATACGTTCATGCCAGCCACTACGACGCCGCCGACTAGTCTAGTTATTGTTTTAATTTTTTATTGTTGTTTTTTTTTTTTAAACTCAGTGTCTGAACAAGGCAGACGACCACGGACTACTTCAGCGACGACGACACAATATTTGAACGGTGGTTGAAATGTTTTTATTTTGATATAAAAAACGAAAGAAAGAAAGAAAAAAAATTGTGCCAATTGTGTTGCAAAAAAAAAAAAAAAATAAATAAATAATAATAATAGATAATAATAAAAACAAAAGAGGTGAAGAATACCAGACAGACACTTTAACGTTCATTGATCGTTCATTCAAGTTTAAACAGAGGTTTTGGTCTTAAAATATATTTTCTTTATATATTTTTATATAATTTGTGGTCAAATACAAAACAATGTATCACGATGTCTACTCGACATCGTTGTTGATATGTGAAAACATGACATCTCTAAACGAGATGGTCGGACATTCAGACCGGGAGATTCGAGTATGTTCTGAAAGTGAAATTGAAATCGAGTAAATTTTCAAATACAGATAAAACTTTAACGCGACAATTAGTTTGAAGTGTTAATAATCATAGACGTTATTTTAAAGGTAATTAAGCGAATTAATAAAAGAAAGTGTCAAAATCTTATCAGATTTGAGAACTAAAACAATTTAAAATTTCATTCAATTTCAATTTCACTCGATTTCATTTTACAGAACATACCCCATTGTCTGGTTAAGGTCACCCAGGAGAACTGCCCTTGGGATTAACTAGCTTGAGATGGTTCTTATTGAAGCGATGAGGAGACTGATACCATTTTACTCTTGCAGACTACTGATTATGCGATACTTGTCGTTCAGGACAAGGCGACGGTGGGAAAATAGCTTTCTTTCTCTGTCTCGAGATAAATCTGACCCCCATACGATCGGAGTCTATTATAGGGATGCCAAGACAACGGTTATGAATTTTAGTGGCTTTTATTACTTGGTCTTCATTCTAATCACTGCTGTAGAATTTGTCAGGATGAGGAAGCGGTGACGACGGTGGAACATTTTCGGTGTCAGTATTTAAATTTTTTGGTTATAAGTACTGACTTCCTTGGCAGTTGGACCTGACTGACATAGATATCAACAGGTTATCTTCTTTCGTGCATGCGTCTGGTTGATTCGTTTCGAGCCAGTGCACGGTTATAAAGGTTCACCAGTATGTGTTGGGCTATTTATAAATTTATAATAATATATTCATAATATATACTGCCTCAATATATACTTAATTAGATATAAGTTAATCAAATATAAAATACATAACTAGGGTATATATTGGCCGTGGTTTTATTTCGATTTTAGTATCTCACTTAATTTTTCCAAAGTGTCAAACTAAATCTTTAGTTATAATTTATTTAATTTCTAAATATTCTTAAAAATTAGTAAAAAAAAAAACATGCACAAAAAAAACTAAATATAAATAAAATATTTTGAACTAATGGGAGATATAACTTTCTTCCTATCTAAATTTTAATATTTAAAGTTAGCAGGCGTGGTAATAGGCAGTTAACTACAGATATCTAAGTTATCTGACAAAACAAATCTATATGCAAAACATATATTTTCGTTTAAAGGACATGGCAGTGGGCATTTCATTTTATATGCTCGATATCCAAGCTATTAGAAGTTTCAATATTTAATATGTTCAATCAGTAGGCGTGACAATGGGCTATTTTGTTTATAGAAAAGGTTTCATTTCAATATTTGCATGACTTAGATTTTTGTGGCTGTAATTGATATCAGAAATCATTTTCATGACAATTTACATTTCACGGATTTTTCTTTTTTTTGGATTTCCAGTTTTGAGTCTTATTCTGTAAGTAGCATTACTGAAGACCCTTAAATTATAACTCCTTTTAAATAAGCTATAATGACGGAGTCCTTCTGTAAAAGAGAGTATGTATAAGGGAATCTGCTTATTTAATTATAAGAGTTCTTCCTAGTAGTAGACTTGTACCGGTATTATACTAATTCTAAGCAAGTTTTCTTATAAAAAACATGTGAAAAACTCTTCTTAATAAGGGGATTTTATAAGTGCTCTTCTTATTAGAAGTACTTATACTGGTTTTGTGTTGATTTTGATCAAGGCTTTCTTGCAAGTAAAATCAATAAGGGCTATCCTTATCACAGGGATCTGTACAAGTTGTTATGTTTTTGGTATTATCCTCGTTTTGTAGTTAAAGGTGAAGGTAAAGGTCCAATATAACATAGGAGGTTTATTCTTCCAAAAGGAAAATTATGTCTTGTCTTTGTTGTCAGTTGTTTGGGTCGATTATGGATGGAATTTTCAGCTACTGGCAACGCAACTAAAGTTAGATCGACCTATTAATTTGTTGTCAGAAGATGTAGAACGGATATCAGTTTCTAGGTCACTTTAGATAGGAATATAATATAGGAAAACTAGTTGCAATATTATTTTAATAGATGTAAAGCTGTTTAAATAAAAGGATATAAGATTCTCCTCGTTTCCACCGAAAAATTAAAATATTTATTAAAAATTCGTAACAAATTGCAGTTTTTAACCGTAATCTTATCGCAAATGGATATATTTTAAAATTTATTTCGCTTTTTCACCCCCTTTTTTTTGCTAAAAATTTAAAAATAGGGGTGGTTGTAAGAAAAAACTGCTTAAAAAATCGATAAAAATCAGACAAACGCCAGCTAACGTAGCACTTCTTGTTCTTAAATTGCTTTCTTGTGTTATGCATGCAAACGAGTCTCTGAAAACGAAAAACTCACGAACGAACTCAAAGCGCCGGAAGTTAAAATAAAGTAACAGTAATCAACCATAAAAGTTAAAGTAGAAGACAGAAAGTTATTATGCGACGTAGGATTACACCCTATGTAAAAGCTTTTTGTATATACTTACATACTTAGTTAAGGATTCGAAACATTCCGTTGATTACAAATCTGCATCTGACTAGAGAGCGAGGAGATACGTGATCACTGTAATGAACATCTTATAACTTTCTTTTGGCATTGCTTTCTTTTTTCTTCCTATAAGATTTCTTACATAAAAACGTCGTCTTATTGGCCTACAGTAGCTCAATATCCAGGATATTATACAAACCGTCAAAAGGCAAACAACCCCTTGTTGTGTTTGTTATGTAAAACAGGTACGTCGTGTGAAATAGACAGAGAGATAGCCTGTATTGTTTTCTTTCCTTGATTTGTTTCAACGCTCTTGTAACTCGTTAAAGCAGACACATACTCCTGCTTTGCAGTAAAACACACACATATACTCACCTATGCTTTGGTTTCTGTTGTAATCATTTTTACAACCCCTTTTCAATATTAAACAAAAAATGCTAAACTTAAACCATAAACGGAAGTTGTAACCACGCTCACGCTCCTTTAAACCCAGGAACAACAACAATAGAAACCATAAAAAACGAAACTTGCGCAATGACAAGAAGGTAGACGAGAAGACAAACTAACAAAACAAGCCACCGTTTAACTAGACGTGTGCTATAAAAAGTTCACAAAAAAAAAAAATCCTGCAGCATCTGTATTGGAAGTGTTTTGCACGCAATTTTTGTATACGCTGCTGCTATCGTTTGATGACCTTTTTATTATAACTATAACCGGCATATATTGGAATTGACATTTGGAACGAGGGTGCGGTTCTTAATGCTATTGGAATTGCTAACTTTTTTGTATTATTCACTCTCATTTACAATACGAGAAACCTGTTCTATGAATTGAATGTAAGCAAAGTCCTTTGAAAATACATACATATAAATTAACATTTTCTAGGGTTTTGAAAAAGAAAACAAAAAGATAGAAGAAGATATTACATGGGTTACTGGAATTTTAAAATGTCAATAGGAGTCGTTTTAAAGGGCAGTCTTCTTCTGAAATGATTCTATGGATTATCTTCTGATTTATGTGGATTGAACGTTAATTAGCGAATTTACTGTAAACACTATGATGATTATGATTCCCCCCCCCCCAAAAAAAAAAAAAAAAAAAAAAAATAATAATCACATACAAATTCTCTCGCCCTGTATATTATACAAATGGTTATGGTCCATATATATTCTATCAAATTTGAGGTCCTCAGCTCAATCCCAGCTCAGACCATTTGACAATTTTCAACAGCGGTATGACCTCATAATGTTACTAGCGACTGGTAATGAATATCTACACTATGAAAAACTTCTCCTCCATTGTTCCACTTCAGATGTAGCGGGAATTATGTATGTAAGTATTCATAAATGTACCAAATTCCTCATTGTAACCGTAGGAAAATAAACGTTCCCTTGCGCAAGAGTTATTTCCCTAGACGACCTATTACTTGTGCACTCATTAGCAAGTTTTATTTCTTGGATATGGCTGACCAAACAGACATTAATAATAGAGTTTGAAAATCCTTTCCAAACCAGGTAAATATTACCTTCCGAAAGCCCAAAATCAATTGTAGACATAAATTGGCGTCAAAAAATACATTCGTAAATGTCAATTTTTATACAAATTTAATTTATTTGGATTTGATTCTTATTTTGTAAAATAAAAAAAAATTAAGGAGGCTCATTAAAATTATATAACAATATTTAAGGGAAACTCTTGAATTTTTGTATAAATAATATATAAATGCAATTAATTCATTTTTTTATATTTATTGATATGTTTTGTATTCTAAGTTATTAATACTTTTAAATTTCACATTTTAACGTTTTTACCGTTGTGTGTTTATTTATATTTTTTTCAATACATATTTTTTGTTAAAAATTTCTTAACCTGTAAGCCCTATTGTATCAACTGAGAGCCCCCTTCCAGTGAGAGTTTTTATGGTTTACACTATAGTTATCTCGTTTATGCCTATAATGACCATATATGTAAACATTATGAAATGAGAGCGACAACTGTATGAGAATCTGCATGGGAGCAGCCATTTTGGAATTTTCTTTTTGCCGAGAAGCAGCAAAGTAGAAAACAGCGCATAGAAAGAACACAAAATATTGTAGAGAATTCATTTTATAATAAGCTTTCGTTGGCAGCAGACGTGTTTAAACGTTAGTAGAGTCGAAAGATAATTGTGGAAAAAATTAAAATAATAAGAAAAGTATTAATTATCATAATATTTTTAATAAAGTACAATAAGAAATTGGCTAACCGAATCATATTAAAAGAAAAAGTAATTAAATACAATACATAATGAACCAGTAGAGCAGAATTAAACGCAAAGCAAATCGGAAAAAGTGTATCTGTATCTATAAAATACCAGAAATTGGATAGAAGAAAAATTAGAACACCACTTCCACACAACACAAATAAAATAAAAGAAATCAATTTAAATATTAAAAGAGCACTTTTTGTGGAGAAATATAAACGAAATTATTAATTTTTTTAAACAAATAATTGTGTAACAATTGTCTTTGACTGCGGGCAAAAAAAGGGAGATTCTAAAATAATTAGAAAAAACGCTGCTATTAATTAGAAGAATAATAGGAACAAAAGAGAATATAAAAAATTAGCAAATTTGTGAAATATTTTCAAGTGTTAAATTATAAAAAAAATTAGTTGAATCAAAAAATCAATAAATCGATTTTTCTTTAGCTGAAGAGAACAACACAGTGTGGTAAAGAGAACAAACGAACACTCCCCGTGGTTAAGTACAAAAAGAAAACAAAAACAACAAATATACAAAGAATATAGAAGTGAAACAAACGAACAACACCAAACGTTGTCTACGTCCGCCATCATAGTTTACATACATACTATAGTTGTTTGTATGTATGTACATATTATTTTTGTCTAACAACAAAATAACTAACGAAAAAAACATTAAAGTAGCTGTTCTAATCAACGTCTGCGTTCTGCTGTTTTTTTACAACACACGCAAACTCTTAAGCACACACACTTTCATTCACAAACACCTTTCCAAGCAGCAGCAACAAAGATAAACAACAACAAATATTAACACAAGAGTGGTGGGAGAGTAGGAAAAAGAAAATCTCTTAAAATAATAAAGTACCCCGTACAAAAAAAGCATTAAAAGCTTAAGATATTACATATTTTTGTTTAGCTAGAACGACAGCAGCAACAACAAAAAGCATTAAAAGTAAGTATGCAAAATAAAACCACCGCCGCTGCCACCCCTTAAGCACACATTATGTTAATGTAATAAAAAAACGGGGTTGCTAGTAGTTTCCCCTTCAAAAGTTTATTATTTTTATTTTTTTCGTGTTAATTTTTGTATTTATTGTGAATTATGCTGTTTTTTTTTTTTTAAACAGCCAGTGGCTTTTACTGTAGACTGCAAAGATAGAATACAAAAGAGGAAGTAAGGCATGAAAAAATACTAACATTCTTATTGGTTCGTTGGTGTCATGCACAAGAGTTGCCAAACTTTTGAAATTGTCAAAAGTAAACAGTGATAGGTTTGCCAAACATTTTTGAAAATTAAATAAGATGAATAAAATCTTTTAAAAGAACTATATATATATATAAAATATTTATTGTTAATAAAAGTGTAAAATAGCGGATAATTTCAATATATAGAGATAAGGACATATCCCAACCACAACTGTAGAAAGTGTAATCGGCATAGATCGAGCGAGCTTTATATGTTTTGCAATAAAAAGCTTATAGTCGCTTGCGCAAATGTCAGAAAGCACGGTGTTTTTAGCACTGGATAGTATAGTTGCGCGTCGGAAGCTATACTGCAAGATACAACCGCGTTGGAGTTTCGGGCGACACAGAGTCTAATGGCTGTAGAATGTGCAAAAAAGTATTCAAATACTCTTAAGTATCAGTTTTTTCCCAGATAAATAAAAAATTGGCTTCGTAAAGCATATCATCTCGAAAAAGGGCAAATTATGTGTTAGAGAAATAATTAATAATCATGAAAAACAGAAACAGTGAATACATTCTAAAAAGCATGTTAAGAATGAGTTTCTAATGGCGAGCTATTCTCTTTTCAATGTACAGTATTCTGATAATATCTGTTCATCAAACTTTAAATTTGTATAAATTGTATTTGAAAGATTAAATACAAATTATGCTTTCCTTGAAGATTCTTGCTAAATTTGCTTTATGAATAGTAGTAGTGTCGGAGAGTTATATTATTAAGCAATTGTTTAATAAAGTTCTCTTGGAAGGGTAGTTTTTTCTTAAATTTTTTGGAAGCATTGAGCTTTTTGTAAACAAGAATTATTTTGTAAGTACATATTCATTTTGTTATTACATACATATACTCGTATATGTATCTAACCTTAAAGGGGTTGGTTGACTAGATTTTTCTTTTTATGACAGCTTTATGTTACACAAACACACAAAACATTGAAGGGAGAGGGTATTCGTTTTCTTCTTTAATAATAAGGGTTGTTTTTCTCTTGTAAAAAAAAAATAATGTTTTTTATTTGGCTTAAATTTTTTTTATAGACGTACCTAAATTTGTTGTTACATACTTATTTTATTATTGTTGTAATTGATTTTTTGATTTTCTCTTATAAATTTGTGTTGTTCTTTGGTTTTTATTTATTTGCGTGTATTTTGTTTATTTTCTTTTCTTTTGCAGTGGATTTTATAATGGCTAGTCCTGGAGCTGATAACCAATCATCTATATTGCCGGCTACAAATCCAGCCGCCGCCGCTGCTGCTGCAGCTGCTGCGGCAGCCGCAGCGGCCGCTGCATCACCGGCGCAGTCAGCTGCAGCAGCCGCGGCCGCTGCGCAATTGCAACAACAGCAGCAGGTGCAGCAAGCTATTTTGCAAGTACAACAACAGCAAACACAACAAGCTGTAGCTGCAGCAGCTGCCGCTGTTACACAACAGTTGCAACAAAATCAAGCCAACGGCAATTCAAATGGCGCCACTAATGGCAGCACCGAGACTCGCACCAATCTTATTGTCAACTACTTGCCCCAGACCATGACTGAGGATGAAATACGTTCATTATTTTCTAGCGTCGGTGAAATTGAATCGGTAAAATTGATCAGAGATAAAACGCAAGGCTTCATTGACCCCTTAAATCCACAAGCCACCTCTAAAGGGCAAAGTTTGGGTTATGGTTTCGTGAATTACGTACGTCCCCAAGATGCTGAGCAAGCCGTTAACGTGCTTAATGGTTTGCGTTTACAAAATAAAACGATTAAGGTATCGTTTGCGCGTCCTTCATCCGATGCTATTAAAGGGGCCAATTTGTATGTCTCCGGTTTGCCAAAATCTATGACCCAACAAGATTTAGAACAAATTTTTTCACCCTATGGTCAAATAATCACCTCACGCATTTTACAGAATGCCGGCAGTGATAATCAAACCAAAGGTGTAGGTTTTATACGTTTCGATAAGCGCGAAGAGGCAACGCGAGCCATTATTGCTTTAAATGGCACCACACCACCCAATTGCACTGATCCTATAGTTGTGAAGTTCTCTAATACACCCGGTAGCACAAGTAAGATCATACAACCACAATTGCCGGCTTTCCTAAATCCGCAATTAGTGCGGCGTATTGGTGGAGCTATGCATACACCTGTAAATAAAGGTCTGGCACGTTTCTCACCAATGGCTGGCGATATGTTGGATGTTATGCTACCCAACGGCTTAGGAGCAGCTGCAGCAGCGGCCACTACACTGGCCAATGGTCCGGGCGGTGCTTATCCTATTTTTATTTACAATTTAGCCCCCGAAACAGAAGAATCATCACTGTGGCAACTGTTTGGACCCTTCGGTGCAGTGCAATCGGTTAAAATTGTCAAAGATACCACAACAAATCAATGCAAAGGCTATGGTTTCGTCTCAATGACCAACTATGATGAAGCAGCTATGGCTATCAGAGCTTTGAATGGCTATACACTGGGTAATCGTGTTTTACAAGTCAGTTTTAAAACCAACAAACAAAAGTAAATTGAAAACAATTAATTTATTTTTTAAACATAAAAATAATTTTCATTTCTTAAAAAAAAAATTTATCAAAAAAGCGAAAAACACAAACAACTCTACACTTACACAAACCCACGAAAAAACCAATTAGAATTACATAAGCTGCTAATAATAACACCCTTAAAATATACAAACGAATACAGACAGATAGACACTCTTTCAGAAGTATATTTAATATTTGTTAAATATTAAAACGAAATTGATGAAAGAAACAAGTATACGTTACACAAAAGAGAGAACGAAAGTAGCATATATAGCAGCGGGTTTTTAAGGGTGGTAAAAGAGACTTGGCTTTTGATAGCTTCTTCTCGATGAGTACATATATAGGAAAAATTGAATAAAAAGGCTCTCTTTTGAAACTAAAATACAATTAATGCATGTCTTTATAGAAACGAAAACAAAGAATAAAAAAAGAGGAATATTTCTAGAAAATTTATAAAGGCAAAGGTAAAGGTTCTATACTTTGTAGCAGGTCTTTACAAGGAAATTCTGATGTTTCTGAATAAAATAAAAGATAAAAGCTTTACTGATTTACTGCTTACACATAAAAGAGAGGACTTTTAGTAAAAATTTGTATTTAAAATTAAAACAATGTCAAAAAAGTTTTTTTTTTTTCTTCTTCCTTAATTGGGTTTTTTAAAATGCCTAGCTTCAAACTGAATGGGCCTCTATTAAAACCAAAAAAATTTCAACTAGTTTTGTTGATTTTAAAACAATAAAAATAATTTTTTTTATATAAAATAAAAGAGTGCTTTTTTAAGCATTGAAGGTCCATTATGTCTTTAAATTGAATCTCTTAAATATAAAAAATTCTTCATTTTTCTTAAATTTTTTAGGCCAGTTATCACTAATGTTGAAAAATTCTCCTCATAAATTAGTTTTTTATTCTTTGTTAAGCTTACACCAACAGCACACCATATTAAAATAATTCTCAATTAGTTAATAAAGAAATCAACAAAAGAAATGTTTTTAAAAAGTTTTGCAATCAAGAAAACTTTTGAAATACACAAAATTCAATGAATTTTGCTGAAAAAAAGTGAAAAATACTATATAAAGAAAAAACAAAACAAAACAAAAACAAACTAAAAGCAAAGAAAATCTTCCAAGTAAAACGCATAAATTTAAAAACAAAATCTAAAAAAACGAAAAAACATCATTATTAACACTTGCCAGTAAAAAAGATGAAAAAACGTAAAACTAATTAAAATAATTAACAATATTTTATTTACACAAACAAAAAAAAAGAAGAGGATGCAACTTTTTTTTTAATGAATAAAGTTGTCATCACAAAGCTAAAGAGGCTTTCTACAGTATTAAGCATTACTAGAAAAATAAAACGAACATATTTTTCTGTTTTTACTGGCGAATGTTCTAATTAAGATTATTATTCCTCAAAAAACCTCCCAAGTTCCCCTTAAACAAAAAAAATCCTACCTTAAATATTTTTAAAAGAAAAAATACAATAATTTAATAAAAAAAAAAAAACTCAAAGTAATTATAATTAATTAATGAAATGACAACACAAAATGAAAAAAATTATTAAATTAAGTAGTAAAATAATTTTTTTTTCAAAACGCTTATACAAAAACTAAACAAAAAATATGAAAAATAATACATAGACAAATAAAAGTTAAAAACTTTACAAAATATTTTACACAAGACAACAAAACTCACTCATCTATTCTCTTAAAAGCTTTTGAAATAATAAATAGTAAAAATATTACAATTTTTTCAACAAAATTAATAACAAATATTGGCTCTAATTATGTTAATCTTTTACAAACATTTGAAAAAAACAAAACACAATAAGAGCCATTTTGAATTAAATTTATTATTTTCAAAGCTTTTAGTGTAACAGAGAAAATAGATTTTTAAATGTTTTAAACAGAAAAATGTCAAAAAAAAGCACAAAAACAAACAAAAAATAAGGTAATCATGGAGAACTTCATTTTAAAGTTACAAAAATATTTAAAAAAACAAAACTTTGCCTCTAATCTAATTTTTATAATTAATTTGCTTTTATACAAAATTTGGTTTCGATTCCTACCTCCTACCTCTCCTCGCCCCAACCCGGAAAATATTTATGCTTTGATTTCGTTTAATTATATATTTCGTATATTTATTATTATTATATTTATTGTAGTAGTATTTAATTTAAAAAGTTTTTCTTTCTTATTGTCAAACACAATTTCAGTGTTGTTTCTATTTGTATTTTAAGTTTGTTATTGTTAATTTCTTTTGTTGATTTCTTTAAGTTTATTATTAAACAGCAAAAAACACTCTCTACCATATTATATAGATTTATTAGTAAATTATATACTAAATCAACAATCATATACAAATATATTTTAAGTTATTTTTGTTTTTAACCCCATCATACTATTTATAATCCAAAAAAGGCAGCATTATTTGTTTTCAGTTTTGAAAAATTAATTTGAAATAAAAAGTAGTTTAAAGCATAATTTAAGGGTATAGAAGAAGAAAAATGTTAGAAAATATTTAATTAAATATACAATAGATTAAAGGAATATTTTGCATTATGTCTTTGATCTAAAGCACTAAACACTTTAAGCGCTAAAATTTGTACTCCAATTAAAAAACGAAACAATTCAATCCATCTTTTTACCCCCATATTCATAAAATTAAAAATGAGTTTGAAATGTACTTTATTTATTAAAATTTATCACAAAAAATTCCTTAGAATAGATTTCAAATTAAACTCTAGGGTTTCATGTTATAAAAATTTGTTTCTTATTTATTCAAAAAGATAATTTTTTACAAATTAGCTTTACCTGGACTCAACAATTCTTTAAAAGTGATGGAATCAATATAACATTTTTTACCTAAGAGACTTATTTAAAACTTTTCCTACTGTCCTAGTAACGAATACAAAAGATTTTAGGTTAAAGTCAAAAGTTTTTCTTACAAATATATGGATTGTATATTTAAATTCGACAAAAAAAATGCTTCCATAATACTACCGAATTTTATTATTACAGAGAAAATTAAAGAAAATTAAAATTTTTGACAACTTCAATAAGATCTTAATTTGAAAATAAAATTCTTCGGTAATGATTTTGTATATTCAGCGAAATTTTTTTAAAATAATTGTAAAAAAATGTAAATTTCCTAATTTGCATTAAATAAGAAATCTGACTTCTTTTACTGAAAAATATTTAAACAAAAAGTTTTAAACCATTGACAAACAAAACTATAAGGCCTGGAATATGTCATAACAGAATTTTACGTTTCATTAACGCTTAAAACTCTGGCTTACGCCGCTGCAGTTATTTTTATATTATTATATAATTATTTTAAGCGCCAAATATAATATAATTTCTTGATTACATTTCAGTTTTCTAAACTAAACTTATCGATACCGCATGTATGCCTATTCCTAATATAGCGGGTCAAATGGCCCGTTGCGGTAGTTAGGACAGGTTACATATACTTCTTAGTAAAAAATTTTACAAGAGAATAGTAAAAACTGAAAAATATATTAAATGTATTTTTAAATACAAGTAATGAAGGCAAATAACGATATTATTGTTTTACAAGAAATTCTGACAAAAAATTTTACCAGGTGGTGGTAGCTTTAGTGTCAAGACGTTATTTATTAGTTTATATCCAGTCCGCTCTTCTTCAATATAACATTAAGTAGCTTTAAAACTTCAACAGTGAGAAGGCAACTATCTCAATAAGCTACCTTAGATTGTTAATCTATGAATCCTGAACGGATGATAATATAAAATTAAATCTCTTGTTGCATTGTATTGGTATTGTAACAATTGAAGAAATTGCTGTGTTTCAAAATGTTTTATTAAGTTTTCTTTGAATTTACTAAAATATTTTTTATATGTTTTTCTGTTTATTTTTCTATACCCTTAAAAAAAACTGGCTATATAATTAATTATATATTGATTCTACTATATATGCTTTCATTTTATTTATTAACAATATATATATTTTTTAATATAAATTACGACGTATGCAATTATTTATTTATTTTTATTATACATTATTTATACAAACAATATACATGTATAAACATATACATACATATATTTACACACATATAGATATATATTTTTATTTTAAATATATATTTTTTCTTAGTTATTAAGCCATAAACACATAGAAAAAAAGCGTAAGATTAAAATTAAAAAAAAGAAAAAAGTTTGAAATCAAGTAGATTTAGTAGTTTAAACAGAACGAAGCTTAAATTAAATAAAAAAAAAAAAAATAAAAAAAAACCCTACAAAAAAACAAACACACATAAGCAACAAATAAAAAATCTAGTCAGTGAAAATATTAAAATATATAATAAATTAAGTTTAAAAGATATCAATATATTATATAAACAAAATTATATAAAAATAGTTTTTAAGTAAATTAAAATAAAAAAATAACTTTTTTAAAATAACTTCTCTAAATATTAAAACAGGAGTGTATATAAATGAAAAATTTCAATATTTCAAACTTCTCCTAAATTTATAATTTTTCTTTTACACATAATTTTTGTTTATAATGAAAAAGAAAGGAGAAAAAGAAAACCCAAAGATTTTTTTGTTTAAAGAAAACATATATAAAACTAGTGAAATTCTTTAAAAAAATGTGGATAAACAAAAAAAATTTTTTTAACAAAAGTAAAGTTAGTAAAAGTTTGTAATTTTTGTTTTCTTTTTTTTTTTTGTTTTCAACTTTTTCTTTTTTTAATGGAAAATCTTCTGTGCAATAGTTGATATACAAAAGAAAGAAAGAAGAAATGGAAATTAAAGGAAATTAGGTATCTCATTTTAAATAAATATATATTTATTTGTTTCTTTTTATTCTAATAAATAAATATATATTTGAAGCAATCACTTTTTTTAAACTTGTAAATTTGAAAAGTTTTTTTTATATATATATTTTCTAAATATACAATATATAAATATATATACATGCGTACATATTCATTTACACATTTTTTCTTATAATTAAAAAAAGTATATTTTAATTTTTATTTCATACTTTTTAAGTGTAATTTAATCATATTTATATATATAATTTATATAGTTCATATGAAGATATTTTATTTATTTTTCACTTTTAAGGGAAATACCACAAGAAATTGATTGAAAAAACAAAGCGAAAAACAAAAACTTTTAATAATCAAAATTGATCTGGCATCAATTTTTTATAAAAAAAAGAAACATTTTCTTAAAAATTAAATTTTTTTTGTTTATTGTCATGAAATACCTTTACAAAGGCCAACAAATTTGTGTGTTGTCGTGTTTAAGTAAAAAAAGAAAAAAAAATAAAGAAAAAAATGTGTAATAAATTTATTATTTGAATTTAATTTTAACCGTTACATTATATTTTAATTTTTTTTCAAAAACCAATTTAACTTTCTTTTTATTATTATTATTATCATTATTTAATTTTACTTTGTCATCTTTTAAAAAAACAAGTTTACTGGGGTTTTAGTTTATTTTAATTATTTTTAGTTTTTTTTATTATCATTTACTTTTTAATTATTAATTTTAATATTTTGTTTGTCAATTTTTTTTTTTATAATTATTTTACTTTTTTTGTATAATTTTAATTTTGTTCCTTCAATAAATGTAAAAAAATTGCTACCGATTATATTTAGATTTTGTTTTTAGTAGAAACACATTTACAAAAAAAACTTAAATCATTTTATACACAAAAAAGGAAAAAAAAACATTGTAATATTTTTAACAAAACAGCTTAAAAACATAAAATCTATAATTTGAAAGGGAGGTTGCCTTGGAGAAAGCTAATTATTTTGCAATTTTCGTTGCTTATTAATTCAATTTCATTTTAAATATTCGAAAATGTTTTTTTATGCATTTTAAAATTCAATTGGAAATTCCCGTATATGTTTTGAAATTAAAAGAAATTAACAATATCAATCAAAACTTTTTAACTCTTAAATGCCCGAAGTTTTAAATTTGATATCGGACTTTTTATTGAATTTATAGTTGCAATTATTAACTTTTTTAATTCTGTTTGCATATGTGATATCATTACACAATCTAAAGTTATTAAATAAAAGTCAATTGACAGCATTGCTTAAATTATATAATTGCTTTGATGAACTTTAAATTTGCTTTAAAAAGTCAGGCTTTTAAGGGCTAAAATTTTAGAATTTCCCGAACTTTCTTTACTTTCTTCAGTCAACTCAAAAATTATAAATTTTCAGTAGAAGCAAGAAACTGATTTTTTTATATTTACACTTGTATTTTTACAGTTGGTAACGTATCTCTTTTACCTGCACGGTATCTCTTTTACCTGCAAAAAGTGAAAATCAAAAAATTTTGAGTTGACTCGCTTTAAAATATATTCTCCTTAATTGTGAGCTAAATGAAGTCGGGGTTCTTAGTTTCAGATTAAGGTTTTTCTTTAATCTATAACAAATCAAAATCGAGTAAATTTCTCCTTTTTAAAGGATATCACATTTTTGGTGTTCTTTAACCCGAATTCATTCAAATAATACTACTCGTTAACAAATAAACAAACCTAGTCGAAAGTAAATCGAATTGGTTGTTTTAATAAATTATTGAAAAACAATTAGAAACGACTTATTGAAACATTTCGAATTTAAATTTGTTAAACAAAGTTTTAAAAATTTTAAAATCTACATAAGTAACAAAATTGACACTTTTATTATTAAAAAATCATTTTTATAACTTTATGAAAAATTAAACTAAACAGGTTAAGTTGAAAGCTTCAATTACTAAGAATATATTATTGCTCTGTAATAATGTATATTTACAGATTTTTTTCAAGATATAATGCCCTTTAAATTTTGCGGAATTTATGTTTTTAAGTGTATAAATTTAATTATGTACCTTTATTTGTCTTCATCATTTCTAATAATTATGTGTGTTGGTTTTTTATGAATTCTTATGTTTATTTTAAATTATTATTTTATGATTATTATTTTTTTAATTTGTTTTTAATTATTATTTTTTTTCATATTATAATTTTTTTTATTTATAATTATGTAATGCATAAAAATTTTTTTATTTAATAAAAAGAACAAAAATATTTTATGTTTTTGGCAAACAACAAAAAAAACACCATTATTTTTTATTTTATTTTCATTATTTTCTGTTTTTTTTTTTTCATTTAAAACAAAGGCTAACTCTAATTTTTCTTGTTTTTAGTTAAAATTTTAGTTTTCTTTTTACGTGCGTAGAATTTTAAATCCTTTTCCACGTTTTCCTAACCTTATGGCTGATGCTCTCTCTTTCTCTACAAGTATTTTTTTTTAATATTTAGAAAAAGTAATTGTTCCATTACCTAATGATTATACTAGTCATAATCTCTCATTTAAAAAAATATTTTTACAAAGAATGATCTCAATTATAAGCAAAAATAATTAAAAGAATGCGAAGAAAGAAAAATAAAACATTCCTTTTTTTACAAAAAAGAAAAATAACATTTCCAAACAAAAATAAAAAATACGCTCTAGTCAAAATTATTATTAATAAAAGAGTTTATAATATGAATAATAATGAGAAGAAGAAAATCGATACATACTTTCAATATTTAGCTTAGTAAGTTCTTTATATACATACATACATATACTTTAAACCAAAATTATTGTTAAAAAATATTTTCTACTTCAGATACTTAATTTATTTGTTTCTGTTTTTTGTGACTGTCTTTTTTCTCAAATTGAATACTCATTTTATTTTATAAATATAAATATATTATATATAATTATATAAGAGATTCTAATTTTCCTTAACTTTTTCTTTTTAAACAATTTTTATTTTTTTTTGTATAATTATAGCTTAAGTGGCAAATTTACATTTATAAAAAACAAAAACGAAAAAAACAAGATATTACTTAATTTTCTCTTAAAGGATATTATTAACAGTAAATATTTTGTTATTAAGTCTTATATTTCTTATCATAATTAAAAGTATAAACAAAAATCACCATAAAGAAAAACATGCCCAAAAAACTGTTAAGTAATTTTGGGCTGCAAAAAAAAAATTATAAATCAAATAATATTATAAATGTATTAAAAAATTTTAAAACAACTTATGAGTTTTTCATTATTATAACTTTTTTCAGTAAAAACACATTTTAATAAGCAAACATACAAACAAAAATGTTTAGGTTTATTTCCTTTGTTTGAAAAGTAATTACTTTATGGTTTCTCTAATGCTTATTTTGCAAATAATAGCCTAATTCACAACCACAAAACAATGGTGCTACACAATTATTATGGTTGGCTAATAGTAGTCTCTTTGAAACATTTTTATACCAGAGATTAGGGAGAAAAAGCAAAATTTTTCTTTAATCTATTACAAAAATTTCAAAATACGACTCGCCAACCATAAGATTAAATAGTTTTTAAAAAATTACGAATATAATTAACAATTATAAAGCATACATAGTAAGGTTATGGATTGAACTATTGTTTCGCTAATAGCATATAATAAAAGTCATAAAGTATTTATTTTTATGCAATATATTTTCTTTTCATTTGAATTTTTTGTTTTGATTTTCATTATTATTTATTTGTAATTATGTTTGAGTTTTAAATTGAAAACTATTTGCTGGTTAAAAAAATGTATGTCATAAAGTCGATTCGAAATTGTAATCTTAACTAAGTTAGATATTAAAATATTTTTAATATTCGCTTCGAACCCGTTGGATTGATATACAACATTATTGTTAATTTTCAATGACAATGGAAAAATAATATAATAAAGTACTGGTAAGGGAGAATCTTTAAAATCAAAAATCAGTGTTGTCGGCTCTACTGGGGAACGCGGCCCACGCTTTTAGGGGTCTTATGGATCAATATGTGGTCAAACTACGCTGGATACCGGGTTAAAGCATTATAAGCAACGAATTGGCTAGACTGGGTTCCATAGGGCATTTGGTGAGACTACTGAAGTACTTAAAAAAAGCAGGGAAATAGGTCTCGGTGAAATCCCACAGCTCTTCGAGTTATAGAAGTGACTACAGGATATCCAAGGCCCTATTGCCACAGTTGGATGAATCGAGAACTGAATTACTCTTGAAGTTGGATAGGGAAAAACTTAGAGAAAACAGTATTCCCGAATTCTGTTGGATGTGTGCGAAGGAGGATGAACTGAAGACAGTCGAGCATTCAGTGGCTTAGGGAAGTACAATAAGAATAGCATTTGGGCGGGGAAACTTCGACGGATAGGATTTTCTTGGAAGGATTTCACAACGGACCTGCTTATGCAGTGATGTCAGGCAGACAAAGTATTTAACCGTCCATACATGATGTGAATTTCCAAATGTTTAGGAAGACACAAAATAGATTTTATTTTAACACTTGATATACACAAATTGATCGTAAGAACTATAATTATTTAAAACTCTTTCGTGTGTATGTAAGACAATGCAAAAAGGGAGAGAGTTATGTGAGACTAGCTCTTGGAGTACAGTAATAAACCACTTTATATCTGCTGCCTATTAAGATAAATAAATTGAGGCTTATAAAATCTATACTGAAAGAAAATGTAGGTCGTAGTGGGCATTTGTTAACCCTTAATCGAATTAGGGATAATATCTTTGAATTGATTAGCTTTTATAAGTTACATATAAGAGTAATATGCTCTTTAAAGAGAACCCGTTCATTCAAAAAACTATTTCCTTAGTTTCTACTTTTGTTTTATAATTAAGAATATATTTATAATTTGTAAAACCAGCAAATAATTAAACAAATTTATTTTGTTAATATTTACAACTAATTTTCTTAATGTTTTAGTTATTTTAAGTATTATTTTTTAAACTTTATTTTTATTATATTTTTTATTTTATTAATAATGGCTGCAATTATTATTATTTTTTTATTTCGTTAAATATAATTTGACTTTTTCCAATTCAGTTTAAAATTAAAAACATGAAAGAGATTTACAAAAAGTCATATACTTTTTTTTTTTTAGAAAATTCAATTATAAAAGGGAAATTGGCTTAAAATATTCTTTGGAAATAAACGTTTTTTTATACTTGTAAATCTCTAATCTTTTAGTTTATTTAATTTTAATTATTTTTTTTAATTAAAAATTGTTTTGTCTAGGGGTTACACTTTTTTCTTTACAGGTTGTATTTTGATTTTTCGGTTGGATTGTATTGAAGTTTTTATAAAACCATAATTACATTTAACAACATATTTGTCTTATATTTTTCTGTTATTTTCTGTACAATTTTAGGCTGTGGTTTATTTTATTGTTGGCTTTAAATAAAAGCAAAATTGTGTATAAATTATGATTTTAAAATATTAAAAATGCAGTTCTATTTTATATGTAAATGTATGAAAACCTTCAATCTTATCAAGGCTATAGTGCAGCCATTATCTATTTAGACACTTTTATAGCAAAAAAAAAAAAATTTTTTTTGTAATTCGTCTAATATAGGCCGGAAATTTCACCAGCATGAATTTTAAAATGGAACTGCGTTTTTTTAGAAGGAAATGCTTGGTTTAAACTCCTTTCCCTACTGTTTAATTTATCGTTTCGAATTCCTATATTTCATCACTATTTAGTGTAAACAAAACTCGTTTTTATTTCGTGTGTTTATTTCTCTCAGTGTGTAACATTTTCAAAATTCACCAAAACCTACTCTCTGTCTAAACCTTAATTAGCTAACAAAGTTTTGTTTTATTTGGTAAAAGAATTTAAAAACAAAAAACAATTGCCTTCATGTTCCAGCGTACCAGTTCAAACATTTTCATTTTGATTTTTTTAATTTTTTATTGATTCCAACAGTGAAAATCTCTGAAAAAGTTTAGTTTTGAAAAAAGGAAGCCAAAAATATTTTAATTTGTTTTCTTCTTTGGTTGGTATAACAAAACACATTTAATTGTAATTTGTTGTTCTTGTTGTTGTTGTCTAACATTTTATAAGTTTTTGGTAAGTAATAATTTTTAAATTTTTTCCATTTTTCTTTTTTTCCATAATTTTCTTTAGTATTTAATGTGCAAAAACCGGCTCGATTTATATAAAACATTTTAATATATATATTGATTATATTTATAATTTTATCTCTCTCTTGTTTTTCTTTCAGTGTATAATTTCATAATTTTGTAAAGTCACAAAACAATAAAAAAAATTATTTACTTTTATAATTTTATAAAAGAAATATTGTTTTTTATTTCTTTAATTTCAGCGGATTCAGTATAAAAAGTGCTATCAAAACCCAAAAATATATAAACTTTTAATTTTTATTTGTAATATTTAATTATTAAAAAAAGCAGAAACCAATTCAAGTAAAACATGAGCAATAATTAATATTTTTGATTTTTAATTTTTAAGTTCAATTTAATAACTGTTAAGATTCAGTTTTAATTTAACAACAACTTTCAGGTGTACTGTCAACGTATTTTATTATAATTTTTTTTTATTTAAGTCTATGATTTTATAATTTATTTATTTATTTTTGAAAAATGTGTATATTATAAAGCTTTAAAAGCAATGTAATTTGTTATATACAATTAAAAAAAAAAAAAAAAAAAAAAAAACAACGAAACACAAAAAACCTTTATAGTGTAAAAACTTAATTTTCTTATTATTATTATAATTTATAATGTGTATAAACAAACAAAAATTAAAGCCATTAAATTAAGAAATTAATTTGTACTTAAATTAAAAAAAAAAATCGAAGAAAATTTATATTGGCACCTTAATCCGAATTATTTAAATTCAGAAATTTATATTTTACCGTAGAAAAAATATTTTCTGCATTTAAAAATACAGTCCCTGGCTCATAGTTTATTTTATGTGGTAGATACTTTTTTCTTTGAAATTTAAAGAAAAAATTAAATAGGGACAATGCCAAAAGCCAAATTTAAGTAACTTAAACCTAAGAAAACAGAAGAACTCTTTGAAGGTACTTGTCATTGCTAACAGTATCTCAATGCAACGTTATTTTTCCATTTTCGGTATTCAACTTCTAACTACGATTTGCGTTAAATTCATAGTCTGATTTTGTTACCTGAACTGTCAATTAAAAAAAAGAGTCTGAGTATAACGTAAGAATAACGGGAACTAGTCTTAAACTATTTCAAAAGTGGCCCCTTGCAACGCAAAAGAGTTGAAAAGATGAACGTAAATGCTTGCACGATCCCAGAAATCATAATTGAACGCTTCACCCATGGAAATCAGTTTCATAACAAAGGCAGCTTTTAATGAACATATGAGCGATATATTTCAAGAAAAATAAAAAAGTTAAATTAAAAAAAAAAAAAAATTCGAACCCCTATTTAAAACTATTTACTGTATTAAGAATGTTCACTTTTTGTGAACCAATGCTTTAAAGCAGTGGTGGGAAGGTTGATACGAGCGTACTGTTTTGATGCTATTTAACTTAAAAAAATACCGTAGTACTCCCAAAACACATTTGATACTTTCACAAATATTTTCCTACTTCGAAATTTTTTACATCCCTTTCTTTCAGCATTTTCCGGTTTTTATTTAAATTTGATACGAATGACAACTCGATTACACTATGGGACATAAATGAACGTAGTTGGAATACACGGGAAATTATACTTTTTTAAATTACGAGTTATGGGTAAAAAACCAGTTTATTGTACCTTAATGCACTTAGAAGCTAATAACTTTGCTGAATATTAGCCAATTTTAAGTTTCGGCTATAAAAATATAGCCGCGTGGTTTGTCCGGTATAACGGGATATTCATAGGGATAACTTCGTATTTATATAAGATACCTGGAAAGTGAGCATTGCATGTCAAAAATTGTTAATTGTTTATGAATGTCGGGCTTATCTCGAGCTTATTACATGGGTTCATGGATATGACATTAAAGGTAGTTGCATGGCGGATGAACTTTAGTAGGCAAGTACCACTTTGGATTCGAACAGACATTGGGAACATCGGCGCTCCTCTTGGCCAGAGTAGGCGGCAAGTGTCACAAAAATTTCGCCAAATGGTGAACGAACGATGCGAAAATTAACCCACCTGCTATGAGACCAGAAGAATCTTGCCACATTTTAGTTACCAAAGAAGGGGCAGCTGTCGAGGCTGCCTAGAATATACGTGTGGCACCTTTTATGGGTTATTTATGATAGTTGGGCTGCTAGCAGACATCAGAGTATGGGAATTCCATATAATGATCTTTGCAGAAGTCGCAATGATGAAAAGGAGGAGGAATCTACGGAATATCTTCTTTGCCACTGTTCAGCATTCGACAATTTGAGGCTTTTTGCGTTTCCAATTTACGATCTGGACAAAATCCTTGTCATCATTAGGGCGACAAAATGGCTGACTGCTGGCCATGGTAACAAAGTAAGCCGACGGTAGCTGCCAGATTAACCTAACCTATGTTTAGTTAGGAATAAAATGCTACTTTGCTTTGAAAATCCGTTGAACGTTGACAAAATTATTAATTTTTTTAGTAAAGCTACATGAAAAAATCTCACTGTCAAAAAGGTACATACTCTCAATTTTTTTTTATGCAGAACGAAAAATTCCATTTCCCATCAAAGCTACCTGCAAAATATTTTTAATTGTTATCTATAAAAATATGTCCCTTCTTTTTAAAAATACTCGATAGCAGTTCACAACACAATTTATTGATTTGCAATTATGAAATTTAGAAATTTTGCAAAGGTTTGATTAAATATCTTAAACCATTAATTTTCGCCTCTCCAACAAAGGAATACAGGATATCTTTTTCATTTTAATTAACAGCAAAATATAAAAACAGTGCGTAGGCAAATAAATTGGAATTTTTTTCTCTTTTGAATTGAAGTACAAGTTGAATTTAATTTCAAATATTAAAAAAAGTTGGCTTTAATTTTTGTTAAATGAAAACAAAAATAACTTATTACTTTGTTTTAGTTATCATTTAATAACTTTAATTGTATTTCTATCACATTATTGTTATTTAGTTTTAAGTTAATTTTAGGTTTATTTGTTGGCTAGAAACTCAAATCCTTTTTTTTTTTATAGAAAAACAAATATTTTTTAATTTTTTAAAAGCTTATTAAATGAATTATTTGTAATACCACTATTTTATTAAATCATGAATAATATAAGGGTTTGAATTATTTAGGAAAAGCTACGATTTGAAAGACTAGCAAGAAAGAAAGATGCTTCCCTAGATAGGAAAATTGTTAGTATTATTGACCCTTAAATTTATTACATTCAAAACAAATTTCTCAGAGTGATAGTATTAACACTACGAAATGACAAAATTGTTAAATTTAAATATATTTTTATACAACTTGCTTGGCGAATAAGTTTATGAGTGAGTTTTTATATTTTGAGGAGGACGGTTGCTAAACAAGTCATCAATTGGCCGAAAAAATAACTGTGATTTTAAAACAATTCTTAATTATCTTCATTCAATTGAGATCCTGGATGTCACAGTGTACAGCGATTTTTTGTATCCAATCGTCATGGAAGATGAAAAATGATGCCTATACATACATAAATAGAAAGCAAAAGAAAGAAGTAGATGGCTTCAGGAGATACGACAAAGCCGATAGTCAAGCCTGACCTGACACTTGGTGGGACTAAGTAGCTCAGCAACAGCATCCTCGTATTCTTCGAACCTAGCACCCTTGGATTATCATCTTTTCACTAACATGAGTTGTATGAGTTGATTTCATTTGAATTTGAAACAAGAGACATTTAATAACCAAACGAAATTCAAGTCATATACATAAACTACAGTCAAGTATTATGAATATACATAAGTTGGAAGGTTGATTACACACATATGTACACAATTCCGCCGTCATCCCAACTTGAACAAGGAGGATTTCTCTCAATAAATAAAATGATTCCGATTCTATTTTTAGACTCATTGAAAGGGACCTACAGTTTAACGCCGGCATCAAGTGGCAGATGCATTAGTTAGAAAAGTTTTTCATAGCGTAATACTCATAACCAGTCGCTAGCTAATGTTATGAGGTTAAAATTATCAGACGGTCTGGCCTAATCTTACACGCAAGACCTCTTGAATGGAGGGCGAGTGTCTTACGTACCACACCACAGCGGACAGTTGATTAAGGTTTCAAATATTCAAATCGTTCAATCCGTTTTAAAGTTTTAGCAAAACAATTGATAATAATAATTTTTATATATAGAGAGATAGATGATAAATATAAGGTGGGCCATTTAAAAGCTTAAATTTAAAAATGCAATAAAACAAAAACGGTTTGATATTTCGCATTTTTTTTTTTTTTTTTTTTTTTGTGAAGTACAATTGTTAGAAATTAAATATTATTTCATGCATATGGCTGCCGCGGCTGGCCTCACATACCCATCAAGATGAAAATATGCTTCATACGAAATGAATTTTGCAATTTTATATATTTTTTATTTTTTTTTTTTTTTTTTTTTGCAATTTCCGACCAATTGTCTTTGTTTTGGAAATAAATTTTCAATAAATCCCAACGTTGCTCAAGCGTAAATCTATTCATTTCGTTCAGTCGAGATAATATACTGAATTTTGTAA
Source organism: Wohlfahrtia magnifica (assembly GCA_023159175.1). Taxonomy (NCBI): domain Eukaryota; kingdom Metazoa; phylum Arthropoda; class Insecta; order Diptera; family Sarcophagidae; genus Wohlfahrtia; species Wohlfahrtia magnifica. Next base: position 273,535 of record JAKWBJ010000498.1, read on the forward strand.
CAGAATAAAATGAAAAGTATTGTCAGATTCGGAATAACCGCTGGTTCAAATTTAAACCGATATATGGCCCACACAATATATAGATGTACAAATGTAGGTGATATGAAGTTTACCATGTTCCCCAGTATTGATTTTTAATCAGTTTTAATATTTCAGTTATGTTTATACAAATTAGTTATTTTTTCCACCTTAGTAGGAAGGTTTTTAAGACTAAAAGCTAGTTTAGTATAGAATATTTTAAGCTTTGCCTATGAGTATTTGACAGCTTAATTTTTTTTCTAAGTATGACTTGTTTATTATGGTGTAACATAAATCTTAGGCTTTTTTTATAGTGTTTAATTATTTTAAGTTTGTTTTCTCAATTATTAAACTCATACAATGAAACATCTTGAAATTTAAATTTTAATTTCTTTCTTATACTTTGTAATGAATGTATTATAAAAAAGCACCAATAAAAGAAAATCAATCAAGAAGTACTATTTTCAGTTTTATAATTTTTAGCTACAGAAACAAAATTAAATTTGATTATAATTATTGAAGACATTAAAAAAATTATGAACAAACCAACAATTAAAGCAGTCGTATTTCTTTTAATTTTTTTTCCTTTAATAAGAGTTTAATTTTAAATTAATTTTTAATTATGTTTTTTAATTAATTTTTAAAAAAATATTTTTAACTTTTTAAAAGTTTATTTGTTTATTTTATTTTGTACATATTTTTTAATCTTTTCTTATTTAAATTCTTTTTACTATTCAATTTTTAATTTTATTTGAAGAAACTAAAATATTTTCTAGACTGATTAAGCTTTTTGAGTTAAAACGAAAAAAGCAATTTATTTCTAATTAAGGAAATAATAAAAAGGAAATCAAAAAATTTCTTAAAAATAAAAAAAATATAGAAAAACAAATTTTAGAAATTTATAAGACTGAAAATTATATTAAATTTAAGTATTAAAAAAAGAAAAAACAAAGAAAACAAGTGTGATATTTTGAATTACTTATAGAGAAAAAAGATTTTAAATTAAATCAAAGTATTAATTATATATAGAAAATATTGTTAAAAAATTTAAAACTATTTTTTAGTAAAATTTGTTTAATAATAAAAAAATGAAAATGACTACAAAAAATTAAATATAATGTGACTTACCAATTTGGTGCAATATCATCTAATTGAGCATGTTTCCAAAAATCTCTTAATTCTTCCAATAGAAATGACACGGGCATACCATGGATATTACCCGAGGCTGTAGTGGTGTGTAAATTAATATCAGCATGAGCATCTACCCAGACTAAAGATAAATTTGGTGTATGTTTCAAATGACCAGCCACGGAACCTGTATCATTATTATTATTTAAATTTATTAATAAATTATTTTAATTTTTTCTACTTTTTTCTTTTACATAAAAACTTTTTATATATAAAACACAACCTACCAAAACCTATAGCATGATCACCGCCTACACATAAGAATTGCTGATTTTCTGTTAATATTTGTGGTATTTTATTAATCAAAGCCTTATTACAACTCATAAAGGAGCCATAGTTTTTCATATTCTTATAAAACGGTGATTCAACTTCACTACAATCGTCGTATTTTAAATTACCATAATCGGTGACTATTAAAGAACCTTTTTTTTTTTAAATAATAAAAAAGAATAGAAAAAATGAATAAATTTTTCTGCAAAACGATTACAAGACTTTTTCTTTAAAGAAACCAAGTAAGTATATATACCTCTGGAAGTTTGCTCTAGAATCTGTATTAAACCCGTTCGCCTTAATAAATCTGGTGCTTGTTCTACTCCCCCCTTTGGCTGGCCCTGTGAAAAAGGTACACCAATTAAGCCCAACTTTATTTTATTATCCTTCATTGTGGCTTGTGTGGAGAAATATATCAAATTATTAATACACTTTTTAAACATTTTATAGCGATAAAACCTTCACTTTGTTTAGAATAGAATTTTTTTTTTTTTTTGTAAACAATTTTGTTTCAATACTTCGCGTATTCTTGTTAAGGGAAAACTAAATTTTAGTAAACGCTTAAGCTGCTGCCATGGTAAAATGTTAAATTTTATGTGGAACTGCTGGCGTAGTTATTGTTGATAAAGAAAGTTTAACTTAAGAGATAACCTCTTGCGTAGAGAAATGCTAGCTTATATGCTCGCAAAATTTTTTTAATTTTGTTTTCTTTTTATTTATACAGAAATGCTCAAAACAAGAGATAAACGTTAAGCGAACCGAAGAGAGAGTGTAAGGTATAGGCCCCCTAAGTTTTATATTTCTTATTATTATGATGATAAGCAGAAATGATTTTTTTTATTTTTATTGATTTTCACTTAAAATTTTATTCTAATAAACTGTTATCACTTCAACTGAATAGAAATAAATACAATGAATGAATTGAAAATATCAAAACAACAGTGTTACCAGGTCTATCAGATCGAATATTAATAAGTCTATTCTGAGAATCACGTGACGTATTAAAACCACAAATTCGAAATAAAGCGATTGCAAAAATAGGCAAATAATTGTTTTGAAATCAAAAACTTCTAAATATGTTTGTGTGTAGAAAAGACCTTTATTTCATTCATTTCCATATGTCGACATTTCTGTCCTGGATTAAAAGAAAGAAGCAATTTTTTCATTAATCTATTACAAAAATGTCGAAAAACTACTATGACTCATAAAAGTGTGAATGACTTTTCGAAAAGCTATGACTATTGTGGCCACGACAACATTGCTGTGAACTAAACAAATTTATATTTCAATTTTTTTGAATTGTAAATTATTGTAGGCTTTGAATGCAGGAATGGGTCGCTCCTATTACATTTAATATCGTAGCTGTGGAAAATGATGTTTTCGCTTTTTAGACGGATAATACTACAATAACCTTTTGAAACTTTTAGCAAAAGGAGTTTAAAATTTATGAGACCATTTCATTAAAAGCAGCGACTCCCTCTTTAATATGACACTTGTTGCTTCATAATCCTATCTAATGCCTGAATAGGTTTAATCGGTGTTTGATAAGAGCAGTGGCTGATTATTGTTCGGTCTTCTTTTTTCTTAAGTATCATAAACCTCTGGTTCACTCTGTTCTTTTGCTTAGCATTCGACATCTACTGCTCTGGTGTTTTTGTCTTAATTGCTAAACGCTTCCTCTTTTTATCTTTACTGTCCTCTTTTCACTACTAAATGTATTATTGTATCTATTAATAGAACAAAATTTGAGTAGTCTTTGTCGTATTTCGACATTTTGTTTGATAGATTAAAGACAACAGGCAGAATTCGTTCTTTAATCTATTACAATAACGTCGAAATACGATAAGGGTATTTATTACCTCTATCCTGAAACAACAGCCTGTTGTTTCTCTGCTTTAAGTATTTCCTCTGCTGTACAGTCTGCTCTCTAACGTCATTTTTCTTGAACTTTTGTATCTTCCGTTTTTCGATTTATTAAGCTTTAGAAACAAATCTATTGATTCTTAGAAAAAAGTTAACGGCCTTTTAACAGTATTATACTAGCAGGTAGTTTCATAAATGATTTTGATGAAAATATGTGTATAACAATTCGAAAAGTATTTAAAATATAAATCGCCTTTATCAAAGCTTGGTTAGTTAAACATCTTGGTCATTTCTTTAAGTAAAAATCTGTAAAAATTAAAGCCTTTGTTATATAGTATGTATATATATTGTTTTATTTAAATTCTTTATAATTATATATATATTTATATATCAAAACTAATATTTTCTAAAGGTATATTTTTTAATCTTTTAATTAATTATACCTTAGGCAATATAAAAATCTCTGTTAAGGTTAAAAACAATAATTTTTATTAAATTTATCAGAGTAGTTTTTAATTGATATCCCCTTTTAGGGATTATATGGTTAAAACTGTTTAAAAAAATAAATGTTTTATATTTAAAATTTTTAGGGTTTTATTCACTTTTAACGTGTTTAGCATTGCCATTGTTGTATTATAATGTTTTTGTTTTATTTTAAAACAATAAGCTAAAACATTCTTGAATCTATTACAAAAATATAAATATCCGACAACAATGACACCAAATATGTACAAATGCAGGCTTTCAATTTAAAAAATGCTAGGAATGGAAAATGTGGCATATCGTTTTTCGCCTTTTCGTATTTTGATATTTATTTAAGACTGTAGCCCTCAGCATAAAAGAAGGTAGTTCAAAATACATGAACACATCAGCGTCCCAGAACTTCTAAAAAATTAAAACTGTATGCAAGATGGTATTAGCGATTGGCTATCCCCAGCGAATAGAGCGTACTTTAGGCAGAAGAAAATCTTCGCATCACAATTATCCTCCAAATCATGCAAACTAAGTGTTTATAACAGTATTATCAAACCAACCACCACAAATGGATTAAAAACGTGGTTAATGACAACATATTAACAACTTCGTCTAAGAATATTTTAGCGCAAAATCCTTAGCAAAATTTTTGCCATAATGCGAGATATGAATGATGACTGTCCGAAGGGTCATTGTTGCTCGAACTGTGTGAAGGAGAGAATATAGTTAAGTTCGTATGAGTTCAACGGCTAAGTTCGGCTGGGAAAGCAACGCGCATGGAAGAAGAAGGTAGCCAAGAACCAGATGGAGGAAACGCAGTATCCATAACAGGCAACAAAGGTCGAAAACAGAGAAGAAAAGTGGTACGGGCTAAAGTTCATGCCGAGTTGCAACACTATATGATGACAAGATAATAGATTAAAAAAAAGTCTAGAGAAACGACAACGATTAAACACGTGATGGTGAATGTTTTTATTGGAGGAGAAAAAAAAAAATGAAAACAAAAATTTAATTTAAAATTTAAATTTTAAAATTCTTTAAAAATTAAAACACATTTAAGAAGGTGGTGCTGCGATTCGGCTGATTTTTTTTTTATTTAATGCACGTTTCTGAATTGTCAAGGTTTATTTAGTTATACCTAATCCTGCCTTTACAATACTTTTTGCACGGTATTGTATGGAACGTAAGACCAATGTACAAACAGTATCAGGTGTATTTTATCACAAATGTCAAGTTTTTTTTTTAATTAATCCTTAATCCTGTTTTTACACTATTTTTTCATGATATCGCTTGGAATGTATTTGACGCGTAAAAATAGGATTAGGTGCATTTTATTAAATATATAATTAATATTAATTTTTTGACAATCATAATTCACAAAGAAAAGCAACAAATATACATACATATGTTGTTTTTGTTAAAAAATTAGTAGTATAGGCAATACTACCTTGTTCAATGTGCCTTGCTCCAATAAAATAAATAAAACATAAAAAATATTAAAATCAAACAGGGTTGTCGTAAAATCTATTTTAATAAATCAGAAAATAATTTTTTATTGATTCAAATCAAATGTTTTTTTTTGCTTTTACATGCTATTGCAACATTTTGAAAAATAAACTCCATTAAACCTTTCCTGCACGATTTAAAATTTGATTTGAATATTTATGCAGAGGCGTCACTTGAAAAAAGTACAGTATCAGCTTGAAATGAGCAGTATGCTAAAAGTTCAGGAGATGCATATTTGACCTGAGTTTTATATATTTAAAGAAAAACTCTTTATCATCGTTGGCATATTTCGACATTTTTTGTTTTGGTTAAAAAAACAACAAGTAAAACTTTTCTTTAACTTATTACAAAAATGTCAAAAAATGACTACGACCCTACAACCATGATAAGGGTAATAAGTTCAGTACTTAAAAGAAATATTTATTAAAATTATAAAATCTGTCTAAAGTCCGCTTTAGGACATTTTAATAGGTATTCGGAAATTTGGGCATCACTTGTAGGTATAAATGTACGTATATAGTCACACAGATAATATTACGCACCTCTTAAAAATATGTTGACTTTAAATTTATTTAAATTTTTTGCCTGCCGTCGTGTAAAGTCCAGTCGCTTTCTTTCATTGAGTTCGCTTATAAAAGGTTTCTTTCATGTTTCTCTACAATGGACTTTTTTTCTCAAAACACTACGAACAGTTTCTGAATGTACCTTAATATGGTCATTTTCCAATGTATTACGATTTTGAAACGTTGTTGTTTTAGGTGTTCTATCCACAACACGAACGACCAATTTTGAGCTAGATTGCTAAAGATTTATACTCAGAAATATTTTTAAGAACTGTTTGGTCTGTGGTCTTAGTTAGCACTACCAATAAATTTAGTAATTGCATTGAATAAAAATATTCCGTTTTTCTTAAGATTATTATTTACCCTCGATTATCGACTTATTTTCGGTTAAATTAGTATATTTTTTTACCGGTAAGAATATTCCTAAATTAATTTACAAATTTAGAATGGACCAGATCAATATAGGAATTCTTTTGTAAAACTTAAAAAAATGTAGTATCTTTTCACGTCGTACGTATAATTATCCGTGTTGCCATATACATATATTTTAAGTGCATAAGCGCAATATGCGCGTACTTAGTGGGTAATTTTATGGTTTGTTTAGAGGCAGTGTCATTATACTCTCAAATATAAAGGCAATTTTGATTAGATATGTAAAGTTTTTCTTTTCATTGAGTGTATTATTATCTGTGTGATTGTAGTTAAAAAAAATCGATAAGCGCAAGTCTAGTTTGAATATATAGCTACGGTCACATTTGGCAACTATTTGACGAAAGCAACGTTACCGAAAGCAACATTACCTTTGATATCAACATTTCTTAAAAATTTGTTTAAACACACACAATAGTATCAAAAAATGAGTGTGTTTAATTTTTCTAAGTTTAGTTTTAAAAAATAGATATTTCTATAAAATAGTGGTTACGTTATTTTCGTCAAATATTTGTCAAATGTGATCATACTTCAAAGCCGATACCACATGCTTCTATATATACGTGTTCATATATTTGTATATCGAGGTGATTAATGTACAGACGCCCGCTTATAGATGCACCATTTTGGCGTACAAACGCTGTCACAACAAGTGAGAAGTCCTGGGGAGAAGTGAAGAATACAACAGACCTTAAGTTCCTTATTAGATTAATAAGGATATAAATAGCTGTTTTTGGAACAGTGAAATGAATTTTTTATCAATTTTACTTCTTATTTTGATAGCAATCAGATTCTACAAGTGGCAAATATTTTTTATACTGTAATTTGTATGCATAAGGCCTTTCATATTTTTAGAAATTTTGGCAGTTTCTTTTTTTTATAGCGAATTAATTAAAAATATATTCTAAGCAATTATTTTTTATTACAACCTATTTGGGCGGATAAGTAGAATTTTTTAAGGACAATTAAAAATTGTGTGTTTACTTGAAAGCTTATATAAAGGTTATAAAAAAAATTTATATATTTTAAATAAATATATATATTTTGTCTAAATAAAATATTAAATAAGCATATTAAATCAGTTTACAATTTAATTCTTAATTAAAAAAGGTATTATTCGGGGGTTAATTTAAAATGTTCGTTTTTTAACTATTGGGTTTTCGAAATAATTTTTACCTAAAATTTGTGTTATGAGTGACTCTGTACACATAGGTAATTTGAAAAAAAGGGAATGTATCGTTTTTTTCTGAAAGTATACAATGAGATTCATAAGATGTTTTCGCTTCATTTTATAATAATTTTCTTTTATGCTGTATATTGCTTTTTTAAAGATCGAATAGAAAAAAAAAATAATAATATAATATAATATAACTTTTTATTTTTGGCTTATCTATATTATGTTGTATGAGTAATAAATATTTCTCTAATATTGCATATAAATATATATCTCACTTTTTTATATTAACGTAGAGCATAAGTTAAAATTTGTATCATTTGTATGTGATGTCTTTAAGTTTAGAATACATTCGACACAGCCGAATTTGTTGTTGTTGTTATTATATATTGTTTTATATTTAAATATAAACTCAATACTATTTTTTTCAGTATAATTCGATGTTGGAAGTACGATTTCTTAAAGGTTAAAGCTAAAAATATATGTTTATCTAAACTTTTTAAATGTTTTTTCTCCTTTATAAGTGTAGCATCGAGTTTTGTTGTTGTTGTTGTTGTTGTTGTTGTTGTTGTTTTGAGCAAGATCACAGTTATTTTGTCTTCTTTTTTCCTTTATAAGATCATTTAATGTCTTTTATCCAACATAATAATTTCTTCACCACTATCATCGTTATAGAGTACATCCTCTTCATCTCCATCATCCATATCATGACGTTCTATACCAGCCACAGCTTCATCATCATCGGAATTTATAATGCGTTTCATATCGTCCTCATCATCATCCTCATCGAAATAGGGTTTAATGGTCATGCCTTCTGTTAGGAATAATATTGCAATAATACATATATATAAAAACGAAATGAAATAAATGCCCAAGATATGCTTCTCATCACCCCATTACTAAAAACACTTTAATGAATTTTTGATAATGTTTTCTTTCAAATTATAAAAAAATAATAACAGAAAACTTACTTTTAATAGGCGATCTAAATAACTCCGTTTCGCCATCATCGCCATCATCTTCAAATAAATCTTTACCCTTTTGTGGCAGCAAAGAGAAATTATAATATGGCTTATCCGTTCGATGCCTACGGGCCATTAGGAATTGGGCACACAATATACATATGACAACACTTGTTATTATAACTAAACTGGCCAAAATGATAAATATAAAACGTGGCATGCCCATAACATGTTCATTACGATTTAAACGGAAAACGACATTCTTTACATCTTTCGATAGCTCGGCTACATTGACTAAACGTGTAGTTTCCAAAAATCTAGGCGCTTCTACTTTTAATGTGATTTCTCCGCCGGTGGGTACATTTTTCAGAACATAAGAGCCCAAGCTATCGGTAAAATTGCGTATGTATTGCTTGATTATTGGTTTAATAACTGAAACTTTGGCATGTTTTATGGGATGATTGGACCAGTCCAAAACAAAACCAGTTACAGTGACAGTATTTTCAGGCATTAGACTGCCTATGTGACCTAAAGCCTGTATCTCACTGCGTCCCGTTACTAAAGTAAATGGCGACAATTTTATAACGCCCATATCGGTAATTTTACCATGTTTGACCTCCAGTTTGGTAACATTTGACTCGAAATTCGGGGCACTAACTTCCAGAGCGTAAACACCCTCAGGCAGTATTAATTGGAAACGAGCTTCATTGCGTGTAACATTATACACTGGATTATGATCAATTAATCTAATAAATGCTTCGCGTATAGGTTGACCATTTTGGTTGTGTACAAAACCTTTGGCTCCGGTATCAACTAAATGCAGGAAATTTTTAAATTTCTCAATATTTTTACGCCAAATAGAGGCTATATCGGTTTGAGCAGGCATACTGCAACATGATAAACCCAAAGTAAACATGGGTATATTGTACATTTTATAGAATAAATTGGTTAAACGTTCGGTAATATCCTGCCTAAGGGAACGTGTAGAGGTGGCAGGACACTGCAGAGGTGAGAAATTAAATTCGGTTTTTTCTATATTATGAGCAAACTTTTCCAATATCTGTTCACCTTTTGGGTAGCTGTTTAAAAATAAATGAAAAAAAATATATTACAAAATGGTGTACAAACTATTGTCGATTGAATCACACCTTAATTCTGATGAACCTGAGGTAAAGGTTAACATTAAATCAAATCTTTGATTATCCAAAAATTGTAATAATAAATCTCGTCTTTTTTCTGTTTCTGGGCTTAAAACGCGTTCGCCTAATTCATTGCCTATAACAGGATCACATATGGTATTGCTAAAAAAGTAAACGATTTTATTACAAAATCGTGAAAAAAATAAAACCAATTTTCTTTTCAACATACTTGTTATAATAGATTTTGAATACGGTATCAAAATTCTCGGTTATTGGCAAAAAGTATAAAATACTGTTCTGCAATAATTTCAATACCAAAGGTTCTCTTAATTTATAGCCCTCGATGATGTGACGCGCTAAGTTCATTGAGATTTCTCGACCCAATGGCGATACAGAATCAAAGAAGGAACTTAAAATTAAAATTTTGTATTTACTTTCCTCGGGAGCGCCAATCTTTAATAAAAAATAAGAGAATATGAAAATGTTAAGAATTAGGTGCTCAACAGTTACTTACGTCTGAGGTCAACTTAATGGAATTATAATAGAAACCAAATTCTGATTCGGCATAACCAAATGTGGCAATCTGGCCATTACGAGCCTCAAACTTAGCCAGAGTAGACCTTAATTCTGAGTTTGAATGATAGCGGGTGTGCACAACATTTTCAATAATACGATAATCATTAGCAGAAGCCCAATGTTGGGGATCATCACGCATTAAAGTGATATCCAAACGCATAGAACGTTTGCTGGCATCTATTTCCACTTCTTCACGTTGTGGTGTATAACTAAAAAAAGAACAAAGTTTTTTTGTTTTTAAAGTAAAATAAATATTATAAAACACTTACCCATCTGCTAAGATAGTTACATTATGTCTGCCTGGCAAAGCTAATTTCCAATAATCACCATATGTAGCCGAATAAGTGGCATGTTTGGCATCATCCAAAGTAATTGCTGCTCCTGCCACCGGGGTACCTATAGAGCTACGTATAAAACCGTGTATAGCATTATGTACCTGCTCTATAAACAGTAATAGAGGTTCCCTATTATCCTGCCAGTATTTCGGTAATTCTTTGGCCATAGGAAATTTATCACAGCCCAATTCCAAAGTTAATTCCATTACTCCAGCCTTAACATAATTCCAATCTTGCATACCTCCAGTAACACTATACCATTGTGCACCGTTTGTTATGCCATTTGGAAAGATTTCATTTTTAAATAGAGGACAAGGATCACCCAAATGCATAGTGGGATGGGCATTAGCATAGACCTTAGCCAAATGCTGAAACAATTCATTATCTTCTGTGGGATTCAATTTCCTACCCACATTGGCCATTCTTAAACGTGTCATGGGATCATTGAAATCATTTTCATTATCATCATATGGGTAATTGGCGACTAAAGAACCACCATGTAAATTGGCCGATAATACAAACGGTATAGACAAAGTCCAGTTCATCAGGGCCAAAACTTCAGGTTCCGTTACTTTGTTATATTTATCAGTGCCATATTGATCCGGGAAATTACGATTCAAGTCTATATTATGGGCATTAGCACGTCCCAAACCACTAGTCTTATCACCTTCATTAGATATTTCATAACCATCGGGATTCATGGAATACAAAAAATGCATTCTAGTATTATTAACCAATTTCGTTATGCGTTCGTCGTACATATAACGCTCGCAAATGTACTTAGTAAGCAACAATAACATCTCCTTGCCCACTACCTCATTGCCATGCATATTGGCTACGTATTTAAATTCTGGTACACTGGGAACATGTTGGCCGGGTGTGGCAAATATCTCCATCACCCATAAGTCACGATTTTCTACAGATTTTCCTATAGAATACAGTCTTGTTATGGACGGATACGAATCAGCTATATCGTGTAGGAATCTGTGAGAAAATAAAAAGCAATAATTAAAAATCTGTAATAAAGAACTTTATGCAATTTAGAACTTTATTCTATATAAGCCTACTTTAAACTTAATTAAAAATACTCGAAATTTGTTTAACAAATATTTTTTTACGAATATGGCAGTAATTTAAAAAAAAAACTAAAAAATAAAATATCAGTGTTTTAATAAAGTTTTTAAAGAATTTGGTAACATTTACTTTTTAACTCTATTTTTTTACTTAAAACTAAATTTGAAATAGTTTTTATGAACGGGAAAAAGTTTGTTTAAAAATCCAAAAACCTTTTTAACAATTTTGTAACTTTAAAATTTTGGAGGTCTAGTTCATAAAATTTTTTTGATTTTTATTTTTAATTAAGCAAAATTTGTTTGAATGTTTTTTTTTTTTTTTTTTTTTTTTTTTTTTTTTTTTGAATAAGACGGTATAATTTAAAAGACAGAAAATTTATACAAACTTTTCCATGGCTGTAAAATTATGATGTTCAAACTTTGTAGGCGTTAAAAAGCCACCATTTTTTTCTATATCCTCAGTTTTATCGGCGCGTTCTACTTTTAGTTTACGGAAATCACCTAAAATGATAACAAATATGGTAACATTTCAAAATGGTTAATAAAAAAAAAATAAATCTAAATAGTAATGGTAATGAAGATAAAACTAAATCAATGGATGCAATGAAATGTAATTTTTAACTATGATTATACAAATTTAAGCCACTCCCCAAAACTACAAAAATATGGTGCAATTTCAAAACCAAATATTAATAGAGTATATGCATGTTTAAATGATATGATATGTATCTTGTTAAATAAAAAAACTTTTAATAAATTTTATAAATGATATAATTTTTTACAAAAAAGTTAGAATTTGTTTGTTTTTTTCGTTTTTTTTTTTTGCTTAATAAATTTTATTTATTTAGCAACAATAATTATTACACGTTACATATACAGAATGAGACAGTAGTTATCATACGTTTTTGATTTATTTTATTTATTATAATTGCCATACATTAATATATTTTTTATATTTATGATTTTATTATATATAAATAATATTTTGATATATATATATATATATATATATATATATATATATATATATATATATATATTTTTTTTTTTTTTGATAATTATTTTAAAAGTTACAGTTAGTTTAACAACAACATAGGACAAAAACTATATCTTAAAACATAATTTGTTAAAAATGTTAAATGTTAAGTTACATATATTAATTTTAATAGGATTTGTTTTCTTGATAATCCTTATAGCTGTTATTTTAATAATTAAAAAAAAAATTAGTTATATAAATGATATTTAATTTTTTTCTAATTTATGAAGTTAAAATGTATTTTTGTTTTAGTGTTATTGATAAATAATAAAAAAATAAAATAAGTAAATAAAATAAAAATAAAAAAGTAAACTAAAAAAGTATTAAAACAAACATCAATAACTAAAATAACACGAATTGTTATTCTTAATTTAGTTTTACAAAAGAGACAAAGTAATGTAGTTAAGAAAATATAAATAAGAATTCAAATTCAAAAACATTAACGGGTGCAAGCAAGCTTAAATTGTTTGCAAATAATGTATCAGGTCACTCAATAAGTCCGCAGGATAACACATAGATGGCGTTACTAGAATTTTGTGCTTATGATTTTTATTTAGTACTAGCATTCAAACGAAACATGTCTAAATTTGACAGCAATCTGACTATTAATTCATGCGTTATAGCATTTTGTATGAAGCCACTTTTTTTATTGAACAAAAAATGGAAAAAAGTGAATTTAGAGTTTTGATAAAGCATTGTTTTTTGATGAGAAAAAAAATAATACAGTTGAAACCAAACAATGGCTTGACATTACAACATTATCCGAACTCTGCTCCATCAAGACAAATGGTAGAGAAGTGGTTTGCTGAATGTAAAAGAGGTCGTACCAGCACACATGATGCAGAGCGCAGTGGATGCCCAAATGAGACTGTTATTCCAGAAAACATCAAAATATCCACAAATTGCTTATCAACGATCGCAAATTGAAGATGCACGAGCTAGCTGACATTTTTAAGATATCATATGGTAGTGTTTTTACCATTTTACACGAACATTCGGGTATGCGAAAGCTCTGTTCAAAGTGGGAGCCGCGTGAGCTCACAAATCGTGCCACAAATCTATGAAAACTATGGCAAAATTGAATGAATTGGGCTACCTCTTGCTTACGCACCCACAGTATTCTCCAGATTAAGCCCCCAGCGACTTTTTCTTGTTTTCAGATCTCAAGAGTTTGCTTGCTGGATAGAAATTTAAGTCCAATGGTGAAGACGAGAAAGAGAAATCGTGCTATAAAAGTGGTATCGAAAAGTTGGAAAATCGCTATACTCATTGTAGCGTCCTCGTTGCCTTCTAGTTTTGTCAAAATTTTGTTTTTCTTACTTATCCTACGGACTTATTGAGTGACCTGTTATGTGGCAAGGTTTGACGTAAAAAGCACATCTTTTTCTAATACTCTTAGGAGGTTGTCTTAAATATTGGGTATGTATGAAGACTTAAGTACTTCATGTAATAATTTAAATCTTTTTCTTTTTATAGAATTTACTAAAAGGAACATCTATTGGAAGTTTCTAAAACTATTCAGACACGTTTGGCGCACTTATGTGCATTTTAAATTATTGATATTACGAGTAAAATTGCTCGGTGTAGTGCAATCGACAGAGAACTCTGGTAGGAATCGAAATCCCTACCCACTTCGGCACTATAGTATATTTAACGCTTTCTTTTTATATAATTTATTAAAAGAAGCATGTGCTTTAAGTTTTCTAAAATTATTATATTCAGATCTCTAACCTTTTCTTTTTAGAGACTTTCTAAAAAGAAACCTGTGTTTTAATAAAAAAGTAGCGACATTTAGAGATTATTGCTTGTATATAAATAAGCAGTATTTTCGCATCTGGGGTGATGGTATTTCACAAACTTTTGCCGGAAACCATTACATCCACAGAAAATTACTGTATGGTACGCTTTATGGGCTGGAGGAGTCATTGGTCCATATGGTCAGAATGTTACTGTCTATAGTGAACGGTATAAGGACATGATTAGAAATTTGTTCGTACCTCAATTAGCTGATATTAATCTTGCTGATGTGGTTTCAACAGGACGGAGCCACATGACACACAACGAGCGCTACAATTGATTTAATCAGAGAAAGTTTTAATGAAAAAGTAATTCCACGTAATGGCTCAATTAATTGGTGTAATTTATCCCCATTGGATTATTTTCTTTAGGGTTATGTAAAGTCACTTACTTGTCTACGCCGATAAACCATAGACAATTGAACAACTGGAAAACAATATTCGAAGAGTTATTGCCGAAATTCGAAAATTAGACAAAGTCCGTTTCATTGATATTCAAAATATTGTTGTTTGCTTTATTATGATTTAAACTTGTGTCACTGTAAAAAGCACACGATATATAGACGAGAAATATGTTACGAACCCATTAAAAAATGGGCAAAAAAATATTTCTTTATAATATATGTATGTATCGGCCACTAAAAGTGTTTTGTGTAGGTTTAAAGAGTTTGCTTAATTTTGAAATCTTGTTTACTTAAAAACAACTACAGTCAAGGAAAATAGTCTACATACCCCGTACAATTTTGAATTTTTATAGAATTAGTGGCGAAATTTGTAAAAAATTTTATACCAATACTTAAGGTATTTATAATTAAGATTATCTGAAGAAAAAAAAAAAAATAATACGAAAAAAATATAACTTAGAAGTTATTAGAGAAAAACATAATAATTAGTAGGAAAAAGTCCACATACAACGTGCAACTAACTACTAATATCAAATTGAAATTCGAAAACAAAGAAAGCGATATAATAGTTAACTTTGCCGATTTATTGAAATTTACAAGCATTACAATTGTTGAAGTGGACAAAGTGATAACAAAGGAAAATATGATTTTAGTTTTTATCCTCGAAAATGGCAAATCGAAATGTGACACATATTTCAGTTTAAAACAAATCATTTAAAAAAGTTGCTAAGACAACAAAATTCGGTCGTGCTACGCTAAAAACGATCATTGGAAATTATAACAACAACAATAGTACCGAAAATAAATCGCGATCTGGTAGACCTAAGAAGCTTCCGAATCGTGATGTTACCAGTATTGTGAAGTAAGTCCATCAGAATCCAACAATAAAAGCCCCAAAATAGGCGGAACACATGGAAAAATGTTACAATTAAATTGTTGCTCCACGAACAACAAACAACGTTTTACATGGCAATGGATTTAAGAGCAGAACAGCACGCAAAAAGCCACTAATTTCAGCGAAAAATCGTAAACTTCCCTTGAGTTTGCTAAAGCACATATAGACAAGGGTATGGATATTTGGAATCACGTTATATTTACCGACAAAAGTAAGTATAGCATTTTCGGAAGTGATGGCCATTCCAAAGTTTGGAAAAACGAAACACTGCACTTGGTTCAAAGAATATAATACCTACAGTTAAATATGATGGAGGTAACGTACATTATGGTTTGAGGCGCCATGGCGTCATCTGGAGTGGGTCGTTTGGTCTTTGTCGAAGGTGATATGGACCGCTATCAATATAAGAACATATTGGCACAAAATTTGAGGGCATCTGTTAAAAAATATGGCCTGGGATTCCAGTAGATTTTCCAGTAAGATAACGGGCCTAAGCATACTGCGCACTTTCTTCGAGTTTGGCTTCTTTGCTATGCTTCAAAACAGCTAAAAGACTTAAACCCAATGCAGCACATATGGGACCTCTTTTACGAAAATATGGCATTAGTAAGCGTGAAACATTAAAAGCTTCTCTTTGTATATATATTTTATATATATTTTATTTTTATATATATTTTATTTTTTGTATATATATTTTATTTTATTGTATATCTATTTGTATATACATTTTTTTATATATAAAGTAATTTTTTTCACTAACTCTCTAAAACCCCTAAATAAAAGGGTGTATGTAGACGTTTTTACTTGACTGAAATATACAGTCAATAGGTAAATTAAGTGACAGGCCACATATTAAAATGCCTAATCAAAACATCATTTTTTGTTCATTGGGAAGACGTTCGAGAACTTACGGAGGGCGGACATTGGTATAACAATGGGTTTCCTATCAGCTCACTATTTCGACCGACTAAAACAGAATCTTAATCTGAATTCTTTTAATTGACAACTGGTATTTATTAATTTGCCAAAAAATGCATACGGCTTTGGTATTTTTTTTTATTTTTAAAACTAATATTTTCTCTTTAAAAAGGTCTCAAAAGTTCATACCTTTTCCTAAAATTAATCCAAGTTCTAAGAATTAGATACTAAAATGTATTAATTTGCAAAAAAAAACTGCAAATATTTTTGGTACAATTTTTTCATTAAAATTCAATTTGTTTTTGAAAAATTTCCAAAGTTTTTAGGATCCAACTAAAATTTTGTATTTTATTTCTCTTGCTTAATATTACGTTTATTTATAAAACGACTTTTATAAAACAGCGTTTGCATTTAAAAATTCCTATCATTAAATATTAAATTGCAACTATTTCGTAATAAGACATAAATATTTCAATACATTTTGCCATTACACAGATACAATTATAAGCCAATACGTTTTCTAATCGGCCATAATGTTGTTATTTGTGTTACTGACGTGTGCTTGAGTACAGTTTTTGTCTTTAGTTTAGTTTTTTGTTTTAGCAGCCGTTAAAGATTAAAATCATATAAAAACAACATTATATATTAAAAAAAATTGTTTTGTCCATCATAAGTCAGGTTGTTATATAGACTGACATTTTCAGACCATTTAAATGATTGAGAAATTTTCGCAAAAAAAAAAAAAAATTTTACTTTATTTTATTGGGTTATATGAAAAAATATAAAGAGAAACTAAGACAAGTTTTCCTTTTAAAATTGCTATCAATTAATAGAATTTTTGAAAATTGACATAAAATTTGTTTAAACGTTTTTAAAAACTAGAAAACCATGGCTAATATTACTAGAGTTGATAAAAAAGTTTAAAGTTAAAAAATATAAAAGAGCCCTAAAGGAGACTCGTGTACTTTACTTTTAACATCGTCATGGAGAAAATTATGAGAAAAGCTGTAGTAAATGCAAATGGTACAATCGAAAACAAGAGTTACGTTGCTGACCTACGTAGATGATATTGATATAATGGGGCGAAATGTGAGAGAAGTTACTGTAGTACTCGGAAGAATTGAAAAGGAAAAAATTAAAATGGGGGGACTTCTCTCAGTCAATGAGCTGCACCCAATTCTGTTTTTAGAGTCATTGAAAGGGACCTACAGTTTGACGCCGGCTCCGAACGGCAAATGCATTTAGAGAAGTTTGTAATAGTAGTAATACTCATAACCAGTTACTAGCTAATGTAATGAGGCGATACCGCTGTTGAAAAACTTTTTTTTTTTTTTCAGATGGTCTGGCTTGCTATTCAACCGAGGACCTTCTGGTTGGTAGATGGGTGTCTTACCTACTATACCACAGCAGCACACAGATGATTTTATACAGGGACATTAATGTCAGCCAGTAAATCAAACGAAGGATAATCCAGTCAAAAAGATGTTACTACGGATTATCAATACTATTTTGAAATAAGACTCTCTTTGGAAAAAACAAACTCCAGCCGGACAGTACATTTATTTTACCAGCCTACAATATGAAGCAGAATCGTGGACGACTGCGCCATCAAATGAAACTCTGGGAATTTGAGACGGAAAATACTTAAAAAATAAAATATATGGTACGGCGGTAGTTGGCGAAAAATTTCACCGATATTGATGTGGTTAGACCAGGGTTGCGAAATAATGTTTTCAGATGGTACCTACTTTCATGAACAAGTTTCAGTCTAATTGTACTAATTTATTTATTTTTTTTATGAAAAACTAACTGAAAACGTAAGAATTCATTTTACACGCTATTTATTGCATACTAAATCATAAACAGTCCTACATCAAAATTCATCGAAGTCGTTTTTTTTTTTTTTTTTTTTTTTTTTTTTTTTTTTGTAAACCAGTTCGCAGGTCAAATCTCTAACGACAACGAAAATTTCAATTGCTTCTCTATCTTTTTATGTCTGTATTCATCTCAAACCATGTTTTTTTTTTAATTTTTAGCCACTCCTTGTGATTTTGAGTTGTGACTGTTTATAATTGAGTATGTGATAAGTTGTTATTTTCAAAAAATTAATATTTTATGGTACTATGTTATAAATTTTTCCGAAACAACATATGATTGGATAAAATGTGCCAAGCAATTCACAATGAAGATTTAACTAAAAATTGTCATATAAAATGAAAGGAACTCAACGATGAAATACATACTATTCTTTAAAATACATTCGTGAAAAGTAGTGAAATAGGGACAATTTTGAAATAGTGCTCATTGTAGTGCTACTGTACTCTTGACTTACAAGTATTTCTAAAAAAAAGTACAATTGTACCAATTTTTCCACCCTGGATAAGACTATTTTTAAGAAACTAACGATAGTAATCACAATCAATAATATTCCAATAATATACGACCGACCATCGACAGAAAAATAGAACAAAATGTTCAACTCATTCGTATTCACAACTTCCTCATATCAAGTGGTTTCAACTGTACTAAAAAGTCGAAAATCTTTTGCAGTACATAACAATAGTTTTTGCAAAATTCATTTGTCTTAAGTCATTAATTTTAGATTTCTTTATACCTTTGAGACATATGTGTCCTTAGAATATGATCTATAGGATTAATAGTATTTCCGCTGGTGCAATACTCTTTATGGCAAATATAAAATTTTATAATTGATTTTCCATTAGTACTTCTTGTAAAAACATTATATACCTTGCAATTTTACATATTGTCGAAATTTTTATTATTTATTTTTTAGTAACACTCTTGCAAGCATGCTGAAAAGTATGAAAACAAACTTTTTAGTAATTCTTCACTTAAGTAAAAAATTTTGTATTACCGTTCAAATATCATTGAGCTGCCAAAATTGTATTATATTTTATACTATTGTTATCGATAGTTTAAATGGTTCTCAATAATTCCCTATCAATAGGACAGATGTATAAAGGTGCAAAGTGGATTGCATACGTCATGAGAATAGATGTTGTAGTTCCTACAAGAAGGTTTTCATTAACGAAACAGAAGGCGACGGAAAAATTCACCAATGCTCCGTTTAAACGATGAGGTTGAAGAGAAGTTATCTGGACTGTGGTCAGTAGTTATAAATGGCAAATTAATTAATAAAAAAAAATAATTTTTAAACGTTTTTGTTTCGTAAATCTGTCTTTAGAAACAGAAAAGCTTAAATCAAAGAAATGAATATTAAAAATTTAATTTTAAAAAGATTAAACTTGTTAAGCATAATTTGTATATGTAATTTTCGAAAGGCAGTTTTGATGAATTACTCTCTTTACCTATTATAACTTTTAATGAGAGCGCCATCAGTCTGTACTAACACTGACCTCAAGACATCGCTACTTTTTTTTTACAAATTTAAGTAATTACTTTTTGTGTGTTTAGAATTTGAGATTTCAAATACTTAGATTTAAACTTCAAATTAGTTAAAAATAATAAATGTTTACACGAGACTTTAAATTACTTTATTCGCTGTTACAGTTATTTAAAAGATTTACACTGTTTACATGGCACCTTTCTTATGGGGTTTGATTTATGGGCAACTTATGATTACAAAGTAGAACGCGTTTAAAAGACACTTTGTTTTAAACCTTTAAAATTTCGAAAACGAGTTCTTAAGAAGTTTTCTATGGTTTTTTATTACGGATTTTATGCAATTTTGTGTGTTTAAAATGATAAACCTATAACACTGCGGCAAACTCACACGTTTGCCTAGAAATTTCTATTCAAGAAATTTAAAAACTGGTGTTTAATCATCGCTTTTTATAACGAGTTGAATTGATGGAAATTTTTTGTTTGAGATTATGACGTCCATTAGCCAACAATGTCTTATTATTCGACATTTGATAAGTTAAATTAATTGATCATGTAAGCGGTAATATTTTTTTGTAAACAATTTTAAGAAATAAAATAAAAAACGGATTTGAATCTACAGTAACACAGAAAATTACCTCGAGCAAGAATATCAAGATTTTTGGGTAATTATGCAAAGAAGGTAATAAACCGAATATGGTTTATTATCTATTAGAGGTGTTATCCGAATGTATGCAATTATAGTAAAGAAAATATTGTAGCAAATACAAATTTTAAGAAATTTATAAAATTAATTAAAATCTATATGGTATTATTAAAAAATAATTGATATCACGTTAAGTAAACAAAAGTTGTATCAAATAGTTTGAAAGAAAATTTAACTGAAATTGTATGTCTTTATTAATATACACAGAATCGAAAACGAGCAATTCATTTCAATGCATGTTGTTTGTGTAAGATTAAATGCGTAATATCATGCATTCGTACGGGTGTATGTATCAGGGTTTACAACCCACTGGGTAACCCAATTAAACCCACCCGAGTTTTATTGGGTTTTATATTAAAAAAAAACCCAGGTGGGTTTTTATATTTAAACATTTTCGTAGTCTATTTACAACAAAAATAATTAAAACGTACGTATTGGGAGTACAAACTAATTCGATCCGGCTTTTTATCTCAAAAAGATAATAAATTAACAAATTTATTAAATCACTGCTTATATCTTTTCCCTACTTTTGAGCCAATATCCTAAATTCGTCTCATTTAAGGGTATCCATTTTGAAGCTAATTTTATATTTCTTCAAATGAAGTGATTCGGTGACATGCCAAAAGATATTGTTGAGAGTACGGCGTGAGCGGCATTTGATTGTTTCTAATATTTGTTTGGCAACTTTTGCGACGTAGACCGATCGTTGTCATGCAAAAAAGTTGTCTGTCTGTTCAAACGAAGTAATTGCAGTCTGCTCCGATCACCGAGTTTTAGCAGCTAATAGTTCACAATGCGGCCTTGATCCCACTAAGAGTGCAAAATTGTTACATTATAAATACTAAAATAACGTATTTGTACTAATAAACAAAAAATTGTTGTCGAAATGAACGAAATTTGGAAGCAGTTATAAACCCAACAGAACCCACAAAAATCCTAATAAAATCAAGTGGGTTGGTTTTTTTTTTAAAAGCCCGGGTGTTTTCCAACCCTGGAATGTATGTATATTTTGTGTGTAGCGACCAATAAGTATCACACACATGCATGTTTTAAATATATTACACAAACAACATTTACTAAAAAGAATTGCTCGTTTCTAACTCGTTTTAATGCTTTTCGACTCGGTTTGCATTCCGAATTTTATTTTTAAATTCTTTTTTTTGGTTCTTCTCATGAGTCGTATTTTAAATTCTTTTAAAATTCTTATAAAATGTATGGCCTGCTTGTAAGTGCATCACTGCACTGCTTCATGACTTTTAGAGTTTTAAAATAACTTAACTTTACCATTTTACTCCAAAATTTGTTTATGCAAATAAAAGGCGGTGCTACCGCTAACTTATATGCATTATAGAGCTTTATTTTATTTTCTGTGGTAAAGTTTGACGTCGTGATGCAGCGTAGCCATGCATTTACAAACAGACTCGTATGTTTTCTGTAATTAGGGAGGTACAATGGCCGGGAATAGGTAAAAAAACTTAGAAATCTTTGTTGTCTATTTCTAATTCTTAAAGAAATAAAATTTTATTTCAAACCCAACGTGACTGGAGTCTTAAGTGCTTAAAAATTCAGTAAAATATTTATTATTGAGTTAAAATATTTGCATGCCTCAAATGCCAAATCGATTAACTCCATAAAACAAAAAATTGATAAAATTAAAATATTGTGTAAAAATTTATATTAAACCAGTATAAAAATTATAAGTAATTTTTGTAATTTACTAATGTTAATACTTACTATCAGAGTAATTTGTTTTTAATATAAAGTTTAGTGTCAAACATTTTTTTGATATTACTATTTAACAAAATTCAAGAAGTGGAGTTAATCGATTTGGCAAATGAAGTATTAATTTAATAATAACGAAAAAAAGATCAAACACACCAACTAATAAAAACACATAAAATAAAAAAAAATCAATATAAAAAACACTGGACACAACAACAAAAATAATAATAAAAGCAATATAGAAATACTAAAAAAACACACTGAAAAACATAATAATATAACAAAAAACAAAAAAATTAAATAAACACAGTGTATGTAGATGTGTTTTATGCCACTTCTTTTTCTTTTAATAATAGTATGTATATCTATGCATGTATTTATATAATAAAATATTTTTTTTTGCTTTAATTTTTATTACAATTAAATTTTCACTATACCATAATTGTTTTTGATTCCTTTTTTTTATTTATGAATATGTTTTGTTTTGTTGTAATATGTGCGTTTTTTTGTTCATTTGCTATTTATTTTTTATTTAATATTTATTTATTTATTATAATAATAGTTAAAATAGTAATAATAATAATAGTTTGCCTTTATAATTCTAAATGCTATTATACAATTATTGGAAAAAGGAAAAAAAATAATGATTTTGTTTAAAATTTATTTTAACGCTTATATTTATAAAGTTCATATATAACATATATAAAACATTTATGTATAAAACAATATACAATAATTTACACAAAAACGATGAAGTGAAAAAATAATAAATGAAATTTTAATAATTTAAGTTTTATAAATTTTGCTTTTCCTTTTGAGGAAATGTTTACCCAAAAATGTTTTAGGAAATAATATATTTTTTGAACAGATAAGAAAATTCCAAAATGAAAAAACTATAATTATTATCATGAAAATGCATAGTATAATTAAATTTAAATATAAAAGCGCAATATAACAGATAGATGGCGATGATAGTGAGCAGGGTGGTAGTGGTGAGAGTGGTGTGGTGGTTGGTGGTAAAGTTAACAATAACAAGTGAAAATAAAACAAATTGTTTACATCGTGAAAAGTGTATAATGCCAGCTTAACAGTGAAAGAGTGAAAAACAATGTGAGTAGAGAACGGGTTAGTGAGTAAGAGTGATTAAAAAACATATACAAAACACAGGTGTAGTTTGATAGCAAGCTGCTTGTGTGAACGCGTTTATGATACAAAATAAGTGCCAACAATAATTTGTTTTCAACGAAATAAAAGAGATTCCTTTGGTAACATAATAAGTGTTATTTTTTTTTTTTAAGAGAAATTTAAGAGAATAACAAAAATTTTAAAAATATTAACAAATATACACAAGATTTTTTATTCTAATCAAGATATATATATAATTGCAACGGCTCTATTTTTCTGTATATTTTTGATTTCTCATATCTTTATAAAAAATTCTTTTTACGATATATAATTTTTTTTATGAATTAAAATTAATAAAAGAAATTCTTATATTTTATATAAAAATTAATAATTTTTAAATTTTTCAAATATTTTAAATTTAAATATTTATTTTATTTTCGTTATTTCATTGACATTTTCCGCAGAATACAAATTCTTTATATAATTATTTAAATTTAAAAAGGACCTAGAGCTTAATTCATTTATTAATATATATTTAAAATTTCTGTTATCCTCTTAAGATTTTTTAAAAATATTTCTATGAAAGTATTTAAAAATGATTTCAGGAGCGTTGTTATAGGTAATAAAGTTTGTGTGTTAATTGTTTGATATTTATCATTAGTTTTCTTTTTTTGGCGCCAGAAATTTTGTCTTTTTTTTGTTGGTTTTACGATCATTAAAATCTATCAACAACGATTTAAAAGAAAACATTTTTTCTTGTTTTTGTTTAAAATATGTAGTAAAATAGACTAAAAACCATTTTTGGGAGTTAATTATTTAATGTCTAAAAAAGTATGGACTATAAAATCTGCTTATACCATCATAATTGGTCTCAATGGGTGACAAGGTAAAGTCCAAACGTTGAGCCACATTCTTGTCATTTGTAATATGGATTTGTTGTGGTACACTAGCCTGGTAGCTGTAACAGAGAAAAACATGACACATTTGGGGTATACAAAAAAGAGAGACAAAACAAAAAGAAAAAAAGAAAGAAAAAAAATATCACATAAGAAACAAGTACATACAGATCGGTAAGTTAAAAACGAGTTACAAAACATTATTACATAATATTTAAAACAAACAATAACAAGAAAAATATATTAAAAGTAAAGAGCAGCAGTGAAAAAAAACAGAAAAAGTAAAAGTTGAATATGGTAATCTTACCCGAATGCCAATGTTTGTATGTTATAGATGCCTGGTGTAAGTAAACGCCAATATTCGCCTCGTCGCGTTGTACGTATGGGTTTATCTTCTAAACCGGAAACTACAATAGTTGCATCATGTATAGGATAACCATTGACATCTTTAACTATACCCTTAACACCCATATGAGCCAGTTTTAAGAGCTTCAATAGACTATGCTTATTACGCTGCCATTCCGCTGGTAAAGCACTGGCCGGTGGATATTTACAACATGACAATTCAATAGTCAATTCAAAACAGTTGCTAAAGGCATAATTGAAATCTTGCATGCCACCATTTAGCTCATACCAATGAGCACCATTTGTTATGCCATTTGTAAAAGTATCATTGCAATTGTTGCCTTTACGCATGATGGGATGATTGTCGGCATAGGTATGTGCCATCAACTTAAAGACACGATCGTCGGGTGTTAAACTTTCCTCACAGCATTCATGATGGGCACTGGAAATAAATTTAATGTAAAAGAGATATGAAAAATATTTTTAAAAATAATTAAAAAATAAACATCATTTGTATGAAAATTTGTTTAATAAATCCTAAATAAATCGCAAATTTTTTTTATTAATAATGGGGGTTAATTTAAAAAATATATGTACATTCAGAAAAAGACAAAAGTTCGTAAAGAGTATATAAGCCGTTTATTCCCATTTATAAATAAATTTATTATTTAATTTGGTCGGAGAGGACCAACTGGCCGTGACACTGCGACCTAGAAAGATCTATTGAACCATACACATTCGGGGTCAGACCCGCCAGCGCAATAGCCGGCGGCAGTATAACTTCTATTGATGACTGACCGATCGGCCCAGAAGTACCATTTGGAATAATTTCTAGTAGAATTATCTCTACCTTACGTATGGAAGATAGCAATATCCCGCTAAAGGGCTTCATAAAAGTTCGTCTCCGAATGTATGCCAAAGCAACACATTCAGAGAGAATATGCTTCGTCGTCCCCTCTTCCTACCTGCACAGGCGACACTCCGATTCAGGTACCACATTGAGATTGAAGGCGTGATATTTAAGTATTGGCTCGTCAGGAAGTCAATAAGTTTTCTCACAGTTGCCTTGCCCATGTGGCGCAACTCCCTATTATAGGTAAAGGGTCTTGTTAGCCGCTTCTTCTGCCTCAGACCCGGGCCTTGTACTCAATCTAACGAGTGGAGCCGTGAACCAGCGAATACCACCTCTGGTCCCACAAGACTAGTGGCTGAGTCCCACCTTGGTAGATATTTTATTTCTTTGTTTGAAAATTGTTCGAGGTCGTTATCTTTAAGGTATTTTCCGTTACGTTATAAAACAGACAAAATGAAAGAAAATTTTTTTCAATAATTCTCTCATTTTCGCCATCTAGACGTGTGAGTCTCTACTGTTCTTCGATTTTATGTTCCTCGAAAGCATGTAAGCCTTCAGACAGACTCCCATATGGAAAGCATAAAGAGGCAAAGGAGAATCTCAGAAAATAATTCGAATTATAAGAGCGACGTATGAGGATGCAGAACTCTCAGTTCTTTACAACCATTTCACATCAATGTTGGAGTAAAACAAGGATGCCTACTATCACTTCAGCTATTTACCACCGTGTTGAATGGCACAATGAGCGAAATCTGTTCAAACTTACGCGAAGATTTGATGGATGACATTTGTCTACTGTCGGAAGGAATGCTCAAGGCTCTATTTATCGTGGTCGACACAATTATACATATCAATTATCATAATCAGAACTATGAAGCATGTGAAGAAGTAGAAACAACAGCGATGATCCATGCAAGATGAATATACTTTGTGCTACCAAGAGAAATAACGGAAAAAATGTCGTGTTTATAGCCGATAGCATTGTAATTGTAATCAATGTTATGATCAAAGTGATTTTTTTGAAAATATGAATCATGTGACTATCTACCTTCACGCTTTTTCATGTTAAATTAACAGACTGTTAAAATTACATAAATGCTAAGAAAAGGATATAACTTAAGACGCTAACTTCACACCATTAATGAGCGATATGTAGTTAAATTTTAAGTTTTATTAGCTTTTTATCTCTTCTACTATACTTACATAGAATTATCATATGGATAACTGGCTACTACAGCACCACCATGAAAATTGGCCGATAAAACGAAGGGTTTATTCAAAATCCATTCAATTAAAGCAGCTGTTTCTGGTTGTCTGGTTTGTGAGCGCAATTGTATTTGTTGTTGCGATTCTAAGCGATCTGGAAAGTCACGATTTAGATCAACGCCAGCGGCATTTGTGCGGCCAATATAATGCGGCAAAGATTCACAATTGCCCTCCTGAAAAGAGAGAGAGGGAGAGAGAGATTATAGAAAAATTAAAAAACTATAATTTCAAACACACAATAAAAAAATACACAAAGTAATTTATTTATAAGAAATTAGCATAATGGCCTTTATTTTCTCAATGCGAGTATAACAACTGTTGGCATTAATTATTTTTTGTTTTTGCTTTTTTTCGTAATAATTACTTTAATTACATTTAAAATAAATATTTTTTGTAGATGCATTTAAAGTGCCTATTATTGGAAAAATAGAAAATTAATAGCAATACACAACAATTGACAATTATTTGGTAGAGGCAGGCAGGCAATCAATTACACAAAAAATATACTCAAAATATTACAAAATTTATATTTTTTGTTTTTTACGTAAATTTAAAACAATTTAAACATTTTCAATTAGATTTAGAAAAAAAAACGTGTTTTATGGCGGAAAACATGCCTGTCATGCTGAATGTTTAACTCCAAAAATGAACAATAACATTCTAAATTGAATTGATAACAAACAAAAAAAAAAAAAAAAAAAAAAATTGTAAAATGTTATAAGCAGACAAGCTCGACTTTATTATACCCTATATACCACAATATATTTCTCGGATAAATAAAACTAATGCATGTTAGTTAGGGTCAAAGTAAATAAGGGTTACACAAAGGTATACATACGTACATATGTACACACCAAATTTATAAATTCATTAAATTTGGACTTAGAGGGCCATAAGTAAAGAGTGAGCGCAAAAAAGCGTAAGTGATTATCGTTGTAACATTAAAACCAGATTCTAAATTTTACAAGTTGTGATTTTCCATTTATTTTTAATAAAATTGTTAACTTTTTCCGAATTACCTTCCATTATGGTTTTCACTGTTGCTTCCTTTACTTTTTTATGGAAAGATAACCACTTTTCCTAAATTCGTTTTCACTTTTTGTAGTTCCTCTAGTGTTTTAATTTTTTTTTTTTTTTTTTTACTAAAGCCCAATACCTCTCGATTGACCGAAGTTCAGGACAATTTGGTGAAATCTTTTCAGTGTGTCTTATCGTGCGGGTGTTATTCCATCTTGCTGGAAAGTTACCAATGTAACGTCAATGCGTCAATCAAGGTGAGGCTAGTAACCCTGAAAACTACCGCCCAATAGCAGTTTATTCGACACTTTCCAAAGTTACGTGGAGTATGATTAATCATCACCTTGTGAAATATTTATAGTCCAACAATTTGCCTAGCGATCGCCAATATGGTTTCCGTAAGGGTTGCTCTACTGGTGATTTGCTGGCGCTTCTTCCTGAAAGGTGGAATAGGTCCATTCATGGGTTTGGTGAGAGTAAAGTTGTGGCCCTGGATATTTCCAAGGCGTTTGACAGAGTCTGGCACGAGGCTCTCATATCCAAACTTAGTACTTCTGGTGTCGGTAGTCACTTTTTTCGATTCATATCGAGCTTTCTCAGAAATCGCTCTGATTATAGATGGAATATTATCCGACGAGTTCAGGATAAATTCAGGGCGACCGCAAGGCTTTGTTTTTTCACCAACTCTATTTCTAATATTTCTTAACGACTTTCTTTTTCTCACTTCCAATTCTATTTACTCTTTTGCAGATGACAGCAACATTTGTCGTTCATATTCTTTTAATCGTAGGGCAAGCCTTTTGTAGATTGGGGGCGAAAAGGCAGAATATGAACGGCGCGCTTACAAGCGACCTGGCGAAAATCTCTGAGTGTGGTCGCACGGAGAGGGTCGACTTTAACACACGTAAGACCCAATGTTGTTCTCTGACACACAGAAGTGGTGGTGTGTTGTAATCTGTATCTATGGGTAATGTAGATACTGAAGAATCAGATGATCTTGATGGCCTGGGTATGAGAATTCACTGTGGCGTTCATTGGAACGAACACATACTTAGAGTGTCGAAAGAAGCTTTCAAGTGCTTCGGCTTTTTAAGACGGTGTAAGAATTACATCACTCCACCTGTATTCTTAATATTTACAAGACCTTTATCCGACCCATTTTGGAATACAACTCTCATGTCTGAGCCGGTGCGTCAAAGTTTATTGCAGGTTGGGTAGCCAACTCTATCGATTCATTAGAGCATCACCGAAGTACTTAGAGTGTCGAAAGAAGCTTTCAAGTGCTTCGGCTTTTTAAGACGGCGTAAGAATTACTTCACTCCACCTGTATTCTTAATATTTACAAGACCTTTATCCGACCCAATTTGGAATACAACTCTCATGTCTGAGCCGGTGCGTCAAAGTTTATTGCAGGTCGGGTAGCCAACTCTATCGATTCATTAGAGCATCACCGAAGTACTTAGAGTGTCGAAAGAAGCTTTCAAGTGCTTCGGCTTTTTAAGACGGCGTAAGAATTACTTCACTCCACCTGTATTCTTAATATTTACAAGACCTTTATCCGACCCAATTTGGAATACAACTCTCATGTCCGAGCCGGTGCGTGAAAGTCTATTGCAGGTTGGGTAGCCAACTCTATCGATTCATTAGAGCATCACCGCAATGTGGCGTGTGTTTCATTGTACTATAATATCGATACTATAACGGAATGTGTTCTAACGAAATTAAGGAACTAATGCCTGGTAATCATATATTTTTACGTAGTACCCGTATTTCTCGTAGAGCGCATCGCTTTGTCCAAGGAATCGCACACGCATTATAGGGAGAATTCGTTCTTTGGTCACACTGTTGGTTTGTGAAACAATCTTCCTGCAAATGTCTTCTGTGCCTATAAACACTACTCCCGCTATCCTCCTTCCCACAACCTATTTTCCTAGTACCAGCACAATGCACTGCATGAGTTGGTGTTAACCCCTGAGTGCATGTCTCAAACAAACAAAAAATATAAAAACAAAATTGGCTAGGAGAGAGATCGGGCCAAAAAAAAAATGAGGGTATATCACGTTTTTTTTTTTTTTTTTTTAAGGAAGTAGTCGTGCAAATGGCTTGCCAAACCAAGAATTTTTTTTGGGAATTTGGATATCATTTGTACGCGAAATTCTTCTGAAACATTTGCTCTACTATCCGCGACATAGATTTTTGGCCAGGAAGTTGCTTAAAATCAATACAACATTGATAATTGTTCAAAAAATCATTTTGCAAAACTTTTGCTCGCTGTTTTGCCATCAAATTCTTTTTCGAATTTCTATCTGGAATTTCTATCTCTACTTGCACTTTATATTTCCTCAGACCAAGTCTCAGAGCTCTTTGTCTTCTGAGCCACTCTTCTTTCAGACAGATAGGGATACTTTAATAAAATTCTTTTTAATTTCTCAGCCAACTTAGGATGACATTTTCTACTGCAGCCTTGTTTTCTATCGATAGTCATGAACTCTTTATATTTTTTTTATTACTCTAGATACAGTATTTCGGACTACATTTGCAAGCCTAGCAATTGTTTTTTAACGACAATTTGGATTTTCGTTAAAACTCTTAGTTCTGAATTTACGGACTTCTTGGTTGATTCGGAATTTTTAGAATAATTAGTTTTGATACTGACATAAAATTCAGCACGTGTTTTTCAGAAGCGTTAACAAGTACACATTTTGAACACTTGGTAACAAAGCAACATGTCTAAAAGTATGCACTATTTTTTTCGACACAGTCTTTCGTTTTCGCAATTTTGTGTGTCACTATATCAGGATTGCAACCTACTGGGTATCCCAATTAAACCCACCCGGTTCTTATTGGGTATTGTATTTAAAAAAACCCTGGTAGGTTTTTTTTTTATTTAAAATATTCGTAGTATAAAAATAAGTATAATTTACGTATTTGGGGTACAAATTGATTCGCACCGTTTTTTTTTTAGCTCAAAAGGGATAATGAATTAAATATGAATTAAATTAAATGAATGAATGAATTGATGAATTAAATAAAAATATATGAAATCATTACATTACATCTTTTCCCCATTTTTGAGCCAATTTCCGGGTTTTCGACTTTTGAAGCGATCCAACTTTGAAGCCGATTTTATATTTCTTAAAAGAAGTGATTCGATAGCATGCTAAAAGATATTGTATTCAACAGTCAGAGGGACCAATGTTCGAAGAATACCGCAGTTGAAGCATTCGATCGTTTCTGACTATCGTTTGGTAACTTTTGCGACGTGAGGCCGAGCATTGTTATGCAAAAGAATAACTTAATGAAGTTTCTCTCTGTATTCCGGCTGTTTTCTTACAAAGCACGGTTCAAACGAAGTAACTATAGTCTGATTAAGCAGCCCAACGCCGCCTTGATCCCACCAAGAATACAAAATTGCATAATAAATACTAAAGCAAAGTAATTTTACTAATAAATAAAAAAATATTGTAGGTTTGGTTTTTGCCAACCTTGCATTATATGGTGTTGATATTTGTATTGGGCTTAGTAATTCGTTTGTGCCAAAGGAAAAGTTTTAAAAAAGTGGCATTTGTGGAAATGTGATACTGAACACGATGCTTGGGAGAGAGGAATTACATGAGGGCAGCAGAGCCGGCTGAAACACCTCGATTATGAAGATATAATCAGTCTTGCGTCGGATTTGCGTAACGTAACGCTGGCGGCGGAAGTGGCAAGTATGAGGATAAATGCCGTGATGACTGGAATTCTCCGTATTAACGCTATTACTTGTTTTTGGCACCAAGGAAATTGAGGACGTTCGTTAATTCTGCTACCTGGGGAGTATTATATCCGCAAAAGGAGGATTGGACAGGGATATTGAGAACAGTCAATAGTCAAATGGCCGCCTATAATTTGGAAATCATCTATGTTATCATTAGTTTGAAAATAACGGTATTCAGTGTGAATGTAAGATTCATAATTTTGTAAGGTTTTGGAATATGGGATACTGCCAGTCGTGATGTGTGGAAGTTCCAAGTTTTTGTGAACAGCTGTCTTAGCAGATTTCTGCACATTTTCTAACCTATAACTGTATTTAATCAATTGCTTTAGAGATAAAAAACCTTAAATGGCGATGGATTCGCCACACTTTCTGAAAGCACCCGAATGATATTAGCAGAATTGCCATAGAGAAATTAAGGCCGAGTTGGATAGATGCAGCAAGAGTTGAAGAGAAGCGACGGCGTTAGCACAGAACAGGAAGTTGTTCAGGGAATTTATTGAGGTCCTATGATCTTCCTAGGATGGAGTGGAACATTACGTAATGAAATTATTCGTTTATTTACACTTTAAGATAGATGGCAAGGAGAGTTATTTTGAGTTTTTGGTGAGAGTTTGGGCCCGTTACAGTATAAATTAAGCTGCTACAGTAAAAAACCAGTGTTGGTATAAATTAAGCAGCAATAGTTGAAAGATTGGAGCTCGTTTTGCCATAAATTAGGGAGAGATAGTGAAAAGATTGGAGTCCGTTTTGCTAAGTTGATTTTTAAGCTAAGTAGATGATTAATCTACTGTAGCTCGCCCCCATATGATTGTGTGAAGTGGTGAAGATCCTTGCTTAGTAGTGGTGGTGACCCTTACTTAGTATTGTAATTCATTGAGTCTCTTTATTAAACACTCGAAATCGAAATTTAAAAAAATAGTTTAAATACATAAACAAAAAAAGTGAGGGAATTATCTATCCAAACCATTAATTCTGATCTATACTACTCACATTTGGACACTTTGAACAAAATTATCAAACAAGAACAGCAGAATTGGCCAACAGAAAAGTTGCTGTGTTCATACCGTGAAAATTCTAGGCCACACGCATAATTTTGGTAGCCCGTCAATAAGTTACTGCACTTGATGTACGACCATCATATACCCCAGATCATTTCTTTTTTATTGCCTGCAAAAATCTCTTACTGGTAAAAAAAATTTCACCTGTTACGATGGAGTTATGAAGTTATCCGAATAATGCTAAATGGATTAATACACTACAATGGCATATACGCTGGTGGCCAGCTATTTAATGATAATTGTTTGTAAGCTGACATGATCATTTACAAGTCCTAAGCAAAGGTTTTTGAATTATGACATATTTTTTACCATCCAAATCAAAAAAATTATCTTGGATTCAACAACACTTGTTGTCCCTAAATAGCTGGCCACCAGAGTATGTACTTGATTAAAATTGTTATTCAATCAAAAAAATTTTAGCTGTAAAATTTACCAACAATATCAAACCAACAAATACGAAACAACTATAACAACAAACATTTCTTTAGTCGTCATAATTTTTAATTTTTTTTTTCTAATCATTATTTAAAATAAAACTATCATTTATTTTACGTTCTTGATATTGCAAATATTTTAACAATAATTTATGCAATTCAATTTATTAAACAAATGCAATGTTTGTTTTTATATGAACCACCCTAATAACTCCAAACAAGTACACAGTACATACATTCTTCTGTACAGCAGCTTAATATAAATATCCATTTGTGGAGATTGATTTAACAAATGCTTCTGAGAGTTGGTTTTCTATACAATTTCATTTATTTCAGCTTTTTTACAAAAAAAAAAAAAAAAAAAAATTAAAAAAGAATTACGTTATTTGTTTACCACATGCCATACATTTTTGCATACATTTATGAATGAAATAAAACAGAAACCCAGTATTTTTAAAATACTGGTAAATATAGTTGAATTCGAAAAAAATTAAAAATAAAATTCTAAAGGGTTTTAGAAAAATGTATTTTTGATAATAAAAAAAAAACATATTCATTTAATTGACTGTGATTTTTTTCGATTTGTTTTCAAATATTCAAGGAAGTTCATTAAACTTTCATTGTTTTTTATTTTTATTTTTTAACATTTACTATTAAAACAGTATGTCGTTTTAGAAATTTTATCATGTTTTTAGCAATGTAGACAAACAAATGCATTTTTTAAATACATAGTTTAAAACAAACAAAATTTAAATTAATTTATAGTAACAAATTTGTCAAAACATTAAGACTTAACAATTTATGGTATTAAAGGTCTTCATCAAAAAAGTTCAAAGATCTCAGCGCATGTTATTTTTATAGCATTTGTTTGAAAAATTAAGTTTGGAATTTTTATTTCAAATATTCAGCTTTTATATTTGACTATTAGAGGCCTCTCTACATACATTTGAGTCCAAAAGTGGAAAAGGTTAATGTGCTTACTTATGCCAATAATGGCAACAAAAAAAAAAAAATGTTTTACATTTGATTAAATCATATAAATATTTTTTTTTTATTGAAATTTACGACACGATTGTTTCTAACCGTAAAGGAACTATAATAGTATCTGCAAATTTCCAAGAATCTTATAGCCATTGTACTCAGAGAGTAAACAAATAGAATATCCAAGTAAACAAGAGGCCATTGTGCAGCATATTTTATATAACCGCCCAGTGGGGCTCAAAATGAGACATGTGCTTAACGTGTTTACTTGTCTTTAACTCCTTAACGCACAAATTAAAAAAAAGCCCAAGCAAAATACATTTTTTTATGTAAAAAAAAAAAAACACTCTTTAGAACATTGCCTTGGCAAAAAAATAATAATAATAATACAAAATAAAAAAAAAAAAAAAAATAAAAAATTAATAAAAAATAAATGAATAAATAAAAATACAAAATTAATCAAAATATTTATTTTTTTTGGATTTCAATTCACATTGCAGAGAGAGTCAAATATTGCAAAGCTACACGTACAGTTAGTGTCATTAATATTCGGTTTTTAAGTTTATCGATAATAACACCCTGGCATTATCGAAATGGATAGGTAATCAGAAGAATGGCAAAAACCTAAATAAATGTTGTCAGTATGAGTATTCAAATATATGAAAAAAATGGCCCTATGGTAACCCTCCAACCGTGATAAATCGATCAAAGTTTGTTAACCCTGTTTACTAAGCGCCATTAATATTCGGTTTTTCCCCTATTTATATGCTATTTGCAAAAAACATGTTATTCAGCTACTTTTCCAGCAATATAGAGATACGTTTTAATAAAAGTGCATAACATCTCCTTTCTTGTCTGTCCAAAATTCTACTTCACTGCAAATTATAAAAATGGGGCGCAAAGGAAAAAACATTCCTTTAGAACAGCGAAAACCTATTATTTTCCATTATGAAAAAGGTAAAAAGTACAAAGAGATTGTTGAAATTCTGAATATGAAACCAAATTACATTGTCAGAAGGCATAAAAATGAAGGAAGAATACACTTCATAAAGCAGACAGGCCAGCCAAAAAAATTGACGGAGCGGGAAGAAAGTTCAATTGTGCGAAAAATAATATCTAACCCACGCTTAAGTGCTCCCAAATTAGTCACAGAGGTGCTCAATGAGTTTAAAAAGAAAATATCTGCATCTACTATACGAAGAACCATAAGAAAAAAAGGTTTTCATGGCCGAATAGCACGTCGTAAGTCATTGGTTAATTTACGCAACCGAAAAACTCGTTTGAGTTTTGCCAGGGAGTACATTAGGAAGCCTGAAACTTGGTGGGATGACGTTATATTTGCGGACGAGAGCAAATATAACGTATTTTGATCCGATGAGCGTGTAATGGTGTGGCGGAAGCCAAATGAGGAGCTACAGCCACAAAATTTAAAACCAACCGTAAAACATGGAAATGGACATGGTATGGTGTGGGGTTGTATGGGAGCTAAAGGGACGGGAAAATTAGTTTTTATCAGTGGAAATATGAATAAGGAATCATATTTGAATATCCTCTGTCAAAATTTGAAAGAAAGTGTAAGTAAGCTGGGCGTTTTAGATTCTTTTAAATTCTACCAAGATAACGACCCAAAGCACAAGTCGCGTTTAATCCAACAATGGTTGCTCTATAACTGCCCTAAAGTTCTCCATCCACCTGCACAATCCCCAGACCTCAATCCGATTGAGAATTTATCGGTGAGCTGGACCGGCGAATCCGCAACTACAAAATAACATCCATTGAAGACTTGAAATTGGAAGAAGAATGGGATCGTATTCCTGCAGCTTATACAGCTAAAATAGTAAAAAACATGTCAAACCGTCTAAGTGAAGTTATAACACAAAAGGGTTATCCAACAAAATACTGAATTTTATATAAAACCATTTTTCTAATGTATTATTTGTTACTTTTCAAAGAAAACCGAATATTATTGACGCGCAATGTTTTATGCCACCTGAATTAATTTAGTTTTTTTTTGTTATATTGTTATTCTTTTTTTCTAAATACAAATGTGAACTTTCAAGTGTCTAAATAAACTATTAATGAAAAGAAAAAAGTGTTGAAAAAGATATACATTTAGCTTAAGACGAATCAGTTAAACATATCTCTTTAATAAAACCGAATATTAATGACACTAACTGTACATACATCAACTTTTTGTATTTTTTTTCGAATTGCTATTTCAACGAAAAAAAAAAAAAAACATATTTTTATCAGTAAAAATATTTATTTATACTTTCACAGAGCAGCAAAAACACAAAGCCGCTCGAATTATCTCGAGTGCATACAGTTTGTCCTGTTTAGCGCGCTTGAATTGATTCGAGGAGTTAAAAGAGTTGACAGCTCTTAACACACGACATTAATACAAAGGATATGCCATTGTTAATGTAGCAACACTTTTTGGTTTTAGTGCCTATCCAGGTCTGCCAATGCTTTGGTAACATATATTAAATTACAACACCTTCTGATTGTAGGGACTATCTATAGCTCTACACCGAATCTAAAATAACCTTTCTCCGATTTAGATTTAAGCCACAACTACCACGTGTACTTTCCAAAGAGCCGCTTCACCATAGACCAAACTACCAAAAATAAGTTTGTGACAAGACTCCGAAGTTCTTTCTCTAATTATTTCACCATCAGTATATATCCTTTCCTTCAATGGGTGAAATTCAAGACTTGGAATTAACCAACTGTATAACTAAGTTGCCAGAGACTAACAGGGCTCAGAGTATTATTTGTATAGTATTTATTTGTATAATTGGGGTAAATTCCTTCATTAGAAATGTTGTCTGGTTCTGTAAATGGTGCTTATGGCTTTAAAAAAACATTCTTAACTGATTTTAAGTGAACTCAAGATGTGAAATGTCTAATATGATATACCCTAGCCACAGGAGGCTCGGAACTTAGTATTTAGATATATGTATAATCATATCGGGACATCGAAAATCTTGCAAAAAAACTCTTCCTGCAAACCTAACAAGCTTCTTGACTAAAGAATATAGTTTGGTTCTGTATAATGCACATGTATCTATGAGAGATATCATAACGTGGCTGCTGATAGCCTCTAAAGGTACCCTTTCAACCGAATTTAAATTAAATCCAATATATGAAATATCAACAAGAATGCGTGCAAGGTGCATGGGGAGTAGAATGTAGTATTTAAGTATATAATTAAAGCTGAATATCTAGAATGTTGATAGCATACGGTCTGAGACAAAGAGATTTATGTGAAGTGTTGCAATGGAGCTGCTGGTGGTTTCTAAAGAAATCACTGAAAGTAAATCCAAAGTGTAAAATGTCAACTACCTTAGGGGTAGGGTTGGCAAAAACCCGTTTTTTTTTAAACCAATCCACCGGGTTTTATTGTTTTTTTTTTTTGAGCTGCTAAAACTCGGTGATCGGAGCATGCATTGTAAGAAAATTGGATTATAGAGATACTCATGATTAAACTATTCTTTTGCATTGACAACTTCTGGTCTCACGTCACAAAACTTTCAAAATAATTATTACAAACGATCGGACTATTGGCTATTGCGACGGATACAATATACTAATATTTCCTTATAAACCTTTTTTTATACAGCATTGCGCTATAACGGCCGGTTAGAATTATGCAACGCATTCGGCGCAAATAGCCTAGTTCAACGGCTAAAAACCGTTGATTCACCGTTTTTTTTAACAAAAATATAATAAAAACAAACGCAACACATATTCATCTCGTTTTACGGCCTACACTCTCCGTATAAAGAGGAATGAGTATATCTGCAAGCATGTCACCAATTTACTTCTTTTGAAGAAATACAAAATCGGCTTCAAAGTTGGAGCGCCTTAAAAGACGAGAAGTTTTTCTGAGACGGGATTTGGAAATTGGCTCAGAGGCGAGGAAAAGATCTAATAAAACCTTGGGTTACCCAGTGGGTTGGATTATACCATAATGGTAAACCATTCTATGGGTCGAAGAAGACATGAAGAGGGTAAAAAGATTGGCGTGCATAAATATGACTGAGGCAGTTAGAATCTGCCGTACAGTTGCATACTGTAGGTTCTATTGGACCTAATTCCGCTGCGCATGGCGGTGAGAAACAGTCATAGAGATCATGGCAAATATTGGGCCAAACACGAGGCTGTGTGAGGGTCATAGACTCATTGCTTGTCCTATGAACGGAAACATACAGCCTAGCCTAGATTAGAGCACTTAGCGTAATCTAGCTGTCAAAAATTCTCATGCCTATACAAATTGTATGAAGCAAACTATAAAAGTGATGCGTGAACGCTTTGCAATCGGAAAATCAAATTTTGACAACGCTTTAAAAACCACAGTTAGCCGCGAAAGAAAAAGAAATGAAAAAAGAAAACAAGTAGTGGAATTATAGCGGTTTTCGGATCAAATTTAGCGTTTTAGTAAATTTTTAATTTCAATCTAGTGATTTTTTGTTGAAAAGTTAAGTAACATTACTGTAATAACACGACGCTTTGATTTAGGTATATCACTTCAGCTTCAATGCAACGCTCGGCGCACTAATTTAGGTTTGCCAGATAGAAATCTATGTAATACTTTACAGCAAGGCTGGTTACCAGGAGTAATTGGAGCAGTTTGGAGGCTGCATACTTCTTTGGCGAAAAGACTAATTTGTGTTACACGGTAGGGTCAAAAACTGAAGGTGGCACAGGGATAATAGAACGAAATATTCGCAATTCTATCTGGTAGTCAGGCCGCCGTACGAGCACTTAGATCCTATTAAATTGACTCAAAGGCAGAAGTCAAGTGGGAAATTCGGGCAAATGAGAGGAACACACAGAATGTAGTGTTTAATTGGAACAATAATTATAACCTGCAATATTTAACAAAATAGCTGTATGATTTAGTATGAGAGACCTACATATTAGTGTGTAGTAGACCTACATATGTGAGGTATTGCAATCAGACTGATGTCCTTTAAAGAAAGTCTTCTCATCTAATTTAACGTAATTTTTACTAACTTCTTATGAAAATCGTCAACAAAAATGTTTAATATCAAAGATCATATTAAAAAGCAGAAAACTCCAAAGCAATAACCAAGGTCATCTAATTAATAACGTTTGAAAAATAGGAATCACGTGATTAAAATTTAATAAAACTGAGAGTATTTAGACGAGTGCTTGCATATATTGTCGTATATAAATGTATGTATATCACTTGAAATGTCAGTATTAGTTAACAAAATATTTTAAACCAAGTTACGCCTTTAGCATATTAAACGTTTTTCTCTTCATAAAAAAATAAGTTTAACGCCTCAAAACCAAACAAAAAAATTAATGTGAAAAAAAATTGTCAAAAAAAAAAAATAAAATAAAAAAGAGAAAAATAAAAACAATTTCGCAATTTAATATTTATGGCCTTAACAAAAACGAAAATAAAGTTTAACTGCATTGTGTGTTAAAACCAAATCATTCCCAAAAACCCCCAAAAAAAAAAACGCTAAAATTAATTTTTTTTCTATATAAAAGCGAAAGCCTTTAAATAAAATCACAAATTTAAAAAATACCCAAAAATATAATACGTCTGTGCACATTTAGAATTTAAAGCCTAAAATTAAATTAACTGTTAAGATATGCTTGACTGCTTACCTGTCTGCTAGTTAGTTTAACTGCGAAAACCATCAACTAAAAAAGTTCAGTACAAAAGGCCTTGGAAGTGTTTGTACTCGTATTCAAAATATATAGAAAGAGACCCATTATATATAATCCAAGTTTTTTATTAGTTATTAAATTTTTAAAAACTTTTGCATTCGAAAAGTATCTAAGCGGAAATTAAATTTTCTACGCCTAAAATAAATATATTCCAAGATTTTATTGATGACTGGAGAAGAACAAATATACTTTACTGTGACAGCTGTTACGCTATAAGCACTCATTCTATACAATTTCTGTTTCTTAAAAAAAAAAAAATTCTAGAGTTTTAAAAGGGTCTCTGAAACTACAGTTTTTCTTGTTTCTACAGGAAACATAGAGCCTCGCCGAATTTACTTCATTCGATTCTGTTTACTGTCAGAGCTTTTAGTTCATTTCAGTTTCATCAGTTATCTAATCTGCTTCTAATTATGAACCAAATGTGGCATTTTTTTCCAAATTGGACTACAACTTGTTATTATAATTATCATCATACCGACCAGGCACCAT
Organism: Wohlfahrtia magnifica; assembly: GCA_023159175.1. Taxonomy (NCBI): domain Eukaryota; kingdom Metazoa; phylum Arthropoda; class Insecta; order Diptera; family Sarcophagidae; genus Wohlfahrtia; species Wohlfahrtia magnifica. The sequence continues at coordinate 313,875 of JAKWBJ010000498.1, forward strand.
TTCAGAAACCATTGGATCTATTGTGTCTCTTTCGGTCTATAGTTTGTTCAGCAGATCTGCTGCCTTCCTAATGAATACCAGCTGATCTGAGATCATAAGGGTGAATATGTCACCCAGTATGTCCTTTTGCCAGATTCAGACAGGGAGCTGCTCTTCTCTTCTACTTTCACACGCATAGGCGAAAAATAAGCAAAAAAAAGTAAAGAGAAAACAAGTGGAAAAATACAGTGCAAAGTGGCCTGAGAGGAGACTATTAAATTACTACCACAATTGTTAAATGCATTAATATTAGTTAGCCGAACGCTGCCCTATGTCCAGATAAACTCATCAAGAATCCCACATTCATCCTCTTCAGATGCGTACTTAATCTACAGTCTGGTCTGCCATACTTGAGAACCTGAGAGTGACACCCAAATTGCGAACTGATAGCCGCCATAGAGTACCAAAGTCCCCTTTGAGCACTCCAGTTATTCCAGGAAGGAACATGGGGACTTTTCTCAGTCAATGAGCTACGCCCGATTCTATTTTTACAAATACAAATAACGCTTCTTTACGTTGTCGAAATTCCAGCAGACCATTTATAAGATCTTTTTGATAAATGTGGGAATATAAAAACAGTGTTGGATTTGTAACTATTTTGATATAAGTGTCCCTATTATTTTTCACATGACTGTATATCATAAAGCAAGTATTTAATGTTAGGAAAAATAGAATATATCGGGTCCACCACCTAACGTCTTTTTTTTTGCAACTAGTGCTTATTTCGTGAATGGTAACACTGATGTCGTTTGGCCACCTCGGAGCTGCGATTTGACACCGTTGGACTATTATTTGTGGGGTGCCGTCAAAGATAAGTGTTACGCTAACAAGCCAGAGACAATTGACGCTTTAAAGGACAATATTCGTGTAGTCATTGGTGAAATACAGCTGCACACAATCGATAATGTGCTTAAAAATTGGACCGATCGTGTAGGCACTGCATGGCCAGCCGAGGCAGCCATTTGAATGAAATTATTTTCCATTATTAACCGGAAGTATTGTACTTTCAAATAAAAAAAGAAATTTGAGAAAATATTCAGTAGTTTTTTTATAGCATTAAAAAAAAAAAAATATTTTTCGGACCCTTTATCAAGCTATGACGCTAAGATTTAGAGGGAATGTCAACAACAGATGTACCAGCCTAACGACAAAAAAAAAAATCGGACCGATAGGTCCGCCACACGGGGGTTATTCTGCGAATTTTTGATCTGGGTAGTATATGTGAAGCGGTGTCAAACCAAGTAAGGCATCCAATGCCGCTGTTGGATAGATTCTTAATTCCCCAGCAATACCGAGGCAGGCGAGTGTCTGTACTCTGCCTAATTTATTTAATTTGGTAGCTACCTCAGTCTTTCTCTACAATGCTATGGTCGCATAAGTGATAATGGGCCGAATAAAAGCGATATATATAAATATAGTGCCATTCTCGGCGAAAGACCATATGTATAGTTGTAGGAGAGCCGACTTCCAAAGGCTCTTATTGTCTTATTCTGGTTGGCACCAATGTGCGAAATCTAAATATGTAAGCCTCCTATCCAAAATGACACCTAAACACTTAACCTCAGAAAAGCTGATGGTGGTACTCATAAAAGAATTATAGTCACATGATAACCTGTATCTCCTTGTAATAGGTACAACAACACTTTTTTAAGGCTTCATCGAGAGCCATTCTTGGGAAATAACTATAACCTGTTAGCCGTTGGTTGCCTATACCGTTTGGCTAGTAAAAGTTCAGTATTCTGCATAGGTCAAGATTTATAAATACTTGTAATGCCTGCAAATAACAGCACAGATATGCTAATAAAGATGTTGCATTTAGTGCGGATAGAGATGTATGTATATCTTAATAGTGTGCCCCATTGGATTCGGCTAACTTTGTGAAAATCAGTCAATTTTTCAATTATACTGCCGAGGTGACAGAATGACAGATAGTGAGAGGTTGGACGTTTGTTGTATTCGTCAGCATGATCTTGGTTTTTGGGTATGTCTATTAGAGGACCATAGCTTATCCAGTTTGAGTTGTAGATTTGAGTCAGTTTGAGTTGTATATCATCTGCAAAATCTAGGTCCTTTAAGCATCCATTTAGACATCCTAGGATGTGACATGTTTCATTACATCGTCAATGGTGAAATTAAAGAATAAGGGCCATTAAGGGAATAAAGGACGTATAATCTCATGAGGAATGAGACAAATTACGAAGAGTACAGTTCGCTAATTCTATGAATTTCTTGTCTAATACCGAACTACTATCTAAATTTAAGCCAGTTCGTTCATGAATTCAAATATAAATATATTACAGAAAATTTCAATGCAACTCTGTGCTTCTCTTAGATGTTTTCTAATACCTGACTACTGTCGAATTTTAAGCAAGTTTATTCACGAAAGCTATTGAAAGTAAAAATCCTGGTGAATTTATCGGAAATAGGAAAAAGTGAAACTCCCCAAACCAAAGAAAACCTTGATAAATATATTAGGAACTCCGGCCAAAAAACATAACACAAAAAAATAATGACCGACATAAGAAAACCCACAATCTTTGAACATATCTAGGCATCTAAGCCATAAGTTAGGTGAATTGTGGTACGCTAAAGAATAGACACTCCGACATGCACAATAAGCTGAACAACATCGTTAATGAGGCTTTGAAATCAGGCCTGTCAATAAACATAAAAAATTAAGTTCCTGCCATTGATGACCCCGAAAAATTTTAATATCTCAGATTATGAGAAAGCTATGTTCGAAGTGGATGCCGCGTCTACTCACTGTTGACCAAAACCAAGAACGTGTTGATGATTATGAAACAATGGCAAAACTTCAAGATTTGCACTTCAAATTGCTCCCACATCTACCGTATTCGCCAGATTTAGCTCTCAGCGTCTACTGGCTGTTCGCAGACCTCAAAAAATGCTCGCTAGTAAGAAATTTCGCACGAATGAAGAGGTTATCGCTGAAACTTAGGCCAATTTTGAGGCAAAAGATAAATCGTCCTACAAAAGTGGTATTGAAATGTTAGAGCGGCGATGTAATGATTGCATTGACTTTGATGGAGATTACGTTGATGAATAAAGCTAATTTTGAACCAAAAAAAGGGTTTTATTTGTTAGGCCCGAGACTTGTCAGCCCATGTGCTAAGTTTGTATGTAAGGGATGTCCAAAATTGAGGTATCATTTTAATTTTAATAAAAAAGACTTTATTGTTTCAGATATTAAAAATATTATCTCAGTTTATTACAAATAGGTTCCGGTTAATAATGAAAAATTATGTCGATCAAGTGACCTTCCCTACTAATCTACCAATCTATTACCAAACTTATCAATCACGCTTTTCAACGTGAAAGAAAAGTTCGAAAATCGCACTATTTCTCGTAGAGGAGCAGTAATTTGATCACCAAGATCGTGCGATTTGACACCTTTAGATTTTTTTTGGGGTTTTTTGAAATCGAAAGTCTACAACAATAATCCCACAACAGTTCAAGAGCTTAAAACCAACATTGTCGAGCAGATATCAACCATTGACAACAATTTATTGAAATTTGATATGATAACTCAATTTTAAACACCCTTTAGAAATTTAGGAGGAAATAAGGAGGCTAAAGTCTAACAAGCCGTACTATATATTATGCTCTGTTGCGCCATAAACTTTCTGAAATGCTTTATTGACAAGGGGTTAAAGAGAGCCATCACCAAAACCAAAGAAAGGTTTGATCAAAAATAGGGAGTAAGTTCTTATAGCCATCGTTAACATATTCAAGAATAATCCAGTTTGACGTTTAACCTTATTAAGAATAACCAATCATTCATTAAATCGGTGGACAATCATGGTTGGCAATACACTGGGTAACCCAATTAAACCCACCCGGATCTTATTGGGTATTATATTTAAAAAAAAACCCGGGTGGGTTTTTTATTTAAAGGTTTTCGTAGTTTATTTACAATAAAAATAAGTGTAATTTACGCATTGGGACTAAAAAGTTTTAGTTCCGTTTTTGAGCTCAAAAAGATAATGACATAAGAAATTTATGAAATAATTGCATACATATTTTCCCCACCGCTGAGCTAATTTCCAAATCCCGTCTCAGAAAAACATCTTGTTGTTCAAGGCGCTCCAACTTTGAAACTGATTTTGTATTTCTTCAAAGGAAGTGATTCGGTGACATGTTAAAAGATAGACTCATACCCTTTTATATGGGCTAGATAGTTTCTGAAAATGTAGGCCGTAAAACGAAATGACTTTAAACGAGATGAATTCATGTTGCTTTTGTTTCCCCTACACTTTTTGTAAAAAATGGAGAATCCACGGTTTTTTAGCCGTAGAACGAGGTAATATGCGCTTAAAGCGAATGTGTTCCATAATGTAAACGGGCCGTCATGCATAAAAAGGTGTGAGCAATGTCTGATCGTTTCTAATAATTGTTTTGAAACTTTTGCGATATGAGGTCGAGTGTTGTCATGCAAAAGAATAACTTAATCATTTCTGTCTTTATATTCCGGCCGTTTTTTCATAATGATTCAAACGAAATAATTGCAGCTGATCAATCACCTAGTTTTAGCAGCTCATAGTACACAATGCCGCCTTGATCCCGCCAAGAATGTAAAATTGCACTATAAATACTAAAACAATATGATTGTATAACAAACAAAAAAATATGTCGACTTGAACGAAATTTGGAAGCAGTTATAAGACCCAAAAAAAAAACATCAAAAACTCAATAAAACCCGGTGGATTGGGTTTACCTGGGTTTTTGCCAACCCTGTGGACAATGTACACTTTTTAGTTTCAGACGTATCATTAAGTGATTATTTACTGCTACCAAATTTGGAGAAGACTTTAAGTGGTAGTATATTTGATTTAAACAGGCATGTTACCCTTGAAACAAACATCTATTTTAAAGGGATTCCTGAGAGAAATCTTATTATTTGGAAGAAGCCTATATTGATAATAAAAAATATCCCAAAACGTCATTGAATTATGAAACTGGTCTTGTATTACACAATCTTTCAACTTTTTAAGAAGTGGTATGATCAAGAAGCCTGTATTTAATTACCAAAAACTATGAAAGGAATCCTTTCAAAAAAAAGTTTTTTTTTTTTCGTTTGGATTAATTGCTGTTTTTTTTTTTTTTAAATGTCACAGTGACATTCTCTCCCTTTTATGGGCTACTTTAACATAAAAAAACAAAAACAAAAAACTTGTTGATTTTTTTTATGATAATTTTTGTTGTTTTTTTGTTACTGTCTTAGCTTTTTTTTGGGATATACACACATAACAGTTTACGGGCTGTTGCCTGTTTAATGAAATAAAAACGTAATTGTTTTTCGACAATATTTCTGGGAACTGGTTTAATAATAACAGCTGTTATTAAAATATTTTTTGGAAATGTAACCAAGTATCAAAGAATTTTATCAATTTTATGTCTTTTTTTTTAAATAATTTATGATCAGAAGCAACACTTTCAATATTTACCTGAGATCGTTCAAAACCATCTGGATTCATGGTGGGCATTAGATATATATCTGTGGTATTTATTAATTGGGCCACATCCAAATTGCTATGATAATTGTAAAGTAAATATTTGGCCAAATAGATTAACAGCTGTCGTCCAATGGTCTCATCACCATGCATATTGCCAACATATTTAACCATGGGCGTTAAAAGTGGCCTTTGACGTATAGTTTGACCTATTTGTAAAACAATTAAGGGTCTACCCTCCAGGGAACGTCCAATGGTCTCGACGCGAGCATTTTCTGGAAATTGTTTAGCTAAACGAGCAAATGTATCCTCCAAATCGAATTGTGTATCATAGTGCGGGCGTTGCAAGAAACTTTCATCTTCTTTAATAATATAACCTTGACATAAACTTGGTATAGAGACTACGACAACGAAGAGCATCATTATCATCATGGTAATATAGCCGTTTAATGCAAATATTAAAGATTTTTGCTTTTGTAATGCTGCTGCTGTTGTTCTTCTAATGCTATGACAGCATTGTGGGTGTGTTGAAGATGTGGAAGATTTTGTCGTCATAGCTTTGGTTGCTGTTGCTATTTTATTGAATGTCACCATATTGGCAAAACAAAAGGCAAAATGAAACAAAACGATAAAATAAGTGGTTGAGTCGAACTGACTGGCTGGTTTGTTGGCTGCTTTAACTGTCTGCCTGTGCTTAATAATAATTAAAGCGAAAGTGTTAAACAACAACAGGAGCTGTTTCTTGCCAGAGTCCTTATGTTCTTAGAGTAGAGGTAGTAATGAATTGACGTAGTTTCCCTTTCCCTTTTCTTTGTTCTTTTTCTTTTATTATTTTTATAGATTTAGTAATGTTGCCTTCCTTTTTTTCAGTTTTTATTAGAGATGACGTTGGACTACAGCATATTACATGCGTAGGTGTCTATTTGCTTTTATTTTTACTATTTTTAGCTTTTCAAACTTAAAAACGTTATCTTTGGTATTCTTGTACAAAACTAAACAAACCAACAAAAGAAAGATATCAAATACTTTTTTGATTTGGCCTTTATTTATACTCGCGTATGTGTACTTGGAAGTTCAAATTTCAAAGCTGTGCTCCACTTTTAAATTCTCTATCATATATTAATGCAGAATCGTGTTCTTTTCCTCTAAACTTTAAATTAACACTTTGCTAAAAATTAATGTTAATTAATGACAATCACGTATACAATTTCGTTTAATATTTCATTTAAATTTTTTCTTTCCAAAAACATTTTCAAAACTCCCTTTTGTCTTGTTGATGATGATATCGATGCCGATGTTGATGAAAATGTTGAAGCACAAAATACTTCCCTGTAGAAAAGGTGATGGTTTTTAGTTTTTTTTTTTGAGGTATTGATTTTTGTTATAGCCGTTTTACTTTTTCCCTTTTCGATTTGTATTCAATCCGTACTCATCTAACGTTGCTTCTCTTTACGACAAGTACAAAAGACTAACTGAAGCAATTTGCTGCTTTATAAATACTTGATATGTTTTTTTTTTTTTTACTGTGTTTTAATAAATAATTCACACAGCCGTCAATATAAGTATGCACCAGCGTTAGCAGAGTAACAACTTGGCCATACAATTCCAAAAAAAAAGTGGTGCAAGCGCATGTTTACTAAGTGAGTTTTATTTATTTTATTTTGTACTTTTCTATTTCGCCTTTAGTTGATTTTCTCCTTTTATTGTGAATTATACAAGAGAGAGTTACATATAGTGAGAGAGCAAATAAGCGGGAGAGTAAAAGTAAGAGTTATGGGAGAAAGAGAGAAACAAGTGAAGTTGTTATTTGAGGGATTTGTATACCGTATTTTAAGGGTACTAGTAAACAAGTATGTATGCGTGGGTTGTCTGTGATGGTGAATTAAAGGTTTATGCTTTTTTAAGAAGGGGCATACATTTTGTCAAAAATTATTTACAAATTAAAATTTTAGTTCCCTCGGACTAGATTCCTTAGTTTTACAATTGCAATAACAATATAAGCGTCTTTAATGCTACAAATTAGGCTTCTCCGTAGAAACCAGTAGTATTCTGCAAGTTCTTATACCCATTCGCATCATCTATCTTGATAAGGCCGGAAATGCAAATAAAAAACTGTTTAGATTTACAATTAGTTAAACGCCTGTCATTACAGATGTTTTTAATATATGATCGGTGTGGCTTAAGCAGCTTAATTGACCTGTAAAACTATTGCATTCAATATCAAGAAGAATTTATAATGATAGTGAACACAACTGTTACCTTGTATTAAAAAGAGCTTGTGCTCTATAGATGAGTATCACACTTTGTTGTTGGTGTAGCAACTTTACAATTGTCTTTGTTATTACTGTGGAATTCATCAATTGAAAATTGTAAAGGACTCTAATCCATACTGAATAAAGAACTTATTTTTCAAAATTTTGTAAAAATATGCAGTGCTTTTTAAAAAAAAGTAGATTTAACTACTCTCCAAAAAGTTTACTATTTTTAATCCCTTATACAAAGAAGTTGCTTACCAATCTCTTATAAATATAGTCCCGTTACATTTCAAAAACATCTGAACACTGAACTCCTTTCGCAATATACAATAAAAACCATTAAACATGGTGGAGGAAATATATAAGTATGGGGATATTTCCTACCATAGCACAGGGCCTCTATTTAGAATAGAAGGAATAATGGATGCCATTAATTACATCAATATGGTAAACGATGTCATGATTACCTGCCGAATGGGAAATGCCGCTTCGATGAGTGTTTCACTAAGGTAACGACCCGATACACACATTGAAGAGAGCAAAACATTGGTTTCAAAATAATGACGTCGAGGTTTTGAGCTGGCCTTCAAATAGAAATATGTCAGAGATTTATTGGCTCTATGCCAAAACTGTGCTCAGCAGTCAATTAAAATAAGAGTTAATCCACCAAGTACTGAGGTAAATAAACTAATCAAAAATAATTATTTAGCTTAATTACTAAAAATATTCTTTTTGAAACACCATATTTAGTGAATCTATTTTCTTGAACAGGAACAATATTGATGAATACATATTTTTTTTTTTAATTTATGTTATAATGTTATGTTATTTATGTTATAATTTTACCAAAATAAAAAAATAAAAAAGAGCAATCGCGTTTTTCTAAATGTTTTATTGGTTTCAAGGATGTTACATCATGGTGAATCTATTTTTTTCAACAGCACTGTTTGTTTATATCCGTATCGATATGGAAGATTAGCTATTCATACAGATATAGAGGAGGCAACATCGAATATGACTAGATTTTTTCAATACAAATGTAATAAAATAAATTTTTTGTAAATTTTTTCGAGATTGTCATAAGTCGACTTAAGCCATAGATATAAAATACATGTACCAAAACTTTTGAAGCACACCACGTATTTTACCACAGTAGTAAATTATTCTCTTAATTACTTATTGCTTCATGTATCGAGTAGAATACAATGTACTCAGTACACTGATTACATAGTGAGAAATATTTATTTTTGAACAAAACTCTCTGTTTACATTCTCCCATAAATCGATTTTTTGCTTGTTTTTGTTTCAGTATTACTTCTTTGATGTTATTTATGGTTTATTGTATATGGTATAATGTTGTTGTTTTTATTTTGTTTAGCAACTTTGCGAATATAGTACAATACTTTAATGGGTTTTGAACTTTTTGAATTTAAGAGAAAGAGAGCGAGAGCTATAATAATAACTCATATTTTCTCTCTTTATTTCTTTGTTTATAATCTTAAATTTGTACAAGTACTGCAAAAATATACAAAATTGTAAATATTCGCCTTAAAGCTTATCACTCACTACTTTTTATTTATTTTATTTTTTTCGTTATTATTTTTTTCTTACTTCATTATCTCAATAAGTAATCAATAAAAGGGCAGAGTTTTCACACAAATAGTTTGAGAATGTAAGTGTTATCAGTTAAAAAGATAATAATAATAATAAAATAGCAAATATTTTAAATATTTATAAAAAATTTCGATACGTACGATTAGCAAATTAGAGCAAAGAGAACAGAGCAAAAAACTTCTAAAGTTTTATACTTTGCTTTTGTTGTCAATAAAGAGAGAGCCGCTTATAAGAGAGCCGTTCTACAGCTTTACACATTTTTTTGTTTTACTCGTGTTGCAAATGAATTTTAAGAGAAGTTTTAAATTTTAACTATGGCTTACTATAACTTACAAAAACAAAGATGAAATTAAAAAAGCAATTGCAAACATTGTTGTTGCAATTATTTTAATATTTTTTGTGTTTTTCACATTTTTGTTTTGTTTTTTATTGCATATGTTTATCTTTTTACACATGCACTCGTACCCGTATTAAAAGCTAGTAATAGGCGCTTTTTAACTGCACGCTACAATTTTTTTAACTATTTTTTCAATTCTTTTGAAAGAACAATTTTTTAGCTGTAATACTAATTCTGTAAATTTGACTGAGTATCAGCGTAAAAAATTTTAATAAAAAGCAAAATATAAACGGCTACTTTCCAATTTTTAATTCGAGGTATAGTCCTTCGGGCGAAATTTCTAAGTTTTAAACTGCTGTACCATTGTTCTTTATGATGATGCAACTACGATTACAGTATTAGTTTTTAATGCTACAAATTTTGCAGTTTTCAAGAAAACAGCGATTAATTGTCTATAAAAATCCGCACCGCAAAACAATTTACGTTTGCGTACAGCCAAATAACGGGCGTTATAAACGTTTTAAATATTAAATTCAATTTCCATTTGCAACTATTTTCCCTTCTTCAAAAACTGATTGTAACTAAGGATTGCAATTGAAACAACGAAAGTGGAACTCATTATCCATACTAGTAGAAGATAAGCCAAGAGTTAGTTTTAAACAGACTTTATAGCTGCAAAAAGGTAAAACGTCGTAGAACTGACACGAATATTAATTTAATATTATTTTTTTATATAGGACCGATTTGGCTTAATTGAAATAAATTTACGAAAAATCGACATTAAATTTTTAAGTATATTTTAACCAGGGTTTAAATTGCTTGCTTTAAATTAGCAACAGCACTATAATTTTAGCTTTACTTCAGTTTTTAGCGTCAAATTAAATAGCTGTATTGCTGAATGCTTACTGAAAAACTTTAAAAAATAATAAGCAAAAGCAAAAGAGTAATTTGCTTAATATCACTTTGCGTATATTCTCTGCTTAAGCAGTCAGCAAAGCAACCAGAGCCACATTATCAAGAATTGTTCTTGCTGTAAGCAATAATTTGTTTACTTTGTTTGCTTTTGCTTAACTGTTTACTACTTATTCATTGACTACGATGCTGTTGCTTGAATTTCATGATCGTTTGTCCTTTCATGGAGAAAAATTGGTTAAATTTTTTTCATCTATTTTAATTTTGACTCTTTGATTTCTAAATTTCTTTTCATTTTATTGGTGACAGAGTCGCAAAATATGTCTACATTATAATAAACAGTTAAGTAAAAATAAAGTAAACAATAACTTATTGCTTACAGCAAAAGCAATTTTTGATAAAATAGTTGCTTTGCTAACTAAGCAAGTTAATTACTTCTTTGCTCTTGCTTTCTACTTTAGCTTATTACTTTTTTTAAGCATTTAGCAACACAGTTATTTAATATGCAGCTAAAAAATGAAGTAAAGCAAAAATATAGCATTTTCGCGCTTCACTTTTGCTGTGTAGTTTTCTTTAAGTTTAGTTAAGCAATTACAAATGCATTGAAAATAGTCCAGCATTTTTTAACGCTGATTTTAACATTGAGAACCTTTTAAAAAATGTTACACTGTTCTGTTTTTAAAAAGTGTTTCCTACATGTTGCTATACAAAGCTTACTATCTCTCTTTAAGTATATACAGGCTGAATTGACAAAAAAAACCCACATCTAAGAAGAAATAGCGATAAAAACATATTGTTTTTTGTCATGCTGTTTTTTTTCTAGATTTTTTTTCTTTCTAATTAATTTATTTTACACAAATTCATACACACATCAATCATGGCGATAATAAAATTAAGTAGAGACTGAAAACATTTCATTTCAAATGAAAATAACAAATATTAAAATAAAAAAATGTGTATATAAGTTTAGTAATTAGTTGGTTCATATTCATTGTGTTTCAACTGAGTTAAACCAAAATAACGGCTGAACAAATAATTAAATTCTCATGATGCGAATAAAAAGCGATTGTGAAGTCTATAAATAGGCCTTCTATGGAGGATAAGCAAAATTATTTAAATATTTATACGATAAATATGATCAGGCATGATTGTGATTAGATCAGTAGGGATCAGGTAGACTCACAACTTAATGGAAAGGATAATCTGGCTTTGTATGCATAGGTTTAGAACTGCTTAAATTGTTGGATTTTCCAGCGAGAGTTCTAGTGACAACTGTTGTTAATTTCGTGATAGTAGTAGGAGTAGTAGGCAATATTTCATCGAGAGATTCATAACTGTGAGTTGACAATACTGCTTTCTAAATTTTGTTCTCCGATGAAGCAGATTTTTCGTTGAACGGGAACATAAATAAGCATCATTGTTTCATTTGGAGTGTGGATAATCCACAAGCTTTTGTCGCAACACCATTACATTCATAGAAAGTTATTGTTTGGTACGCTTTATGAGCTGACGGAGTCATCAGTGCATATGTCTTCAAAAACGACGATGGTCAAAATGTTACTGTCGATGGTGAACGGTGTAGGGACATGAACAGAAATTTTTTCGTACTAGAATTAGCATGCATTAATCTTCCTGAGATGTGGTTCTAACAGAATGAAGACACATGTAACACAGCGAATAAACATTTGATTTTTTACGTAATGGGCCAATTAATTGGCCACCAAGATGGTGTGATTTAACCCCATTATATTAATTTCTTTGTGGTTATGTAAAGTCACTTGTCTATGTTGATAAACCAGAGACAATTGAACACCTGGGAATTAACATACGAAATACGGCGGCATATACTGCGAAAATTTCGTGAAAATTGGTGTTCTAGATTGCGCCTTGTACGCGCCAGCCGTGGCGACCACGTGGCCGATGTCAGATTTAAACATTAATTTCATAACATTATCTATCCAATAAAGACCATTTCATTGATATTAAAAATATTTTTTTTTATTATGATTTAAACTTAAAAACACCCGATATATCAGTTTCCTGCACTCGGAATACTTTAGTGGATATATAGCTGGGTTTACAGCTGCTGTGAACCTGTGAGATTTTTCCAGTATGTGTTCTGGTGGCAACTGTCACTGAATACTATATGTTAAAATTCATGTCATTTAACAATTACTATCGTAATTTTCATTATATAAGAGGAAGAGTAGCAATCTCTCATTTCTTGTGTCACTATCCTGCACTGAAAAAAATACCTTCTCCGATTTATAAGCTTGAAATTCGTTAGTAAGCTTTAACACACATTGGAAATTATAGACTCCTTTATTAGGTCAAGCACTCTATTTTTTACAATCCTCCTCATTGTGTTTTAATTTCCTCCTCTTTAGTTCTTTGACATGCACAGTATTTATTTGCACTGCTTACGATCCTTTTTCTCTTCATCCTCCTCTTGCATTTGCTTAGCTATTTATAGTTTCAAATCTTACTTATTTCAGATATTACAATGGAAGACAGCGACCGCAAAAAGCAAAGAATATCGCCCGGAATTGTCATAATTGACATATAATTTTTGGTATAAATATGAATCGACTTCATCCAGCGAATTCGGGAATTATCGTTATTAATCTACTATTCGTTGCAGTAACGTGTGCGTGTGTGTGTATGTGTATGTATGGCAGCTACGATTATAGTAAATTATGTGCAGTAGTTAGATCACACACAATTGCTTACCTGTGTTTTTCCTGCAATTAAAAATTTGTCTACGACATAATAATAATTGTTTTCGTTGAATTTCCATAAAATTTAATCTCCGTAACAACATTATTTATAGAATATTTAAGTTATTTTTTTCTCAACATGTGTTTTAAATTTATTTTTTTAAACACTTCTAGCGCCCGTAGCGTTTGAAGCAAATAAATTTATGGGTGATGACAAAAATTACGCCCACTGAAGCCAAAAAGTTAAAAACAAAAAGTTAACAACAAAGACTATTTCAATGTGAGCTAAATGTTGATGACGTTAAAATAGCGGAATTATTACACTTGGGAGAGTATTTATTGTTATATTTTATTAATAATTTATTTTGTCATATAATAACGTTGGCTGACTGACGGCTTAATGTGAAAAAAAGCAAAAAAGGATTTTATTTTTTAGAAAATATTTGTCGACTATTCATAAATAGAATTAATGCACAAATTAAAAGAAAAAACATGTGTTTTATTTGAAATCCAAATTTAATTAAAAAAAAATTTTACTTTAAGTTTAAGTAGAATTTTAGATTGTAATCGTATCGATTGACTGTGTATAAACTCTATACTATACATAGAAAATTTCAAAAACACTTTTTAATAGGGACATTGAAACGGTGTGGATTTTTGGGTAACGCAAAACTTCCTAACCAATATTTTTTAAATGCATAGGTAACGAGATGTACTCGTACATACTTCGATTAGCATTACGGGTGTAATGAGCAGTACACCTCAAGTGGCGATGGACAGCATCCTCTAATTTCTGTCAATGTAGGAACTGAGATTGATGGTGAATTTCCAGGCGGAGGTTAAATTTGAGAAATCTGGAATTATCCTTGTGGACCCCAACGAATCATGTCAATACCTCGACTGACTTTGACCTCTTGGTTGGAGCAGACAAGCTTCATGAATATTGACCTGTCTTTACCAGGGTTGGCAACCTACTGGGTGACCCAATTAAATTGGTTTTATTGGATTTTATATTTTAAGAAACCCACCCGGGTTTTTTATTTAAAGGTTTTCGTAATTTATTTACAACAAAAATAAGTATAATTTACGTATTGGGAATACAAATTAATTCGGTCCGTTTTATTAGTTCAAAAAAGATAATAAATTAACAAATTCATCAAAATAAAAATTTCTGAAATCACTGCTTACATCTTTTTCCCACCTCTTAGACAATACCCGAATTCCGTCTCAGAAAAACTTCTCGTCTTTTGAGGCGATAAACTTTGAAATCAATTTTATATTTTTTCAATGTTTGGAGGATAAGGCGGGTGCGGTATTTTATCGTTTAAACAATTGTTTCGAAACTTTTGCGACGACCACACGTTATCACGCAAAAGAAAAATGTAGTCTGTCTGTCTGCTTTTATATTCCGGTAGTTTTTCTCATAATACACAGTTGAAAGTAATTGCAGTTTGCCGCCTTTATCCCACTAAATTGCATTATAAAAACAAAAATAACGTAATTGTACTAACAAACAAAAAATATTGTTGAAATCAATTAAATTTAGAAGCAGTTATAAAACCCAATTAAACCCATCAAAAAAACCTAATAAAACCCGGTGGGTTGGGTTTAAAAACAAACCCGGTTTTTTGCCAACCTAGTCTTTATGGGGGCATCGAAAACGAAGGTAGACACGGTAACGGGCGTTTACTTTATGGAAACGGATATCAGGGAGTCATGTAGACTGCATGACTGCATGACAGTTGTCGTCTTTTCAAGGCTTTGGCATTCTTAAAGCCTTGACTGTGGTTGAGGAGAACGTTAAAGGATATTCTAAGGTAAGTATCGACGTGGATGGTCCGAAGGCACTCTTGGCATTGACGAGACACTATGTCAGGATTAGACTGGTAATTGAGTGCAGGAGAGAACGCATCAGACTCTGCTTGGTACCTAGGCTATGAGCTCGTAGTGGCTTGAAGCAGGAAAGATCTGTGACGTGATCCCTTAGGATACCAATGGGTGATATCTAAGACATTCAGGTCTATTTTTAAACCGGCAAATGTAAATGGGTCTGAGGGGCATTGTAGCGATAATTACTGAGCACTCCTTGATAAATTGGATGCTGAGATGGGACAAAGACACGTAGCATTTTTTTAGATTGTGCAAGGATATTAAGGTGACAAAGAAGGCGAATCATTTACTACGCTAGTTTCCAGGCTACAGCACGAAAGGCTGAGGTGATTTGGGTACCACTCAATGGATGTATCGGGTGATTTTTTAGCAACTTTCTTTTTGGCAACACTGTTTTTGGTAGCTCAACTATTTTCGTATAACATATTACTATTAAAAATGTTCACTTTGGTCTATAATTTAACCATGAATCGACTTATAAACGCAAAACGCAGATTTTTTAATTTTATTACTAAAATTCATGCTCGGCGACGAAGCTCATTTCTGGTTCAATTTTTTTTTATATATATAAGACCAGCACCCAGGGGATGGCCCCTACTCATGCAGTGCATTGTGCTGGTACTAGGAAAATAGGTTATTGGAAGGAGGACAGAGGGAGTAGTGTTTATGGACGTTAGATTTTAATTTACTCATGTCGTAAGTGGCAGGAAATACTTTCGCTGGAAGATTATTCCACAACCGAACAGTGCGACCAAAGAACGAAATCACCCTATAATGCGTTGTGCGATTTACTGGACAATCAACTACAAAGGGATGCGCTCTACGAGAAATATGAGTACTACGTAAAAATATATGATTTTTGGGAATCAATTCCTTAATTTCGTTAGAACACATTCCGTTATAGTACCGATAGAACAATGAAACACACGCCACATTGCGACGGTGCTCCAATGAATCGATAGAGTTGGCTACCCTACCGCCATTGATGAGCATATTCACCCTCTCCTGTACGCGGTCGAGAAGCTCCAAAATAGACTTTGAAGCACCGGCCCATACATGAGAGTTGTATTCCATTTTGGGACGGATATAGGTCTTGTAAATATTAAGGAGATCAGATGTGGTGAAGTATTTCTTGCACCGTCTCAAAAAACAAAGGCACATGAATGCTTCTTTCGACACTTGAAATATGTGATCATTCCAACGAACGTCACAGTGAATTCTCATGCCCAGAACATCAAGAGCATCTGATTCCTCAATATCCACATTACCCATTGACACAGATGACAGCACACCACCACGCCTGTGTGTTAAAAAACAACATTGAGTCTTACGTGCATTAAAATCGACCCTGTTCGCACGACCCCACTCGGAGACCTTCACCAGGTCACTTGTGAGTGTGACGTTCATATTCATCCTTCTTACCCCAACCTCCAAAAGGCTCGCTCTACGATCAAAAGAATATGAGTGACAAATGTTGCTGAAGTGAGAAGAAGAAAGTCGTTAAGAAATATTAGAAAGAGTAGGAGAAAGAACAGAGCCTTGCGGTACCCCTGAGTTTACCCTGAACTCGTCGGATGAGACTATAACCACTCTTATACAACGATCTCTGAGAAAGCTCGATATAAATCGAGAGAAGTGACTACTGACACCAAGAGCATTAAGTTTCGAAATGAGAGCCTCGTGCCAAACTCTATCAAACGCCACAACCTTACTCTCGCCAAAACCATGAATGGACTTGTTCCACTTCTCCGAGAGCAACGCCAGCAGGTCACCAGTAGAACGGCCCTTTCGGAAACCGTACTGACGATCGCTAAGTAAATCGTTGGACTCAAAATAACCCACAAGGTGGTGATTAATCATACACTCCATAACCTTGGAGAGTGTGGAACAAACTGCTATTGGACGGTAGTTCTCAGGGTTACTAGCCTCGCCCTTTTTGGGAATTGGCGTTACATTAGCAACCTTCCAGCAAGATGGAAAAATACCGGCGCGATATGACGCACTGAAAAGGTGAGCTAATGGACGCGCAAGCGTCGAAGAGCACTGTTTCAGGACCAGTGCTGGTATGCCATCCGGCCCAGAAAACTTGTTAACGTTGAGATTTGCAAGGACCCTTTTTACAGCACGAGCTCGAAAGAATATACTAGGCATAGTTACTGATACTCTTTCTAGTTCGGGCAGTGGTTGAATGCTCTCCGGCAAGTGAGAATTACTTGCAAACATTTCAGCCAAAAGGTTTGCCTTTTCAACCGGGTTCGTGAATGTGTGGTCATTCTTTATAGGAGCAGGAACCGAACTAGCGTTGTTCCTCAGCCTTTTAACGAATGACCAAAAGTTTTTACTTCCCCGCGGAAAAGTAAGAACTTTAGCACGAAGGCGCTGCTCGTATAAAGCCTTTTCGCGTCTAAGTACTGCGGCACATGAAGATCTCGCCTGTTTGCGAAGCAAATCAGTGTGGGCACATTTGTTATTGCGCCAATTCCTGAATGCTTTCTCTCTGGATCTGACTGCCAGTTTACACGTCAGATTAAACCAAGATTTGTTTCTGGGTTTAATCGAAAGCTTTTTGGATGGGATGAAAATATCCATCCCTAGCCTTATTATATTCACCACCATTTCTGCCATAGCATCGACGTTTGAGTCAAGGAAACAAAGTTTCCAATTAAAATGCCCAAAAAATCGTTCAGCTCAGCCCAACGAGCATCCTCGTAGTTAAAAATAGAGCGTTCCGTAGCCATGGGTGGAACCTCGCGAAGAGCGGTGGACGAGAATGAGGCAGAAACTGTGCAATGATCCGAATTACCGAGAGGTGCAAGAACCTCAACCATCGCCATCTTGAAAAGTAATGCCAACTTAAAGTTCTATACCTCTATAAAAAACACCCCTTAGAAAAGCTGGACTTTACTGACATGTGGTTTCAACAAGATGGTGCCACATGCCACATAGCACGCGAAATCGCCAAATTGAAAGGCGAGATCGGTGAACAGTTTATTTCACGTTTGTGGCCGATCATTTGGCAGCCAAGATCGAGCGATTTAACGCCTTTAGAAAGGATATGTTAAGACTTATGCCTATATGGACAAGCCCGCAACGATTGACGCACTGGAAGCTAATATTGAAGAATTTATTATGTAAAACATTATCATCTGATGCGTATACATATTTATTTCTTTTATCGCTAGGAGTAGCTTTAATAAAATTTCTAAAGCTAAAGTCGACCATAGACTTTGCCGGTCTATGTTTGATCAACATATTGTTACGAATTGTATATTTGGTAGTTATGTGTCGCTGTGTCAATGCCGTACTTATTTGCGTATTTGGCAACACTGCCAAAGTAACCATCTTTACGTTACATTTGAATTAACGGATATAAAAATAGAAGACATGAGACATTTCCGGAACCTTCCAAACTGTAGGCAGTTAGGTACATAAAGAGGCTGCTTTTTCTACACGTCGGTTAGTTATCGTTTTGCTGTCGTAAGATAAAGGTGTGTTTAAGCAGAAATAAAAGTGTTGTATAAGCGAATATTAAGTTGTTGTAAACTGTATAAAAGTTATTATGTAGTAAATAAAAATATAACTGTAACAACAACAAAGTGGTATTAATTTTATTTTTACACAATTTGAACGAACTCAAACGTTGTAAAAAGGTTAAAACGTAACAATATAATTTGTGTGGGTTAGAAGATAAAAATATGGTTATACGCATAGGTTGCGTGTTTTCTAGGTTTACATAAATTTCTTTCATCCGGCCTCTCTTCTTTAACCAGAGCTTTTAGCAAGGTTCATTGACTTATCTTTAATAAAAAATATGTGCTTTTTTACTTTATATTGTTGTAACAACTTCCGTTTCTTTATTTAGCGGATTATATGCGTGAATATGTTCACCATTCACACATATATATATATTTTTTTTTTTGCTTAAATCACACAGACTTTTATTTGAGATTTGAGTCAACTAAAATAAAACATACAGAGAGATGGACAGACATGGTATTATATTATATTGGTCAAGTCCAAGTATACTTGGACTTGAGACATTCGTCTTAAGTATACGTATATATATGTGTGTGTATGTTTCTTTTTAAGGCATACGTACACATTTGTGCTTACATTCAAAAGTGTAAAGAAAACAACGTTCAACTATCAAAAACAAAAAAAAAAAAACAAAAAAAAAAACCACTTAACTACTTAAACATTTAACATTATTAAAGGCAAATCTGTAGTGGCGGTGGTGGCTGCTGAAATATGTGTTCATAATGCCGCCAGTAGTTGTTACCACAACGCTCTTGCCATTTGTTTTATTCTTTAATTACAAATGCGACAATCTTAGTTCAAGTACAAGATGTTTTTTTTTTTGTTTTTTTTTCTTCTTTAAATCGATATTCAAAATTGATTTCGTGACACAAGTGTTTTTCTTATTACTTGTTTTTTATCTTTAAGTGTTTACATTGAAGACGTTTTCTATGGTCGAGGATTTCAAGAAAATATTAAAAATGTTATTATAATAAAAAATTCTTTTTAAAAACACCATTAAAGTGCATTGGAACTGGTTTCCTAAGCATTTAAACAAAATACCGAAGCATTTATTTTTCATGGGGGCTTAAAATATTCACGTTGTTTAAAAATCTTGGTTTTAGAAAAAACATTTTAAATTTTATTTGGTTTTTCAACAAGAACTATTGCTTTTTAACCGGGGCACATCAAATAATATGACAATTGTGATATTTTACTTGTTGACCTATCAGTGGAATAGAAGCTTTGTCAATTGCTACAAAGAATTCTATATCACTCGAAAATCTTATTAAAATACTAAAAATCTACTATTAAAATGTCTCAAGTTTAATTTCGTAAAATTTTTAATACATTTAGTGAACATAAACGTCTTTCCATTATTAAATACTACTATTATTATTATTACATATTATTATTGAGGTATAAAAGTACCGCTGTGGTAGGTAAGACACCCGCCTACTAACCAGAAAGTCCTCGGATCAATACCAGGCCAGCCCATCGGAAAAAAGAAAAGTTTTTTCAACAGCGGTATCACCTCATAACATTAGCTAGTAACTGGTTATGAGTAGTACTACTATTTTCAACTTCTCTAATGCATTCGGCGTTCGGAGCTGGCGTTTAATTGTAGGTTCCTTTCAATGAGTCTAAAAATAGAATAAGGTGCAGCTCATTGTCTGAGAGAAGCCGCCGTGTTCTTTGGAATGTTATGGGAATTAATATATTTATAAAACTACTGCAACCTCTCGATTTATTGTACAGGCCTCTATCTATCAAGTGGGCCGGCCATCTATCGGTTTCAATTTGAAACAGCGGTTATTTCGAATCTGGCAATACTTGTCATTCTATTCCGTCACAAAATTCAGTTTACGCTTGAGCAACGTTGGAATTTATTGGAAATTTATATCCAAAACACAGACAATTGGTCTGAAATTGCACGAAAATGTCATCTTAACGAATGAAGCCCATTTTGATCTTGGTGGGTACGTTAATAAGCAAAATTGCCGTATTTAGAAAACCCAAACGTGGTCTTATAGAAGCCAATGCAGCCATTGTATAGCGAAAGCATCATTGGCCCATAATTCTTTCAAAATGGGTACGGCGCAAGCATTACGGTGAATGGTGACACCTATCGCACTATGATAACCAATTTTTTTTGTGCCCGCTCTTCATGGTTTGATGTAAACGACAATCGATTTATTGCGCCAAACGTTTGATTGCCGTTCAATTAGCCGAAGTGTTGATGTCAGTTGACCGCCAAGAAACTGCGATTTAACACCGTTGAACTATTTTCTATTTTCTATGTGGCGCCGTTAAAAACAAGTGGTATACAGACAAACCAGATGCAATTGAGCATTTGAAGGCCAACATTCGTGATGCCATTACTGATATACGACCCCTTACACTCGAAAAAGTTCTCGATAATTCTAACCGGAACAATTGTACTTCACAACAACAATATTAATTTGGCAAAATTTCATGCCGTTTTTGTTTTATTGCATTTTTAAATTTAAACTTTTAAATAGCCCACCCTACATGTAGGGTTTCCCTATAATATTCCCACCAACCTCGTATATCTGACGAAATTCAGTATGTCGGTTGCTACCAACCTCGATAACTCCCTACCTCAATACCTCACATGTACCTAGTATGTGCTATTGTGATTCGATTTCCTTTTCACAGAAGCTGCACATCAGGCTTGAGACTAATCCCATTTTATTCAGATGTTCATTTAGCCTGTAATAACCGGTCAAAAGCCTGGTCAGTATCCTCAGGTTGTCTCTGCACATTCCTATACAGGATTCAAATCTTCTGCTGTAATAGTTACCCAACAAAAGTTTAGATTGTCTCAAACTTCTATGGCCAGAGAGGAGTATCTGCCTTTCATTATCCTCATTTTCGTTGAGTATTTCTTGAGCTTTCCACGTCAGCTTACTATCGAGTATTATTCCTAGATATTTAACCTCCTTCCTTGGTGGTATTTCCTTACCCAGGAGTTGAATATTCTTCCACTTAGGAAATTGTGTTTTCCTAGCGAATGATACTATCATGGTTTTTCCCATGTTATTGCCTAAAAATAGTGTAGCAAAAGTAGTGTAAAAAAAATAACTAATCGACTAACTTAGAGTCGACGTCTTTTACGGGAAATAATAGAACATCGACGTATCACATAACGGCAACGATATTACCGTTCTCTTCTGACCAATAACGATGCCTGTAACCAGTCCAGCTACAACCTGCTCCTAGAAAGTAGCGCAGAGATCCACTGAGGCCCGGCCATACGAACCTTTAAACTTCACATCTAGGCTTATTGCATCAGGACTGACTGCTCGAGCAAAACCCCTTGAGTATGCTAGAGTAGTGACATAATGGTGTATAAGGTTTTCGATCCACTGACTGCGAACCATGTGGGGACCATTCTGCTGTCTTACACCCTGAATAAAGCCTGACTATCAACAAAGATAATCACTAGAACGTTATGCTTTGGATAAATTCTACTGTATTCTTAATTGCTAATACTTATGTCTGGAAACACTGAGTACCTAATATCGAGTTGTTCGCAATAGACTCCAGCCCCAGTAACCCTATCATTGCTGGATTTTTACTATATGGAAATGCTCCGGTTTTAAGGTAAAAAATGAATCAAACCAATTTCTAGGACATTGTTCTGAAGTGACGCATATTCCAGTAAGGGCGTTCTGCATCGATCGATACAAATGGTATCCAGAGAGGACAAGGCCTTGGCTAAAAGACGGGTGAGCCAAAACTTGCCATCCACTGTTTTCCAAATAGTTTTTGACTGGTTTTGCAGCATGTGTCCGCGTGTTGTCATGATAGAAGATTATGGCCTCGTGCCTGGTCGAATATTCTGGTCGTTTTTCGTTGATTGCTCTCTCAAACAAATCAATTGTGTTCGGTACAGGACCACTGTGATCGTCTGAGCCGATTTAAACTGCTCATAACACAAAACACCCTTCCGATTCCACCAAATACAGGGCATTACCTAGGCGTCATGGATTTGGCTTTGAGACTGCGTTGATTTGGCTTTGAGACGGCGTTGATTTGGCTGGTTGGACGGGCTTTACAAATGACTTTTTGTTTGAAGTTATCGTAATGTATCCACTTTTCATCACCCGAAATAATATGATGCAAAAATGACTTCTTTTTGTAGCGTTCAAGCATCATTTTCGACATGCAAAATCGCCTTTCAACGGCTCTCGGTTTCAATTCATATGGAAACCAATTTCTTTGCTTTTGAATAAATCCCAATGCTTTTAAACGTAGTGAAATGGTTTGTTGTGTGACTCTCCATGATAATGCAAGATTTTCTTGCATTTGACAACAATCTTCGGCGAATATGCTTCCAATTCCTCATCTTCAAACTTTTTCGGCTCACCAGACCTCTCCTTGTCTTCTATATCGAATCGAAATCACCACTTTTTATTCGCGCAAACCATCGTTCACAAGTTTTTTGAGTTGATGCATTTTGGACGTAAATTTCTACCAACAATCGATAACTCTCAGCAGCCGTTTTCTTCAAATTAAAGAAGATTATCAGACTTCCCAGGAAAACTTTTTAGATCATGGTCATTACCATATGTACGTAGATTAACCTGGACAGTTGGCACAAGGGTAAGATCGTAAGTATATTCTCTGGGAGCTAAGCTGCCTTAAGGGCACTTGTCTCGCATCGTATAACATCTTGACTGGCCAAATATTGTTACGATAGGTTGCAAAGGCTTTTGCTAAGAAATAAGGTTTAAATGTTTTGGGTACCTGGACACTGTGGGATATATGGTAATGAAACAGCGGATGCATTGGATAGGAAAGGTTCCATGACACCCTTTATCGGTTATCAATCTGACCAAGGATTGGGAAATTGCCAGTATCTTGGAACACTCCAAGCCACTCTAGGGCGGCGAGCAGTCCGCAATTTGGATGTCGCTCTGAAGTTCTCAAGTATGGCAAGCCGAA
Source organism: Wohlfahrtia magnifica (assembly GCA_023159175.1). Taxonomy (NCBI): domain Eukaryota; kingdom Metazoa; phylum Arthropoda; class Insecta; order Diptera; family Sarcophagidae; genus Wohlfahrtia; species Wohlfahrtia magnifica. The sequence goes on from JAKWBJ010000498.1 coordinate 337,597, forward strand.
CATGCAACTCCTAACGGAATTTCTTACGGGCCGTTGTAGAATGAGAGCGCATCTGAAATGGATAGCGGTCACAGCGGTCTTGATAGGATTAGATAGAAATTTTTGGGAGACATATTGTTGCATTGGGAGACATATCCTCCATTATGGTTTCAGATCTGATGGCATTCATTAGGAATGCTGCTGAAAAAACTATAGACCAGAAGGGTCAAAATAGATCCTATGGGTCGGAGTGTCCTGAAATAGAGCCTAGTCAGAATGATGATAATGATCAATGAAAGCTGAAAAGCAACTAAATGAATTTATTATCTTTTGTTTAAATTTTGTTGACGTTCGTATTAATACGTGTGAGGATGCAGAATATAATCGGCACCCAGTTGCAGCTTTAAGAACTATAGCAGCTTTTAGTCTACATATTTCGTTAATCAAATTTATAAGTTCTGAGTTTTAAGGCTGCAACATAGCCACACAAAATATAAGACCGTGGTGTTAAATTACTGGAGTCAATACAGAGGCAAAAGCCGAATCGATTGATAAATTAAATAGACCTATTTTCGCAAAATGTTACCGAACTTTTTAGTAAAGGATCACGCGCCTAGTCCACATCTGTCTGATATCAATGCTTATTTGTAATTACCTCTTTCTAATAATAAAAAAGTGACATGATTTTCATAAAAGTTCTTTGTTTCATTTTATTTTTAGGAAACAATTGAAACTATTGAAAAACCCTTTATTATATTTCCAATATTTTACTGGTTTTATTGTTTACATACCAAAAGATGGAGATACTCGTACAATAACACCGTTAATAAGCAAGTGATTCAATAGATTTTTTTCAAACAATATATCTGCTACACATTTCAACTGACTCATATTAAAACAAAGAGTAACAATAACAAAGAGAAACAACAAATATTTAAAAGTTAAAAAAAGAATTAAAAGATACAAATATATTTACGGCAATAACTTACCTCTGAAATGGTTTTATACCTTAAGGTTGTCAAAAAAAAAAAAAAAAAAAAAAAAAAAAAAAAAAAAAAAATGAACGCACCGCACCTTTCATTTGTATTATTTTATTTTTGAGTTGTTGTTTTCAACTTCAAACTCGTTTTTAAACAAAAAATGCCAGCTGAGTGATCTAATTATTATTTTTTGTTAAAAAGTGTTAATTACTTTCTCTAATTTAAATCTATATTTGAATAAAATTTGTATAACTATTCAAACCGATAAGAAACATAAAAATAGCATACTTTTTTAATAAAAGCCGATAAGAAAATGCAAACTTGATTATTGCTCACTTTTTATCAGAAGCTGAAGTCATTCAAAGTTAAATCCCCAACGTTTGGAAATCTTTGTCTATGGCCACATTAACAAATAAAATGTAAATCTTTTGCCAAAGTTACATGGCTAGCTTTTTAAATGATTGCCTATTGAAAAAACCTTCACTTACGTTTTTTTTTCTTCCTCTCTCCTCTAGGGAGCATATTGGCTTTGCACAAAGCATCCATTGCTTTGTATCAGTTTTAGTAATCAAATTGATTTTCAAGCTAATTAGATAATTAATCTGCTGCAGCTCGCCTACATCTAATTGTGTGTAGTGGTGAAGATCCTAGCTAAGTGGTGGTGATACTTATTTAGCATTGTAATTTTTTCCCGGTAGGAGACGTTTTTCCTGATCTTTCGTCTGATGTTTGTCATCGTCGCCAGAGGTAAGCTGTAAGGTTAGGGGGGCTTCTTTAGATAATTTTGTCTCGTTATTAAACACTCGCAGCCGCAATTATATTTTTTGTACTGTTTTTTTCGGTTTATCCTCTGCTGGGATTTATACCTGCTTGCGTTGTAAGCCTGAGCTCTAACCACTACACCACGCCACTCCCATTTACGTATATGGCCTTTCCAAATTCATTCATTGATTGTAGTCAATCAAACCTTCTGTGTCGTCTGAAGCGCTCTGTGTGTATACCGACAACTACAAAGGATAAACAGAGTTGGCGTGTGTACGAGTAGATTAGTGTGCCCTTTAGCCTGTCGGACAGAAGTACAATTTTTTAGGCGATATTGTCCGCCACATTATGAGCGGAGAACTTGCTTGAGGTTCAATCAAGCATCTGGTAGAGATATTCGTATAACTCCGATAAGGGTCCTGGCGTGTGAGTATACCACATTGTAACTGGCCTTGGATTGTTAGGCTTCGTTGGGAGATACAAGAGCTAATTAAGATGTCACCTTGGGATGGATACAAGGAAATGTGCTATTTCACTCCAGAATTGGAAATAGATCACGATATTTCGGAAAGTATTCAGAACTTTAGGTCAATGGGTTGAGTTCTACTGATTTGTTGTTTTAATTGGTATTTTTTTGCATATTTCAGGCTATGCAACTTTTGGGTTTTTCCAGGGCACATAAATTTTGTATCCATGCTAAGAAAATGACTACTTTCTGTGTCAATAACCTTTCCTGCAAAAATTTCTCGCTACTTTGGATATCTTTCTAAGCTCTCTATTGGGAGACTGAGGGGCCAGTGTCTAGACGTTGTAGCCCGTCTTGTTGTGATGTAGTGTTTAATGGTGTACGGCGCTCATCTTGTGTGCATAAACGGACCAATAAACCGACTTATTATAATAAGCTGCTTATGTTCGATACCTATGTGTTCGAGAACTACCTACGTTAAAATGGATATTACAACGTTGACTACGTCGCTTATGTTTGTATACCCAGACCCTCAAATGCAATATATGCCAGTTAATAAATAAAATACCTATAGGTTAGGCTGGGTAAGAAAATAATTTCTCGTCGCAATCCTAAAGCGATACGCCCGTAATGTGGAGAACCCTTAGGAATTTTCTTGAACATTGGAAACAGTGTGTCGTTATAAATCCGATTACACTAATAATTATTTTCCTATTTAACTCAGAGAGTAATTGAGTTCCTGACTCATCCAGCTCGAATCATAGGGCCCAGCACAGTCTGAGCACATACTGATCCATCAGCCACATGCTGATCAAAGCCTTCAGTGATGCCTAGCTGTCAACATAAATCGTTACCTGGTCCACTATTGCAATACCATATTGGGGAAGGAAGTAAGCTCATATGAATGTTTTTTTTTATTTTTCTGAAAAAAATATTTTGGTTATTTTCGCCACTCACCTTAGCTTTTGCAAATCCATCCGGATTACAACTGGGCAAAAAGTGTATCTCTGTAGTATTCAAAAGTTCTTGTATCTCTGGCACTTTGGCATAATTCAACACCAAATACTGGGCCATATACAAAGCCATTTGACGGCCTAGAGTCTCATCACCGTGTATATTGGCCACAACTTTAACGACCGGTTTTAAAATATCACCCACTATAACATCACCGGGACCACTAACAGCCAATACATTCATATCGCGATTTTCTAACGTTTTACCGATCGAATACGCACGGGCCAAATGGGGATATTGACGTTGTAAGTCCGCAAATAAATTACCGATCCCGACGTTTCCGAAATATTTGGGTTTTTCACTTATAAACGATTCATCTTCATCAATTTGGACATGCGCAGACATGCCTGAGTAACAAAAGAGCAATAACAACAACAAAACACAAATCAATGACTCATTTTTATATGGCCACCACCAATAAGAGCGGCAGCCTTTAGAATGCTGCGCACTTGCGCGCATATTTCTGCACTTGATTTTTTTTTTAACTTTTCAATTAATTCGAAATATTTGCGAATTTATTTCATATACTGCACCACATTAATCACACAAAAACTTATATATTTTTAGAATTTAAAATTAATTTCTTTAATTTTCTTATTTTTTCTTAACTTTGCTGACGTTGTTGTTGATTTCGTTGGCCTTCTTTTGTTGTTTGGTCGCACACTTTTTACTTTCTTTGTATATTTTTCCACTCTTTTATTTAATTTTTCTTATTATATTTTAGCAAAAAGGCACTATTTGTTATAGGATTTTATTAAAATTTAATATTTTTAATATAAACCTATTATAAAAATAAAAACAATTTTTAATACATTTTTTTGCACTCTCACACTCTTTACACACAAATCTACCGTTTTTCTTGTTGTTTATTCGTACGTTGTCTACTTTCTTTTGACACGAAACGTAAAGTTTCTTAAGATTTGTGCTGCCAGATAGGTGACTAAATAAAAAAACGCCTAAGAATAGAAGAAAAACGTTAACATAAACAAAATTACAAAATTATTTTAATGTGATAAACATATTATAAATAATTAAATTTAAAAAATTTCATTGTTATGTACATCAGATTAGCGCTTTTGGAACTTTTTTGTGAGGCCATTTTATAGTCTTTTCACTTAATTAGTTTAATCTGGCATGCTTTCCATGCATTTGTTTACTTATATCCAGAGCTTTCTAAACTGTATTAACAACCAAGAAATAAAAATTTTCCCTTTTTATTTTGCAAAATTGTCAAAAATATTCTCTCTCTCGCTCTGAAAATTCCCATTTCAAATGTCAAATCAAGAATTTTTCATTTTAGATCATAAAATTTCTTTTTTGCAAAAAGTGATGAATAAGTTAAGAAAAATTTACCAAAAACTACAAGTTTTTAATTAATTAAATAAAAACAATAAACAAATTTAAATGTGTGTGGATAAGAATTATCTACGAATTATTGCTCACTTAAAGAGCCTTAAAAAAAAATTGTGTAAAATATATTAAAAAAAAACGCAGACGACATTAAAAAAATTACGACGACATTAAAAATAGAAAGAAAGAAAAAAAACGGGAAGAAGCAGCAACAGCAACACTACTGAGACAGCCCCATTAATACACACCGACTCGTCGTAATAAAGTAACAGCGGAAGGAAATTTATTTGTACAAAGAAAACCTTGGCATTCCCATTAACAACTAAATAGCAAGAAGAAGAGGAAGAAGCAGACAAGAAAATGCCTACATCTAGATCATCTGCAGCGGCTGAAGTGGTCCATACAGGCTCTGGCCCCCAACCTTTGGTTAAGATCGGTCATTATTTGTTAGGTGCTACTTTAGGTACGGGCACCTTTGGCAAGGTCAAAATAGGCGAACATCAGATGACCAAACACAAGGTGGCCGTTAAGATATTGAACAGGCAAAAGATCAAATCTTTGGATGTGGTGGGTAAAATACGGCGGGAAATACAAAATCTTAAGCTTTTCAGACATCCCCATATTATTAAGCTGTATCAGGTCATTTCCACACCCACTGATATATTCATGATTATGGAGTATGTCAGTGGTGGTGAGCTGTTCGATTATATTGTCAAGCATGGCAAATTGCAGGAACATGAGGCCAGACGCTTCTTCCAACAAATTATATCTGGCGTAGACTATTGTCATCGCCATATGATAGTCCATCGTGATTTGAAACCGGAGAACTTATTGTTGGATCATAATCGTCATGTTAAAATAGCCGATTTTGGTTTGTCCAATATGATGTTGGATGGTGAGTTTTTGAGAACGTCTTGTGGCTCACCAAACTATGCTGCTCCTGAAGTTATATCTGGTAAATTGTATGCTGGTCCTGAGGTGGACATCTGGTCCTGTGGTGTCATCTTATATGCCTTGCTATGCGGCACTTTGCCCTTTGATGACGAACATGTGCCTACACTGTTTCGTAAGATAAAATCGGGCATTTTCCCTATACCAGAGTATTTGAATAAGCAGGTGGTTAATTTGGTTTGTCAAATGTTGCAGGTGGATCCTTTGAAGAGGGCCACCATAGAGGAAATCAAGAAACATGAGTGGTTCCAAAAGGATTTGCCCTCTTATTTGTTTCCCTCTTCCATAGAACAGGACTCCAATGTCATTGATACATATGCGGTGGCAGAGGTATGCTCGAAGTTTGGGGTTAAAGAACAAGAAGTACATAATGCATTGTTGAGTGGCGATCCACATGACCAATTAGCTATAGCCTATCATTTGATTATAGACAACAAACGTTTTGCTGATGAGGCTGCCAAAACGGAAATAAACAATTTCTTTGTGGCCGGTTCACCACCACCTGTGGCTCATTCACCCAACGAAAGTCCAGAAATAAATGCAGGCGGTTCTTCTTCGGGCACTTCGACACCCGGTAGGACTTCTTTGACGCCATCTATGAAACCACACCCAGAACGTATTGCGCCCCTAAGAGAACGCCAAATGGCCATGTCTATGGTTCAGTCCCAGGGGGGTGCCGCGTTCCCAGAGAAAACTGCTCGCAGCACTCCCATCAAAAGAGCCAAATGGCATTTGGGCATACGTTCACAGAGTAAACCCAATGATATAATGCTAGAAGTATATCGTGCCATGAAAGCTTTAGACTATGAATGGAAAATCATAAATCCCTATCATGTACGTGTACGTCGTCAAAATGTCAAGACGGGAAAATATTCGAAAATGTCTTTACAACTGTATCAGGTCGATGCTAAAAGTTATCTCTTAGATTTTAAATCTTTAACAAACGAAGAAGTCGAACAGGGTGATGATGTTATATTGGAAAGTCTAACACCACCGCCTTTAAGCAACAGTGGCATTATGCCACCACAGCCTACCGGCCATCATACCATGGAATTTTTTGAAATGTGTGCTGCTCTAATTATACAATTGGCACGTTAGACGGCGTAGCATCCATATGCACTACACATCCTATATTTATAGGTTTTATAGATATAAACAAATATTTTTTTTTTATTTTTGAGCTATATATTTGATTGCAACAACAATAACGAGAAAACAATATTAAGTAATAAAAGATTCTTAAATTAAATGCAGAAAGAAAAGTATGAAAGGTTTTCAAGTATAATTTTTTTCCAAATTTTTTTTTTTTTTTTTAAGTACAATTAAAAAAGTAGTTGAGTAAAGATTTGGGAAGCCTTTTAGAAAACAAAATATAAAATATACGAATATATTGTCTATTAAAAGGTAACGAGCCCTAGCATATATAATTATGATTTAAAATTTTTTTAAATTCTGTAATTAAAGCAGAGCAAGAAAAGGTCAATATCATTTTTTATAATTCATTTTTTTCTTTGTAAATTTGGAATTGCCCCCATAAAAATTGCCTTATAACTTAGTAAGAAGCATTAGAATAGTGTAGGAAACTTTAAATGAATGTTGGTTAGAGTTAGGGCTTTAGACCTTTTACACGACAATATACATGCATATAGGTTTGGTAGGGCTTATTGATTACTAAACAATTTAGAAACATATTTAAAACAAAACATATTTAAAGGCTTAAAAATGAATTTATAACAAAAAGAGTAAAAAAAAAACTGTTAAACAGATTTGTGTTGAGTATATAGTTTCAGACGCGATATTCTTTGTATCTGTATATCTAAACACTCTCTAAGGAGTTAGAAAAGTTGCTAAATTTTAGTCTTTATATCTCTTTGGAAGATAGCTTGACTTTGCTTTAATTTCTTTTAATTTTTTTCGATTGTTGGTCTTATATTTTTGTTATTTTTATATTTTTTAAGTTAGTTTTACTATGGTTTAAAATCAACGAATGCTTCATAAGAAACTTTTTAAAAAGAAAAATAAGAAAGGCTAAAGGTGTTTAAAAAAAGCTATTGATAAAAAGATATGTATTTATGAATTATTATTATTTTTTTAATTAGTTTGAATGCAATAATTATTATTATATTTTTGTATTAGTTTTAAGAAATACACATATTAATTCTTTTGTTAATAAAGTTATAAAAAGTATTAAAAAACACAAATCTTAGAACGGAACAAATCTTTATCTTAAAACCAAAAACGGGTATATAGTTTGAGATTGTAAAACTAATTGAAATATTTAACTGCAGCAAAATTGTAAACTTATCGTTCTTCTCTTTAAAGCAGAAATTTTTGAAAAACTATTTTTCATAGAATTTAAAAATGTCTAGACGGAGGAATCTACTTCAAAGAGCTTGAATAAAAAAGGCCCTTAGGATCTTGGACATTTGGCAGATATATTCTAATAATAACTGAAAGCAATGCCGAAATAAGATTACGGTCTTGTTTATAAAGTCCGAGCTAAGCTCGATGGCGGATTATTCACGTGATGGCGCATCATTCGAGTATGATCATTACATTTGTGTGTGGATATGAAAATAAAATAAATTTGATATGGTGTCCGTTTGGATATGTTTTTTATAGTATAACTTTAAATCTAAATATGATTTTGTTTTTGGAAAAATAGGTTTGTAGGTTTGATAAATGCGTTTGCAGACGATTTAATGTTCATTTTTAAGGCTAATTTGGTCGAAAGCCTTTTGAAAATATTTAAAAACAAAATGTAATGTAACTCGTATATTTGTTCCATAACGATAAGAAGCGTAAAAATGTTATCAATACAGGATTTTCGGCTGCGAAAACCGTCCTGTTGCAGTCGAGGTGTTTCATCAATATTTCTTTAATCTCTACATAGGACCATAAAACCACTCCGGTAATGACTATGATACCCTGTTGCCAATGCAAGCGAAAGTTCTCCGTCTCCCAGATTTACCGAAATAAATCATATATAATTTGTGCCGATAGTTTGCAATCTGCTTTAAATAGTTCCACATGAAAATTATTATTATTTGGTGGTATGCTCTATATAGCCTTTCTAATTTCTTAAGCGGTTGGTAGTTGGGAACTAGTTCGTGTTAATTGGGGTACTGCTGTTGGTTGCGTGGTCTCAGGAGATTCGAAGAATTCATACGGTACTTAAGAGTCCGATGAAATATTCATACCAGCGAGAGAGCTGCTGGTCTTCAGAGAAGAGTTGTTGTAACAGTTCCGCTGTTCATGGAACGTCCTCCCTAAGAAGTATAAATAAATAAAATATAAATAGATTAAATATAAAGTGTTAAGTGAAGTACGCCAGGTGGGTAGACGTAGAAATCGAGCCAACTCGGTAATCTCTTTGCAAGAGATCAAGCGGGCGTAAGACAGTGTCGTGAGGACTTCGATGACAGGCAGGGCAACGACTTATGGTACCGGGGATGATGCTCTCACGGTAAAAGCTTAGGACACTGGACCGGCCAGATCTCAACTATGCTATGGAGAGCGTGTCTGCCTGTGTAGCTGTCTCTCACTATCCCAAATTGCAATAGGGTGTTCATTGAGAATTCTATTGCATCGATAGCCATTCATGGCCTCAATGACCGTTAATTCATGGTTTGCTGGACATCACACGGATGATATTAAAGCGACAGAAGTCGTGCCGAATGTGTCCATGGAGGGAATTCTCCATAACAATTTGATGGTAAGGGTGGGACAGCTGATGACAAGGCAAAAGGTACTGTCTGGCTGACAGCGTCTTTGTCTCTTCATGTAGGTGATGCACATTGGTCATTCTGACGCATCAGGTTACAATTTGTTATGAAGGGATTAGTTGTCATTTATAAATTACAAAATAATGTTGGCTTTATACAACCTAAAATTGTAAGACCTTAAAACAGTCTTCCGTCACAAAATGTTTCATATTTGAATGGAACTCGAATAAATACAATTTCTAAAAATAATTTAAAGGAGTTTATTAACTTACTTTTTTTAATATCTCTATAATACAGGAAAAGAAAATGGAAAATTATTAAGTTTGTCACATAAAACCTGTGATGAGTTGACAAACAATAGCCATGAGAGGAATATAACATTAAAATGTGTTCGTGTGATAAAAGGAGGAGTTTTATTGTGAACATTAATAATAAAATGTGTTTTAAATAGTTACCCACATATTCATAAAATTTAAAATAAATTTAAAATGTATTTGATTCCAAGTTTTTCATACAAAATTTTCATAAAATATATGGCAAATAAATTTTATTTTTTTATGAATATGGGGGTTCATCTTTGCATGAGAATATGCCAAACAAAAACTCTGATGAGACTACCGTAGCAGGGATTATTGACAAATTAGAAGAAATATTAAATTGGGATCTTAAATATAAAAAAATCGTTTTATTTTAGTTATTTAACAAATATTTTTTGAAAAAGTTGTAATATATATATTTTTTTCGTTATTTCTCAAACGTTATTAACTTAGACTAACTTCTAAAAGATTGAAAGGAAAAAACATACACAAAATTGCAAATATTACTCCATTTGCACGAAGGAAATATGTGGAAAATCTCTTAAGATTTTCACAAATTTAACTAGAATAACTTATATTTATTGCGATTTGCAATCATTTTTGTTCATTATCTGCTGCTGCTGCTGTTGAGCGATTTTTACGTTTTAATTTATCTATTATGGATTCTATGCTATTCGCATCGACTAAACCAATAAATTTGTCTACCACAACACCATTACGAAACGCCAAAACGGCTGGCACAGCTTTTACTTCGAATGTCTCTACCAAATCTGTATTGTTCTCCACATCGATAATGGCCAAATCTATTTCCGTAGAATCCTTTAAAAGCTCTTCCATTTTGGGGGTTAAGATTTTGCACGGATCACACCATTCAGCATGGAAATTTACTATAACTGGTATATCACTATTGATGACCTTTAAAAATAAAGAGTGGGGGTAGGGGAAAATATTTAAATTTTGTTTTCACAGATTGTTAAAGGTCAGCCATTTTGTAAAATAAAAATAAAATGAGTACGTGGTACGTGTATGAAATAATGAATATTGCTACGTAATTTATATGTCTTTATTTTTCGTCGTAGTTTTTGTTGTTTTATATGTAATTTGTTGTTGTTGTTTGATTATTTTTTATTGATTGCATAATTTTTTGTTTACATTCCTATGTTAAATAGAAAATAAAGCAAAAACATGTAAACACAATTGCTGACTAAATAAATATTTAAAGTTTAAAATGAGAGGGTAAAATAATAAAGTTAACACAAGAATGTTTAAAAATAATAAATGTAAACAAAACTGAAAATAACATTAACAAAGTAAAGGTATTTTAAATTCATAAAGAAAACAAGATTCTTTCAAAAGAGAGACAGAGAAAATTAAAATAAAAACAAAATGACCATTATAGGTAGGAGGACATAGATAACATACATTAGCCACTATCTAATCTTAAAGAGTTTTTAACATTTGAAACCAAATTAAAAAAAATCATTTAAATTGTATTTCATTTTATCATTTTGATTTTTTTTGAAAAAAAGATTTATGGCACTTTAAAAATAAACGGCTCAAATAAGCAATTAATGCAAGGTGGGAAAGCTAAAATTAGAAGCTTTTGTCCTGATAGTACAAAATAGCTTTTGCTAAAGACGTTTTTCAGGTAAACTGAACAAAATGTTTCAAAATTCTTCATTACATTCCTATGTTAAAGTATATGGCCACACTGGCTATGAATCAAAAGGGAGAAGTGACTAAATTTGACAGGAAATCAAAACGAATGCAAAGTAACCGTTATAAAAACATATAATGAAATGAAAAAATAAATGAATGAAAGGGAGGTAAAATACTTAAAATTACTTATGTAATTTCTGTTTTTTTTCTTTTTTTAATAAATTTGTTTCAATTTGTTTGTTAGCTATGACATTTTTGAAAGAATAGTGAAAAACCCTTTAACTATATTTGTAGGATGAAATCTAAATAATGAGTCATAAATTGAAAAATGGGATTGTATTATATGTATGCATGCTACTCACTTTTCTATCAAATTCATAATGATCTTTGACAACATATTTCTTGAAGGCCGTCGGCGATTGTGATAAACATTTTTGTGTAGCCGTTACCGCCAGTGGAGCTAAACTCTGACAGGCATTCTGAGCACTTGTAGAGGCCTGTATGCAAGAGACCAAACGTGGCATAACACCTTCTGCTGCTATTTTTAACATTATTTATTGTCCTTAAGCTAAATCACTCTGTAAAGTATAGAACATTTTATAATATAAGGTTAACAACATGCTTGGATTCTTTATCGCTATACATAAAATAAAACAAAATTAATGCAATTAAAGTTAAATAATGAAGAGCTGCCAGTCTATTCAAGATAAGATTTTTAACAAATTCTTATTGAAGCACATTCGGCTTTTCTTTTTCTGTTTAGAAAAGCGCATGGCACTAACAGTTTATATTTGATTGTTACTAAACTTGATTTAATTTATTAGTTTTGCATAATTTATTGAAAAATTTTCCTTTGTTCAAATATGTAAATAAAACCACTTTTTTTAGAACCCCTCTTTCCCCTGTTGATATTATAAATAAAAAACTATCGTCTCACACTAATAATAAATGACTTCCAGCCAGCCTTCATTCGTGTTATGGAGATGAGGTAATTTGTTTTCTTAAAAATTTCTCTTTTTAAAAAAAAAACTTTTTGTAGCACTTACTTTATTTTGAATAGTTTTTACAGTCGTTTTAAATTTTTCTTAATATTTATTAATTATTTTAATAAACTATTTTATAAAATTATTAAATTTCGTTGTTTTATTGTTCCATACACTCCGCTGCTGTTTTATTATTTCACAACAAAAGAGACGTCAAATGTCAAAGAGAGAGGAAATTCTCCTGCTTCTTTACACTGCAGTGTCATGTAACGAAGCTGCCAGATCAACAATAAAACATTTCAACAGTTTCAGAGCCCTTGGTAATTTTAAAGCTTTAATTTGAAATGAAAGGACCAGAAAACGTTTATTTCAACTTTAATTTAATAAATAGGCCTACAGTTATAAAAAAACCGGTTTTAATTAAATTAAAAGTTTTATTAAAAAATGAAAACACGCAAACGTATGTCTGGTTCGAGGACGAGGTTATAAAACCGATGGTCGCAAACACTCGGAGACCAAATGGACATATTGTGATCGTCCTGTGCAAAAGGAAACCTATTATATGAAAGATAAGAAAAAAAAATCAATCCAAAAGAGAAAAACTAAAGAAAGAAAACTTGGAGGTCCCACACTACAAGCATTGAATCAATCCCCGTGCTACAGCCAGCTGAGGCCCTTGGAAAACCGAAAGATAACGGTAGAATCGGTACACGAAAGGGAGGTTGGTAATTGGATCATAAATTCACCTAAGAGTTGGGACCTCCCACCTAAGAGCCTGGGACAATGACATAATAAGTGCATGTTTATAATTCCAAAACTGGCCCTTAACAGCAAGTTTAGAAAAAATATGATACTTTCGCAAAGATAAAAAGTTTATTACCATTATTTTTATAGAACTTTTTCATTGCTAATAACTCAGCAAATAGGCCTTAAAAAACTAAAATAATCAGTTTCTTTATTAGGTAATTACATCAAAATGTTTTAAAGCACCAGCTATTTTATGAACATCAGGAAATTTTTTTCCCAGGAAACCAAAGGGAAATTGAAATTACATATGTATATTCAAACCCATTTTGGAAATTTTTTCGAATAGTATTTGAACCTTAGGTCGATATTAGTCGAGAATTTCAGAATGTGTGCCTAACATTGTTATTTACAGGTGGTAGGAAACGGTCACTTAATGGTTTCAAAATTTTTAAGGCCTGTACTTGTAACGCGAATATAGTTTTCAAAATAATCACATATTAAGAAGTGCTACAGTCGCGACTTTATAAATATTGCTGACCGTAAGATCTCATAGAACTTTTGTATCGTAAAATATTATTTTCAGCATTTACAGTCCTTAATGTACTCATACTTCTGTTCTTCACCTCGATAATTTGTAAATCTTCATCAAAGCGATCTTTTCACCTTTTTCTTTGGCGTTGTCTTTTTCTAAAGCCCTCTTGGCTGTCGTGGAATTCTAAAATTAGCCCAAACCAGCATATTTGTCGTACCTATAGAAATGTACAATATTCAGATTTTGATTAGGTAGCTCTAGCTCATACCTGCCTACTTCAGTTTCAATTTGGCCAACAATTTTACTTAGTATTTTCCTTACAAAGCAAAGTAGCTGATTTACGTCTGATGCCTTTAGTATCCAGATTTCACAATCATAAATCAGGTCTGTTCTTATTAGCGTTCTATAAAGGTTAAGTTTCAGCTTGTTAGATAATAATGATGATCCGAAAGTTATAGATGGAGAAACCAGGCATTATTCGCAGATTGTATGAGCTCTTGTATAGTTACTGTTATGTCCCCATGTAAACTTTAATCGATACCAAGATATTTTAACATTTTCATGTACGTTAACAGATTCAAATACGCTATCTGCTCTTACAAGGTTTGGAAGATGCTGTTGTATGCGAGCTCAGATAAAATTTTTCGTGTTACTTCTGTTTGTCATTAAAGCCCTATTTTTTGCTTCTTCTAATTTTCTAAAGGTATCCTCCAGGATGTTTCTGGGTTTGACGACTATCCAATAATATCGTCGTAAATTACATAGCCTTTCATTTTGAAGTTTGGAACTTTATCAAGGAAGTATTCAAGCTAGTTTTTAAATTGGCAGATGAATTTCCTTTCCATTTAGACACAATTTTAAATAATCTGCTACTTAATTACATAAAACGATAAATGATTAATCCAAACCTGTTTAGACACACAGATATACATTCCTTTTATTTTTTGTTCATTTATTGCATAGTTTAGGTTTTCCTTAGAAGTCACTTGAGTATTGGCTTAATAGTAAACTTAATTAAAAAAAACTCCTTAAAAATACGTTTTCTTTTTTTTCATTGATTCGAAATCAAAACAGATTTTGGAATAATAGATCAGGATGTGATAAAGTTTTCTTCAAATTCCTTACACTGATGCGATTTCTTTGCTGTTTACGTTCTACAGAGGAGCTAAAACACGAATTAAATTTAAGTGAATGACAAATGTTTGAAAATAAAATGAAAAGAAAAATAAATAAATGGTTGTAAGACAATAAAAATATTTAGATTATGATTTAAGGGAACGAGGAGGTATAGAGGTAGGGGGTGGTGGTACTGTACTGGTATTATTATCAACAATAAAGCTACAATGGTGGGAAATAATAAAAAGGTGGAATTAGTTTGTATCTTGAGATCAATAAAAACAAAATAAAACGCCAAGAAAATATTGAAACTTACTCGAAAATTTTTTGATGATATTCTATCATAATTTTAACACAATCCGATAAAATTTCAGTTTCTTTTAAAAGCTGATGCATGTCTACAATACGTGCCCCAGTTTGTACCGTATGAAATATGGAGGGTGTAACAGATATGGCCAAAGTTTCGGCACTTATATGTTGTAAAGGTACTTTGGTTAATCTACAAATTATATTTTTTTTTTTTATAAATTTTAAAGATAAGATAGAGTTTTTATGTTACAAATGAACGTATGTCTTACTTATTGAAATGATTAAATAAATATTCCATAGTATCACGATTTACTTCAGGCAAAGAGCGTATAAGTCTTTTTAAAAGTTCCAATTTACTAGGCAGATCTGTTAATACTAAAAGGACAAGATTTAAAATTAGTTTTTGAATTACTTTTTTTGTAAAAAATTACTTACACCACTGATTCGGTTTGCCTATAAATGTTTTAGCCTCATTGGCCGATACTAAAGGGCTTTTGATTTCTCTTAAAAATAATTTTAAAACACCAGCCAAAGTGTGTATATCCACATTGGATTGCCTTAAAGCCATATAATCATTGTTATCAATGCTAAATCTTAAGGCCTGCATTTTATTATAGTCTCCACATTGCCGATATATACCCTCTATGGGTTCTGGAGATTTACGATACTTTTCCTCTATCAATTGACAACAATCCACTACTATTTTAGGAACAGTTTTAAAAACTTCATCCTTTAATACCAATTCGATTTCGGTATCGAAACAGGGCTCATCTGTGTATTAAAAAATAGTTATTCCAATATTTTTTCCTTGTTTTTGAAAACTTCTTACCTTTGTAAATTTCTTGCTCCTTTAAGGTTTGTATACTAGGCCGTTGTTTCCAAAAATTGCTTAATTTCATCCAGGCCACTAGTTTTGAGGGTTGCACCGTGTTTTGTGTTTGCCCCTGTCCCACTGTAGAGTCTTTTTTAACCAATCTCATGCTACTGGATTTTTTACGTTTATTCTGCAGCTCTTGTTGTTCTTTTTGTAATAAATCTATTTTCTTTTGCATTTCTTCTATTATAACGCTCATAGTTTTGACTTCCGTTTCTTGTGAGTTCAATTGCCTCTCCACGAGCTCTAGTCTTTGTTCCAATTTTTGTATACGTTTATTACAATTTGAGGAGCAATAGGAAGAATTGGTAGAGGAGGACGAAGAAGTCATTTTATTTAAATTTAAATCCGTTGAGGAGGCGCTAGATAAAGGCGTTAAAGGCGTTTGCTGTTTGGTATAGAACTCTATATCATAAAGTTTGCTTAGATCTTTGGTACTGGAACTTTTTAGTAAGGTTAACTTTATGGGTCGGGGACGTGGACGTGGTTCTTTTAAGATTACAACACCACCTTCCGGTCTCGGTTGTTGTTGTTGTTGTTGTTGTGCAGTAGTATTGGATTTTTTTGTAAAAGCTATATTTGTAGCACGTGTTAATTGACTGTTTGAACGCGTATAACTGGGTGTGCGATCGCGAAAACAATTCATAATATTTTTTTGGCCTCTACGTTCGTTGGCTGCTGAAGCTGCAGTGGCGATAAGAATGCCCGCAGAATCTGGCGCTTGTGGCAAATTCTGAGATGAATTGTAAAAAAATGGTTGTTGTTGTTGCTGTTGCATTGTATTTTTAATTTATTTGTTTTTTTCTTTCTCTTCTAAAGCCTCAAAAGTGTTAACAAGGGACGATTAAGTGCATACCAAAGGCAGTCAGAATTTATTTAATTTTTTTGCGGTCAGTTTTATTATTACGTATTTTATTTTTATATAATGATGATGATGATGATGATGATGTTTTTTTATTTTATAAAACTTTTTTTTATCATGCACTTAGTTTTTTTGCTACTCCTTTTAGTTCTAAAAGCAGTTAGTTATAGTTTGTTTGCTAATCACTCAGGCTTAACATTTTTTTCTATGTTTTTATTAAATAATTATTTTTCTATTTGTTTTTCATTATATATTCTTAACTTCTTTTTTTCGAACAACCTCTAAAGCATACACTTTATGACAAACTCTTCCATTCATTCAATAATATGTGATGGGAGACTATAAAAAATTGATTCCCATTGTGTAGGTAATATCTTATCGCTTCCCTTAACTTTGTATAGTATGATGAAGTGTATAAAATTTCAATGCATTCTTATCATTTCATTACACAAAACGAAGCAGAAGAGTAGCAAAATTAAAACCATTCAATTATTTTTATTACTCATTCATATATTCTCTTAAAAACAGAAAAAATTTATTAATTTATCGAAACCAAAAAGAGAATAAACATGTGAGTTAGTGGGGGCTTTTTCGAAGTAGATTTGTATGGACTTAAAAAATTATTTTGTAGCTTATTTTATATTTATGTTGATTAGTCATCTGTACAGATGCATTCGTAATTACATATGTATATACATACATACGTATGTATGTACGTATGTATGTGTGTATGTATATATGTAGCATTTATAATTGTGTTTAATGTATGCATAAGTTTTGAAATTTAACCCTTTAACGTAGAAATTTTATTTAAAAATTTATTGGAATTCAAATTTGCCAACAACTTTCAATACAAACAAACAAAAAAAAAATAAATAAATAACTAAATTATTCAGTTAACTTCGGCTCCAATTATTACAAGTTTAAATATTTGAACGTAAATAATATTTGAACGCAAATTATGCCAGATATGGTAACTAACAATTATTGAGAAAGAAAAGAAATATTAGAATAATTTATTTCTGTGACAAATCGTAGCACTCGTGATCGAATAACAGACATTTATAAATTTTAATTCAGTTTTGATTAATATTCAATGCAAAGGTTTATTCCATTCTTTATCGATTAACAAAAATGTCAAAATTCATTTTTAGTAATAATCGATTAAAAAGTGTATTCGTTTATGAGTTAAATGATTTGGAACCCAATTTCAGAACTAATTAAAAACAAAAATGATTTATAATTGAATCGAATTTGAATTTCACTTTTAATCACTCTGATATACGTTTTAATCAATTTCAGGTTTTTCTGTAATTTTTCCTTTCGTGGCTCTCGGTTTAAACTCATTTATAGGGCGAGTAGCAGGTTTTACCAATCTCCTTACTGTAAAAAAAAGGTTACCTCTTTCGCTTTTCTAACATACTGCTCTCATCTGTAACTCTCGTACAATATTTTTCTTTTCTAATTTAGTTAAATCAACTAAATTCATTTTTTAGCAAATATATTCACCCTTAACACATTATATGCGGGTACATTTCGTCGCCGAATTACGCCGCCCGCTGGAGATTTTGTACAAAGAATAGCTAAAAATGTGTTTTCCTGCCTACTACTTCTTTCTCTACCGTACACTTTTTTTTACAACTACAGTCACTATAAAACTGAATATCGTTTTCAATTTGTAGCCTTATAGATTGATTTTGTTCGTTTTTATTTTTAACACTAAAAGCGATTTGAAATCATTGAAAGTTGCAATCGGAATACTTGACAAATGAATTTTAATTAAATTTACTTAATTTTACTCACTTGTTTTCTACTGTACTGCAGGTAATCATGAATAATATGATTGGCAATTCGTAGTCGTATTTAGTCATTATTGCAACAGATTAAAAAAATTTTGCTTGTTTTCTTTAATCGAAGAGAAAAATATCGAAATACTACAACGACTTCGCCAGCTATGATAAGGGATAGCTTATTTGGCTCCAAGGAGTATGTTCCGTCGTGCTTCTACTTATATCACTCAGACGATTTTATAAGGGCGTAAACCTTTTTGATATCTTCCGTTGCAAGACTGTTCTTGGTAGAGTCTTCTATGATCAAACAATGTTAGCCTTAAGTTATTAACTGCTGGTCAAAGATAAAGATAGTAGACTTCAGCAGTGATTATTATACGGTTTACAGGTATGTTTTAACCGCTTTGATTTCACTAAATATGTAGATTCTGCAAAAATAAAAAAGCAAAGATAATTATATTGCAAACGTAGTAAGAAAGTTATAAACAATGCTTACCTTTATCTAAAGAGTTGTCTGAAATTCTATATAATTAATTTTATTTATTTTTTATAAAATAAAATGAAATATTGTGGAGAATTTGTATATAGATTCCTTTGAATGTTATATTAATTAAAGGCTATTTTGAATTCTTATAATAATTTTTTAGAAAATATGTAGGTAATTCTAACTACTTTAGTCTTCATGGTGTTTATCTAAATAGTATTTCGAAGTTTTTGTCCTTGATTAGAGTACAGAAAAAATAGTTCTTTAATCTACTACAAAAATGTTGAAATACAGCAACGAAATATTTTTTCAATAATCCTAAAAATTTCATTTCGTATAGCGAAACTATGACATGCCTAACTATTATTTGTTTTTTTAATTTTTGTTGAGCGATGGTTATCTTTTTTTTAAAATTATTTATTTATTTTTTTGCTATAATAACTCACGACTTTTAATATTTTACTGACGTATTTATTTTAGTTTTTTTTTCTTGACTACATTTTTTTGCCGTTATGATTACAAATTAAGACAACTTAATACCTACTGTTTTCATACATTTTCGTTTCGTTTAAAACCCCTTTGTATGGGCTTATTAAAAAGCCATTTAAAGTGCCGGTTGAAAGCGGTGGTGTTTTATTAGTTTAAAGTGCAAATTTATTGATTAATAAATTTTATTTTTTGACAAAATTACTTTGCTGTTGTTTGCATTTAGAAAAAAGTAGAAAATTTGCATTTAAAACTAAAGCTGCCAAAGTAATAATAAACATTTTTAATAACATTACAATGAGAGATTAAATTATTGATATTGATATATAAATATATTCCCTAGTTGCCAGTTAGTTCATTTATAGAGTATAAGGCCATTAAATTATAATTATTCATTTTTAATTCATTTAATTTTCATTTTTAATTTATTTTTAGATGGGAGTAAATTATATATATATATATATATATATATATATATATATATATATATATATATATATATGCACATACATACATACATACATATATATATATATATATATATATATATATATATATATATATATATTATATGACTTTTAAAAATATATATCTTTTCATAGTTTATAACTTATTTAACAATCGGAATAAATTTTTTAACAATAATAAGGTTTTAATACAGTTTTAAGGATGTTAGTACGTACATATTTAACAAAAAAAAAAAAAAGGAAATTAAAAATAGTATATAACAGTTTACAATTGTTTTCTTTTTAATGTCTTTTGTTTTAGAATAGAGTTCAAGTTTAATGATAGATTGCATAATTAAAGCATTTACAATTTAAACGTGGCTATACTACACAATAATGCTTAAATATTTTTCGTTTTTTATTTTATTTATGAAGAAGGTTTTTTTAAATATATATTCAAGGTTAAATGTGTTTTTGAATTATTAAATAGACATTTAGCTACTGCAGCTCTAACTAGTAATACTATTCATTTGATAATAACAAATATAGTAATAATAATAATAATAAAACAAGAGCTAGTTGGTTTCCAATGAGATTTTCTTAACAATTTTATACAAAATATATATGTCTTTGTTCAAGGTGTTTGTTCTTTAAGGGGTTTTACTTTATATATTTGATATTTTTCGTGGTTTTAATTAAAATTGATTATAAAGCTTAGAACAAAGCATAAAACTACAGCGAAAGAGCCTGTTTCTTTAAAGGCTGCATTATCAGCAGATTTCATTGATTGATCCCCAATCATGGTAGACTCTTGTTGTAACTGTTGTGAAGAAGCTCCAGGTGTTATGGGTTGCATGGGAGCCAAAGGAGCAGTACCTGCAGCATTGGGTGTTTCATTAGCCGCAGCTAAAGGAGTTGTATTATTATTAGCCATAGCCATATCGTTATGGGGTGGTGGTGGTGGTGGTGCGGGATAACAGGCTATCTTTTCTACTTCCACCATTTTGCTAGCATCAGTTGGATCAGTTTCATTAACACGTACAGGCACACAAATTATGCCACCTGGTGCTGGTGGTGGTGTTTGTTCAGGATTTGCTGGCTGACTTGTATTATCCGCTGGAGCAGCTAAAGGTGGTGCGACTGTTACGGTAGTAGCATCAGCATTTGTAGCATTTTGTGCTGTTTCTGTTGCAGGTACCGGAGCTATGGGAGCCAAAGGAGCTGGAGTTTCGCTTTCAACATTGGTAGTTGTATTAGCTGGTACAGCTGCAGCACCACTATTTATTACGGTAACACCATCACCAGTAACATTAACAGGTTGTCCATTGTTAATAATAATAACATGAGGTCCTTCAGAACCACCACCACCAGCGGCAGCTGCAGGTGCTTGTTCAACTACCTTAGTTTGTGTAGGTGTAAGAACATGGCCCAAAATGGCACCACCTAAGGCACCGGCAGCCAAACCAGAACCTAAATATTGTTTGTCAAATGATTAGCAAACAATTTAATGGAATTTTTACGTGTTTCAGTAATTTATATAATTAACGCCCAAAGGGTTGACATACAAAATTAATTCAATAAAAAAGGAAGTGACAATTTTTGTTAAAGAAAATCGAAAAAAAAAAAACAAAAACATACAAACACCTACCTATTCGAACAAATTTTAGCACCTTCAGCTTTAACATACAAATAGATGGTATTTGCGTATTATATACCAAAGTATGTTTCAACTTCATTATAGTAATTTTTTTAGAAAGCTTTATGAAGATGAATCAAAATAATTCACACCTTTATTTAAAGGAAATTCTTCAAATCAAGTAAATTTCAAGTAAATAGTGTTAATACGATCGATTCGTTAAACTCAAGATAAATAAAATAGAAAAATCTAGTAAAACAATGCAAGTTTATAAAAAAAGTCTCTCTTACAAAGATATTTTCCATTATCCTCTTGTGTGACAAAAATAAACTATGGATTTTTTTCTTCGTTTGTTTCTTTCAAAAATTACGTTTAATAATCACTATACACACACTCGATTGCAATTGTTTAAAGTTAACTTTCTACTTATTTTTGGCATTAAGCCAATTTTTTTTTAATTCAAATGCTAAATTTAACTACTGTATAGCCTTCACTTTAATAAATAGCAGCGTTATTTCATTTTATAAACCGCAACATCAGGTGTTTTCTTCTTATTGTTTAACAATTGAAGTTGATTCTTCCTTTTAAGGCTTTTAAATTACATACAAGACACTGAAAAAAATTCAATTAAAAGCGCCGTAAATTGAAAAAGATTACCATTATGAAATGCTGTTAAAATTGAATTTAATCATTGTTAATCCTTTTTAAAGAAGTAGAGGGAGTTACTAAGGAAAATAGAATATCATACATTACAAAACATTGTTGAAGAGTTTGGGTTGCGTGTGTTCTGAAGACTATAGAACACATCGTTAGTCTTCTAAGAAGGCACAATCATGAAAAAGAATTAAAAATTTAGAAATTTAATGCTTTAGAAATTCTGTCGGGAACGTTAATACAGTAGTACAACTGCTAAAATATTGTTTTTAACTTTTTCTTAAAAAACTTTTCTAAATAAACAGTTTAAACATTTTTGAAATCTCTTTCAATAAAAATGTATAATGCAATGCACACAACTGAATTGTTTTTAATGTATCTTACCCTTTTTTTGTTTCACTTTTTTAAATGAATCATTTTCACTTACCAAATCCTAAGCCAGATGAAGACTGTTGTGGTGGTGATGAATAGTAGACAGCACCAGGTGGCAAGGCATTACCGGCTGGCACATAAGTGGCTCCTTGTGGCAAGCTTTGTGATGAGGGATAATAAGTAGCTCCAGCTGGCATACCAGCAGGAGGAGCATGATAACCACCAGCAGGATAAGCTGACCCTCCTGAATAGCCACCAGGAACTTGAGATGGATTATTATAATATGTAGCGCCTGGTGGTAGATTGTTCGGGCTATGATAAGTAGCGCCGGCCGGCAAAGACTGGCCTCCATGATACTGGGGTGCTGCACCATAGTTAGTACCTGTAGCCTGATTATAGCTGGGAGGAGGTGCAGCATAGTTTGGTTTCTGATATACGGGTGGAGGTTCATGCATATTAGTTTTTGCTCCGCCAGCTACATTAGAAGCAGAATAAGCTGGTGGTGGTCCAGCAGGGCTTTGATTGGGTACGTTCCAGCCTATAGGTTGCCCATTCGAAGACGGTGCACTAGCCGGTCGATTAGGTTGTGAGTTATAATTGGGATAGCTTAGTTTGGCGGCATCTATATGGGAATTACTGCTGCTACTGCCACTGTTGGTATTGTAAGTGGGCTTAGTAACGCTGGTACTTGGCTGCCTACGGGTACTATAGCCTCCGCCAGATTTACTATTACCGCCTCCATATCTTTTCGCTTCACATACTGGGCCAATAATAAGCAAAACACTTATTGTTAAAGCAACCACAAATTTACGTGGTGCCAACGACATTTTTATTAAATTCACTTTTCTTCTGGAAGTTTTTTCTTATTCAATATGTACTATACTCGTATAGGGTAAAATTTTATTATACGACTTTGACTCGTTGAAATAACACAGAAAACTAAAATATCTGTCAAAAATGCACAAAATAAACGGGCATACAATGTATTTATTTATGGCGTGCTTGTGACTAAAAGGGGATTTAATAAATAATTCACTACCTTACTAATTTAATAACCAGTTTTCCTCTTTGCCTCACCAACTGGTTTTTAATAATAATTTTCACTTTATTTTGTTTGCGTTTATCGTTTTTGTTTTTTTCGTTAATATTGAATTTCACCAACGGCCTTAAACATATGACGCATAAGTTTCTAATAAAGAGTTGGCAACGTAATTATAACTGATATGGCATAACTAAGCAACAGCTGTTGTAAACAAACAATAGTTGAGGAACAGTATGGCATCACGCTTATTTATATTTTTTATTAAAACACCGCGTGTAAATAGATCACATTCTGTCCCATTGTTTTATTTTTAAATAAAATTTTCACTTAAAATGTCTACGAATGTTAATATAAAATTGGCTTTGGATCGTGTTAATATGGGTCTTTTAGCTCAGAATCAAACAAATGCTCCCCGCCTATATACACCGGGTGAAGTTGTTACTGCCCAGCAGGGTTTTATGAAAGGTCATGGCACTTACGTGGAGGGAGATGATATTAAGGCTTCAGTAGCTGGTGTCATAGAGCAAGTTAACAAATTAGTTTCGATAAAACCTTTAAAAAGTCGTTACGTTGGTGAAATCGGAGATGTAGTAGTGGCTCGCATAACAGAGGTCCAGCAGAAAAGATGGAAAGTTGATACTAATTCCCGTTTAGATTCCATATTGTTGCTCTCTTCTGTTAATTTACCAGGTGGTGAATTGAGACGTCGTGTGGCTGAAGATGAACAAGCTATGCGTAAATATCTTCAAGAGGGTGATCTTATATCGGCTGAAGTCCAGAATATATACGACGAAGGCACTTTGTCGTTATATACGAGATCACTGAAATATGGCAAACTTTCTCAAGGGGTTTTGGTAAAAGTATTTCCTTCTCTGGTAAAAAGGCGTAAAACTCATTTTCACAATTTGCCATGTGGTGCCAGCATTATTTTAGGCAATAATGGTTTTATATGGATTTCTCCTTTGGTGAATCTGGAACAGGATGGTGGTGATGGTGGCTTTTCACAAAATCTTTCTGAAGTTATACCTCGTGCTGATCGCGAAGTTATAGCCCGTTTAAGAAACTGTATATTAGCTCTGGCTCACTGCAAAATGATGCTGTACGATACAAGTATTTTGTATGCCTATGAGGAATCTATGAAATATGAAGTTCATGAGTTATTGCAACAAGAAGCCATATTCGATGTGGCCTTTTTAACGCAACATCGTCTAAGATTACAGGAGGAATAATAGTAAAATAAAAAATAAAGTTTTAGTCAATAAGAAATTATGATTTTGTGAAGTTTTTCTATTCTCATTTTTAAAAGGGAGTAAAGTAAAAGATTTTGTACTCAATAAATATTTACATTTACTATTTGGAAAATAAGACCATTAAAAATATAATTTCTATACCACCCTAAAAGCAGGCTACATTTAGCATATTAAATTTCGCATACCGTTTATTAAGAATCCACTGTATACACTTAAATTAATATTCAACCCTAACAATTAAAGATAAAGTAATAATAACTGGCCCAAAATGCAATGTTAAATATTCCGCATAAATGAATGATTTAAACCTTCTAACCCACTCTCCGCCCCTTTCATTATAATGCTAAAAATGCCTAAAATGTGTGCGTGTGTGTGTACATATATGAAAGGAAAAAAATTGAGACACAACATTATAAAACAAAGAACATATAATACACACACATACACCACTGATAACATTGTAACACGTGGGGAAAAAGGAATAAGAATTGTAGTACAAACACACAAAGAAATGGAAAATAAACACAAACGAATGCCTGAAATGTCACGCAGTTTTGCGTTTGTATTTTATACAGTGTGTGTGCATGTACATATGTATTGCAAAGCATTTGTATTAAAAGACAGAAAGCCAGACAATAATACACAGTTATATTAATGCATGGTTAAGCAAATGGATACTTAAACAGAGAGAGTGTGTAAAAACAGAGAGTGTTGTAAAAGAGAGAGAGAGAGAGAGAGTAAGAGCTAAGAAATATAAGGAAATCATAGGAAAATTGTGGAGTTCTAATAACACACACATACGGTTGCACAAATACAATTCAACGAGACTTCTAAGCAACAGGCAGTATATGGTAAAATTCAGTTGAAATTTAACCATTAAACAGGGCGTAACGAAGAACGCAGGAAAAACATACAAGAAAATAAAATGGCTAAGCTAAATTTTTTATTTTACTAAAAAAATAAAAGGAAACATACATAAGTGTTAAGTTAAAAAAGAGTATACAATTATTTATATAATTTTAGGAAAGATAAATTATGCTTTAAATATGCTACAAACATTTTCTTTAAATTACTGACTAGTCTCTAAAGAAATATTAAAAAGCAAAAATTTGTTTTAAATTGAAATTATTAAAAACAAGTGTTAAATTTCAAAAGAAATACAAGAAAAATCTGTTTAAAATGGATTTTCGAAACTTTAACAATGGCGCTGGCGGAAATAAATATGTCTGTCCCAGCGACAGGCAATTGGCATTGAGAGCAAAGTAAATATACAAAAATATTTTTAATAATACATACACACACATACATATTTACATATATTAAATGTTTCCTTAAGGCAAGAATGAAACCCTTTTTTATACACACACTCTCTCTAACGTTAACAAATAGACTTTCTTTTATATATTTTACATTTAGAAAATAACACATGTTTTAAGAGTTTAACACATACTTGAACTTTAATTTTGGGTTCTTTACAACCACAATTACATATCTCTTTATATATTCATAGATTTCTATATTCATTTATTTAATACTCTTTTTTTACATTTAAACAATTCATTTTATGGCTGTCATTTATCGTATGTTGGGTTTTACTTCCTTTCTCTCTCTCTTTTTCCTGCCGTTACCATTACTGTTATTTCTATTATTATTATGGTTGCTATTGTTGTTGTTAGGGTACTCCATATTAGCATGCATGTATGATTTTATTTTTCCTTTAGTAGCTGTTGTTACAAGATAATTTCATTAGTAATTTTGTTTTTTGTTTTTTTCTGCTGACGTTTGTTGTTTAAAAAAAATATGATAGAGTATAAACACATACACACTTATACGTAAGCATATACGAGTATATGCTCTTCTAGCTCACGTATTTAGACTGTTAAGTGTGTGCGTATGTCTGTGAAGAGAGTGTAGGTAACTTGTTAACTTTAACTAACATATGCTTGGATAAATAAGTATAAAACAAATATTGGTTAAGAGCAACAATAAATTAAATATGTTTTCTTTTTGAAGAAAATAAAAAACTTTTTCAATTTTTTTAATTATATGAAAAAATTTAAAGATATAACCACTCAGTTTTTAGACATTTTTAAATTGTATTCTTTATTCTTGGCCAAAAAAGTCGAAATACATCAACGAAAAAGCCAAACATGATAAGGGTCAATAAAATAATTGAAAATGTTGGTTATGGGTAAAAGTTATTTCTTTAATATGGACATTTTTTGATAAAGAAAAATTATAAATAAAAAAAATATTTTTTAAAATTTAGTATACTGCATTAACTTAAAATTGGCCCCTTACACACTCAATATTTTTCCCATATAATACACTTGTAGATGCGATTTTTTCTGATAAACAATTTTTAGTAGAGCCGTAAGCTTTTTAAGCTTTGCTGTTTTTATTTCTTTAATTCTTGCAAATTTTCGACTCACGCTCGATTTCGGATAAATATGGATGATGCGAACGTTTTATTTTATTGGTACTTCAAACGGCTTATATTTATATATTATTTTATTGAAAAAGCAGGGCTATAATTTATCATCAGTTAGATGAACGGTCTAAGAACAAACATTTCTAAAACATATGCCCAAAACGTTTGAAAAAATTGCATGGCATAAGCCAACCGATATATTCACGTCACCAGCAACTTTTCGATTGGTGATCTGACGATTCTGCACTATTTTTTTCAGAAGATCTTTTGTCACTTATAAATATTACTTTTTATTCCAAGAGGCTATATTTCGAATATTTCAAGGTCTTGAAATTCTAACTTTCGTTTCTAAACAAAATTCGATGTAAATTCTTTGATGCCTTTATACAATAACGTATGAGTGTTGTTTAACATTTATTATTCATACGTCTGGGTGAAATTTAGATATTTAAAATACTTTCTAAATAGTTTACTACGTAAGATTTATTATATCCTGGGAATTGAGGGTTTTTAGAGATCCTTATACCATATTTAAAAAAAATTTCTAAAATGAAAATGTTTTGATTCTTGATTGATTTACGTTCAAAACAAAAATAAAATTTTGTATGTATATGATAAAAATAAAGATTTATTTTATTTTTTAAAACGAACATTTTATGTTTATAAGCAACAAAAATAACTCTTAGGGCTTTAAGTGTTTTAATCAACTGTTTTCTACGCAATCATCCCTATTTTTTGTAAAAATTATGAGAAAAAATAGAGATTGCCTTATTGATTGAAGATATAAATTGTATTATTTGTCTCATAAATCATTAGAGTTTTGTTGGAAAGAGAATTTATTGAAAATTATTTAAATGGAAATTGAATTTTGCTTTTTTCTTTAAGCAAAATTATAAAAGGATATATAAATGTGTATATTATATAACATACATGTGTATATAAAAACAATTAGGCAATATTTTAACAACTAAAAGATAGCCTGTGGCTTAATTATTCCAGTAATTAAATTATTAATTTGATGATAATTAACAACATAAATTCATGATTCAATTAAAAAATCATCAACAAACTAATGAATGTTACACTCGTAGTAATGTAAACACCCAAACAATCAAATTAGAAGTTTAGAATAAACAGAGAAAGAGGCAGACTTTTAAACGCCAACCAAAAACACATAAAGACGCCAAATACAATTGTAAAAAGTATTGTCATCCTTATTATTGTTATTATTGTAATGGCCCATAATAACAATAACAATTTAATGCATACAGAAAAAAAAATGATAATGGCGTCTTTTAATAATATAATGTTGGCTGCATGTTGTTTCCAAATGGTTGTGTGTGTACGAGTTTTTGGTGTAAGTGCAATGCATATGAAGAATCCTTAAGCTAATTAATTACTCATTATATTTCTTTTATCTCTTTCTCTCTCTCTCTCTCTCTCTATCTCTTATGTTAACTATTTCTCCTTATTACTCTTGCTGTTATGGCTTTTATTTACAGCTAATTAGTGCATTATTTTGTTATTGTATTAATTAACTACTCAAAAGAACATAAAAGAAAACACTACTATTGGTGTGGTGAAAAAGAGGGTGCAATTCTTAGCAAGAGGTAAAAGTAGATCATTTAAAAATGAATAAAATACAATGAAACAAATAAAAAATATTAAATAAAATTGTTTAAGAATAACATTTCTTCAAAAAATGCAAACGTTTTAGGCATGTTAACTGATTAAATATTTCAAAAGTTTTATTACCTTTTATTTTTTTAAGAATTTAAGCGGAAGCCAGCTTAAAAATGTTCTTTCACTTGTAAGAGTTTTTTTAATGTATAACTACAGACATATATATTTAACTTCTCAGTCAATGAGAAGTACCCGATTCAGACTAATTAGAATAGATCTACAGTTTTAGCTGGCTCCGAACGAAACATGGAATTCATGTTTAAAATATTTAAAAAATATATATAAATAAAAATTGATATAATGTAATTGAATCGGATTTAGTTTATCTATGTTAGTTTTTAGACCAAAACCATCTAATAAATTACTGTTTTAATATATAATTTCATATATCAAGTTCACTTGTGCATTTTTTTATCTTCAAATGTATACATACATACTTTTATTTATTTAGTTTATTTATTTAATAATATATTGAATCTAGCACGACAAGTCTAAAATCTTATAATTTAAATTGCTAGTGATATTACAAATTTAAAATGATAAAGCTTAATAGGTTATTAATACAGAATTATCAAAAATTATCGGAGAATTATCAAATTAAAATACAATATAGATCGAAGAAGATTAAAGAATAACAATATAAATAGAAATGAATTACTTATATAATTACAAAGTAAAAGAAAAAAGAAGAAGAGGAAATTTTGATATGTAAATCAATTTAAAAAATATACCGCCTTGCGCTGCTAATATTCTGAATCCGAATCGGTAATTCGTTCCAAAGACTAGTGCAATAAATGAAAAATTGCCGCTGTGAAAAAGGGTTCTTATATCTTTACTTTATTAGTTGCCTACCTCGTGCTGGTCTACTAAATCTCAACACTCCAAAAAGATAATTCGGTTGCTAGGTTGTTATAATCTTATGTAATAAAATTAGGCTACGAAGCTTTAAAAGATTCTCAAAGGTCATATGATATATCCTATACGAAAAGCAAGAAATTGAGTCGCGCCGACCTCTATCATAAATATATCTCGCAATACTATTATGTGCAACCCTTAGCTTATTAAAGTGGGATCTTGTACAAAATGCAAAAATCTCACAACCGTATAATAGGAATGGTATTAGGTATGTTTTGGCAAGTAAAGAATGAATTTCCAGTGGAGTTGAATGTTTAACAGCCCAAAGATTCCTAAGCATTCCGTAGACACGATCAACAACGGCTGCCATATGGCTAGACCAGTACAGTTTATCATCAAGTATGACGCCTAAATTTTTGCAAGAGCTAACAAACTGAATAATATTATCATCTATTTTTACCACAACGTTATTATTGTTTCTATTGAGAAAAATGAAGAAAAATTCGACTTAGTAAGACTGATGCACAGCCCGTTGTTCGTTACCCATTCGTTAATCCTAGCTAAGTCAGAGTTGATGTTGTCAACACACTGAGAAACCATATTAAATTCACAACTACTATAAATCTGCACATCATCAGCATACATTTGAACTCCACAATGCTCAATCACATTTGGTAAATCATTTATAAAGATACAAAAAAGAAGAGGTCCAAGAATTGATCCCTGTGGAACACCACGGCTTATATTTCCCTGAATATTTACCATTTTATAAAACTGTTTGAGATCGTCCTGATATGTACGCATGAAATTACAGGCTGCTGTAGAAAAGTAAAATTATTTCTTCTGTGATCAACTGTATCGAATGCCTTGCTGTAATCAAGTAGTATTAAAAACAACAGATTCTCGACTACATCTATAAGAACTGTAATGCAAGATCTCCCTTTCACAAATCCTCATTGTACCACAAATAATAAATTCCGTTGCCTAAGATATTCATTAATCTGTTTACTCATTATATTCTCCATTATCTTAGACAAAAACGGAAGATTCGCAATGGGCCCCCTCGGAATAGGAATAATTTTCGATAGTTTCCATCCACCTGGAAACAATGATTTTTGTCAGGACAGTGTTACACAAGTGTGTTAAAAACAGCAAAATTCTAGGTAATAAAACTCTAATAAATGTTGGATCCAACCCATCTATTCCAGTTGTGCTAGATTTTACAGCAGAAAAACTCTCCAAAACCTCACTATGACTTACGCAATGAAAGCTAAATTTAGTCCCAATAGATACCGTACACATATTCTCATATGCATTGTGCCCTGGCTGAGGAATATCTATGTTCAAAAAATTATAATTCAATTCATCAATATTAACATTAACATCATGAGGAGGAATGACTCTCCGCCCAATTCCAATTTTCCGAATTTCCCTCCATTTCGACTTGCTATCAATTGCAGTGAAGAATTTTATACCGTAGTACAAGCGTTTAAACCTATAGAGCTCGACAGTTCTAAACCTTTTCCATCTTGTGTAGGCAGGGTTACGAATCTTAATAAACCACGGTTGCCGATTTGGTTTTAACCGCCTGGTCCCTAAGGGTACACATACCTCATACAAGTTATTCACTTTATCCTGCAAAAAATTCAATTGATCATTCACTTCCTCAAGATAATAAATCTGATGCCAGTTAATGCCCTCCAAATACTGATCCAAGAGTATACGATTTATGTTACGTATATCCCGGAAAATGTAATGAACAGGTTCCCGAGCTACATAAAGGTCGTATGTCACAAATAATAGATCATGATTGGAAAAAGCAGACAAAGAGATTTGGTCATAGAGGAGCACCTTAGACTTACTCGTATCTTTCACAAACACAATATCTATTAGACTATTCGCTTCTCTGTGGAAATGTGTCGAAGTAACCATATTCATAGGTTTTATGTGCATCCTTGACTTCTTGTGCCTAAAACCTTAAATTGTTAAAAACTAAATAAAGGGTCCGCCAAATAATTTTTTTTTTTTTTTTTTTTTTGAAAATGCTATAAAAAAAACTACTGAATATTTTCTCAAATTTCGTTTTTTATTTGAAAGTACAATCCTCCGGTTAATAATGGAAAATAATTTCATTCAAATGGCTGCCTCGGCTAGCAGTAGCCTACACGATCGGTCCAATTTTTAAGCACATTATCGATTGTGTGCAGCTGTATTTCACCAATGGCTTCACGAATATTGTCCTTTAAAGCGTCAATTGTCTCTGGCTCCCCACAAATAATAGTCCAACGGTGTCAAATCGCAGCTCCGAGGTGGCCAAACGACATCAGCTCTGCGGCTGATAATGCGATCTTCAAAAACAGGGCGCAAAACATCGAGTGTAGCTTCGGCTGTGTGGCACGTAGCGCAGTCTGTTGAAACCAAATGTTGCTAATATCCTCCTCTTCAATTTTTGTCAACAAAAATTCGTTCAACATGGCCCGATAACGATCGCCATTGACTGTAACAGCCACTCCTTGCTCATTTTCGAAGAAAAATGGCCCAATTATGCCTCTGGACCAAAATCCGCGTCAAACAGTGACTCGTCTTGGGTGTATCGGCTTTTCAATGTATGCGTGCGGATTTTCTATACTCCAAATGCGACAATTTTGC